>JACTAT010000037.1:12302799-12354970 GCA_014526335.1 Chrysaora quinquecirrha
AATATACGTCCCACCCTCCTCCTTTATTCTTGCTTTTATGCTTTGGCTAAGGCTTCATCTCTATTTCTCTGCACGGACATAATGTGTTAGTCTGGGGCTTGTCTTCGGAAAAAACTTTGTTTCTTAGTCAACCCTCCGGCCCATGTAGAGGCTGGTTCCTATACAGCTGCATTTTTCACTTCAGTGGCAAAAGCTGAAAAACATTTTTCCGGCGCATGTGCAATACGTTAAAAACACCGCTGAATCAGAGATCATATGCACCGAGATGCTCTCGAACTTTTGGAGAAAGTTGATTCAACTTTTGAGCGCGTTGTTTTTCTCGGTTTCCCTCTCTTGCAAGAGACAAAAAAGCTCCAAAGCTTTTTCCGCTTAAGGGATAAGGCAGCTGTGTGGAAATCGGCCTTAAGCGAAGGACATCTGTACGGAAGCCCACAAGTGCCAGACAAACCTTTTTTTGATGACAATTTAATCTATATTTTTCGGGACAAGTAAGTTTTTTTTTAGGACAAGTAAGAGTTTTTGGGGACAAGTAAGAGGCTTGCTTTTGATCTTGGGTTTTGTTAGACTTATTACATTCATCGTTGTCTACGCTCCTCTACACTCCACCACCCCGCTCCAACAACTCTGAGGAAACAGCTGTATGTTGTTGTGGTTGTTAGAAGCTGTTTCCGAAAGAGTGGGAGGGAACTAATAAGTTTTGTTTCCTCCGCTTATATAATGGTGGAGGAAGAGAAAGAAGAGAAGAAGATTGCAGTATTATTTCAATTCTGGCTTTCAGTATGATACCGTACTGCGTTTTCTGGAATGATTTCATTCCTTGTCTTAAGTAAAAGGATATTGCTTAGGAAGTTTGAGAAGCTGAATCCGGATACCGGAATTATTCTTTGAAAACTCTTCAAAACTTGTTGGTCTTGTCAATTGCGCGGTTGACGGTGCTGCTGACGCGTTGGTGGCATTAGCACCGCTGATGCTAATGATAGGCCTAGAAGGAGGTCTGCTGACGAGGTCGATGGATAAGATCCGATCAGTAGGATATTTTCAAGGATATTTTCGTGCCACAGCCACTGCAAAACTGCCAACCGTCGTAGCAGAATGAGCCGCATCCAGGGCAGAACATCTCAACCAGCAAGACAAGAATCGCTTCTAAAGATAGTCAGAGTTTTTTGGCAATAAACAAAAACAGGGCCTCGTTTTCGAAATTTTCCTCAAAATCTCTTACTTGCGCTGAAAATATCTCACTTGTCCTCAAAATCTCTTAATTGTCTCCAAAACTTTTACTTGTCCTCAAAATCTCTTACTTGTCCTCGAAAACTCTTACTTGTCCTCAAAACCTTTTCTTGTCCTCAAAATCCCTTACTTGTCCTCGAAAACTCTTACTTGTCCTCAAAAACTTTTACTTGTCCTCAAAATCTCTTACTTGTCCTCAAAACTTTTACTTGTCCTCAAAATCTCTTACTTGTCCTCGAAAACTCTTACTTGTCCTCAAAAACCTTTTCTTGTCCTCAAAATCCTTACTTGTCCTCGAAAACTCTTACTTGTCCTCAAAAACTTTTACTTGTCCTCAAAATCTCTTACTTGTCCTCAAAACTCTTACTTGTCCTCAAACAGCCTAACATGTCCTCAAAACGCCAGCTTGTTCTCAAAAATTTAACTTGCCCGCTCCCAAAAACTTACTTGTCCTGAAAATATAAATTAAATTGTCCTCGAAAAATAAAGATTGTCTGGCACTAATGGGCTTCCGTACCAGGGCCACTGAGAGGCAGGCCGGGCCCCGGGGCCAGGCCCCTTATGCCCCCCCGGCGTTGAAGGAACCGGAAAATTTTTTAGACCACGCCCTCCTATGCACCGTTAAAACGCTGCTTCTAGTTGGATAAGTACACTGTTGAAAATGTTTGATAGTTTTAGGTGGAAAGCTTTTTAACGGTTGATTTAGACGTGGAATACACATTTTTTAATAAGCAACCGCTCAATAAGCAACTAGGGCTGAACTGACCTTAACATTAAGCAACTTGAGGGTTCAATTGAATTACTGTAAGCAACTAAGAAGTCAAACAACCAAGCTTATTCTCTTTCTTGTGTTAGGAAATTGTCTTTCGTTCTTATGTTTTGCACGTTGAAGTTTGTTAGCTAACGTTTTTACACTTACTGTCTCCCAAAAGTCATGTTTTAGGCCTAACAGATGACGATGTTGACCCGCGAAGTCAGGGGTGGTTAGTAGGTAAAAAAAATTTTAAGCAACGTTGAAGCAACTTTGAGGGCTGAAATGTCTAAAATTTTAAGCAACTTTGGGGGCTGGACGAAAGTCAAGTTGCTTATCAAAAAAAAAGTGTAGAATTTACACAATAAAAGATCGCTTAGCCGTAACTTTATTTTCAATTTGAACAATAAAATTTCTGTTTGCTCGCAAAATGCCGCTGTTTGGAAATAAGGCTTTAGTGAAATTTTAACTACAAGAATGGAAAATGCCGAGAAGTCCTAAAATGTCCATAAATTCACTTTGCGAGCCCGAGCCTTCTTTAGTGCAAAGGCATTAATTATGTCACTGAAGTCTGTTTTTTTCGTAATGACGCAAATCTTTAGATCTATTTTTTCTCATACCCTTTCAATGAAATTTGTTAAATCTCTCTGAATGACATAAAATCTTAACTGTCTCCTCATTCTGGTTTGTTATTGGGTTGTTTAGGCTGTTCCTGGCTTGTTCTTGGGTTGTTCTGGGTTGTTCAGTCTTGTGAAGAACTGAAGTGACCCCAGAACTTGCTGATTACGTAACTTAATCTTTTATTTTTATCTTTGGGACTAAGCCAACTGTGAGTGAGTTTGGCGATCGTGAGTCTTGTTGATCAATTTTGTTATATTCGTTATGTTAGATTTATAAAGCTAAAAATCGTACATCCGTGAGCTTATTATTTGTTGTCATTTCTAAGCGAAGATCTCGACAGTCTTTTAGTAACGACGGGTATTCAGTACCGTGGAGGCATACCATGACTCATGAGTCGTGTGGGGAGGCATCTCTGAGTACCGTGGGTGATATTCAGTACCGCGGGGGCATACCTTGGAGTACCATGGGGGATTTTCAGTACCGTGGGATAAATCATCTTTTAGACTTATGTAATCATTGTAGAAATAACCGAAAAAAAAACGGGGAAGATAATTACGCCACAAAACACTCTCGGTTCTCAACTTGGGCAGAATGTACTTTTCTTCTCCTTTGAATAATGGTAATGAACTTTTTAAAACCCATGTGATGTTAATTAGATAGATTTGGACTGCCTTGTTGCCCTTTGAATTTAAAAAGGATTTCATTATAAATTTTTTATGGAAATCCCTTCAAACACCCAAGGAACTACTCTTTGATGCCTAAAAGACTGAGGGTCGAAAAGGAGGTTAGAATTTCATGGAAGCTCTGGGTAAGCCGGGGGGTTAAAAGCAGGAGGTGTAGAATTTCAATCCATGCATCCCCAGTGGAACTCCTGACGCGGTGATTCAGGAGAATACAAGTAATTTCAGCCAGTGTGTATTTATTAAGACAAAGCATGTCATTAAGTGAGGTGAGATTTTTTTCAGAATTATTGGATTTGTAAGCACTGTGTACTGTCCCTCCGTAAGTCACCTGAAGGTTCCTTCCATTTTGAATTGCTATATCAAAAGTCGCCGAACTTTATCGTGAAATTCGTACGGAAAATACTCTTAGGTGCCTAATTACCGTCTTCCAGTGGTACAAAACGTCAAAATTGTAGTAAGAAACCGAAAAACCTTTAAACATCTGAATTCTTTACGAATCCAAAAGACTGACTAACGTTATTGCTTGCTATAATCCATAATTGATACTGCATTGCATACAATGAATAGATCTCAAGACTTGTTCCTCTGGGAACTCGTGGCCGGCCAAACGTCAGTCCTTGTCGGAAAATGGAGAAAATATGGTACATTCTGGAAAATTTTTAATTGAATAATTTCGATCTGTATCTTCGAAATCGTAACCAATTGTCGTAAACTTCGCTGGCCGCTCCAAAGACGCTCCATGCTTTTGCAGTGGTTCTGTTTCATTTCCCATTGTTTTTTCTTCGCTTCTGCCTTTATAAATGATTCATGAGTGCAAAAGCGTGATTTTGCCGACTGAAACTGCCGATTTGCCGACTGGTCCTTTTTCAAGGTGTGTCACACCCCAACACCCCCAAGGTAGGGACGGAAGTGGCCAAAGAACATATTTTTGTAGTTACTCTATCAATTTGACGTTTTATAGGCCTCAAATTCAAAGCAATTGCTTCTCAAAATTTGAAAATAAAATGGTACATCAAAAAATGAAGCTAAATTGTTTTGACGTAAATCGTATGATTTTGAGTAGATTTGATAAAGTTTGATAGCGTACGGATGTCTTTGATTAAGCGAAGTTCTACTTAAATTGGATGGGCCTAAACACGATTCTAGGATCTACTCTAAGATTTATTATTTTTCCTTATACATTTCGTAAAATACAGTATCTTCTGCCTTGAAATTACTTGCAGTTCTCAAGATCTATGGCTTATTATTTCTCTATTCCTATTAAAGGCTGGCATTTTGGAATGCAGCTTTCAATTTCATTTATCACAACTTAGGTGTGAAATAAACACGAAGAAAATGGTAGCGGATCACTGATCAGTGTTTGGATCCGATCCCGTGTAAACGCAAACAATCTGGCTGGAAAACCTCATGTTTTCATGGAAATCCCTTAGAAATCCTTTCGTTTTACTAAAAAGTCTCGGACACCCTTTTCAAGAGTGAATTCGAATTGCCCCTCGATACTGTATATATCGTATTGATGGGTACAAATCTGGCACGGAACGTTTGGAAAACTCGGACTAGTGCAAAATATTTGGAAAGTCCTCCACTGTATCCCTCCGCCGTACTGAACAACCTCAACTGTACTGATGATATCCCTCCACTGCACTGAGTACTCTCCACTGTACTGATAATATCCCCTCCACTGTACTGATGATATCCCTTGACTGTACTGAATACTCTCCACTGCGCTGATGATATCCCTCCACAATACCGAATATCCTCCAGTGTACTGATGGTGTCCCTTCACTATACAGATAATATCCCTCCACTGTACTGAAAATCCTCCACTGTACTGATGATATCCCTCCACTGTACTGAATACTCTCCACAGTGCTGATGATATCCCTCCACAGTACCGAATATCCTCCATTGTACTGATGGTGTCCCTCCACTATACTAATAATATCCCTCCACTGTACTGATGATATCCCTCCGCCGTATTGATGATATCCCTTCACTGTACTGAACATCCCCCACTGTACTAATGATATCCCTCCACTGTACTGAACATTCTCCTCTGTACTGATGATATCCCTCCACTGTACTGCTACTGCACATACATTACGCGGGGTGAGAATCCATCACATCACTACTATCAACGTCAACTTCAGCAACTATAGTAGACTTCGATGAATGGGGGTAAAATTATCATTTTACCGTAGTTAATATGACGAAGGGCTGCGCGCGCATACTCGGCCAGGAATGACTGCCGACTTCCTGTTACCCCCCTCGAAAAACAAGGAATGTGCTTGCCAGGTTGCTTGCCTGGCCCATCCTTGTTTTTGCAAGTAATTGTGAAACACAATTAATGCAGTTATTGCAGCTTTAGCTCCTGATTTTTGAGCTTTCGTGGTTTTGGATCGTTTGTTATTAATTCTACGTATTGTACGACTTGGTAGCTGGGTCTAGACGATAGTTGGGGTCGCTATTGGTTCAATTGCGTCGTTATTTGTCAAAAAAGAAAAGATCCTGAAGAACTAAGCATTATATTTTGAAGTTCGACATGGCGAATAATTCTGCTGAGCAGGATACTATTAGCAGAGAAGAGGCGATGGCTCGTTTCACGTACCTGGAAGAGACTCTTCGCTCAATCAAGCAGTCACTAGCAACAGTGGTTGGACAGCAATCTGCATCCAGAGAAGCAGCAGGTAATACAATACCATTACCAACCTCTGGGTTATCTGGTCAGGAGACTAGGGCTAATCCCGCAGCGGCTCCTGAGTTTTTGAATATTTTCACTGGCCCATCTGTTGGAGGGATTCCTGTTATCTCCACAACCACAGCATCAGGGTCATCAACTACCCTTACTACAGCTTTGGCAGGGGTCGAGAAAGGCAAGGACGGAGCTACAAGTGACACTCCACTAATTCAACCCAGCCTAATTGTTTCGTCTGCCTCTGCTCCATTTCCGGGCTATTTGGTACAGAATTTGGAGCGTTGCTCCAGTACGTGGATTTTGTTCTGCTCCGTCCTAGTAACTTGGATAAGCTGCCACAGGCCGAGGTCACTGGGGCCCAGTATACACGCTTTGTGAAGCAGAACCTGTCTCCCATCCGGTCATATATCGACTGGGCGGAAGCATGGGCAATGTTTGCGGGGGTGATGGCTCAGGTTATGACCATTGGCAACGGTGCGTTGCTAGCGAAATTTGATATCAGCCGAGCGTATCGCATTATACCGGCAGCTGTTGCCGAGCGAGTCTTTCTTGGCATCAAATGGCAAAGTAAGTACTATGTAGATCTTGCTCTTCCTTTCGGCTTACGCTCTGCGCCTAGAATCTTCACACGTTTTGCTGACGTTTTGCAAGGCATTCTCAAGGCTAACACAGTTGATTGCTATATTCAACAATATCTTGACGATTTTCTGCCTATAGCAAAGCCAGGCTCTGCTAAGGGAGCTCAGTATTCTTGCTATCTTAGGTAGCTTCTCATTTACCGCAACTCATGTTCCAGGCGTACGCAACGTTCAAGCTGATGCCATTTCTCATTTTAACTTTCAGGTCTTTTTCAAAAGTGCCCCAGGTGCGGATTCTCAATCTCTGGATGTCCCCGCCGCATTTCTTCACCGTCTTCTGTCTCCTCCTTGGACCAATCCTGGCAGCAGTTGCTAGGGAATTCCTTGGCCGGAAACACTCGCGGGTCTTACACTTCAGCTCAGAAGCAGTTTTTAGCCTTTTGTAAGGATAATCACTGTCTGCACCCTAACGGTTCTCCCCTGCCAGCCTCAGAACTCACAGTGTTTATATCAAATAATAGAAAATTCAAATAAGAAAAATAAGAGTAGTCGCACCAACAAACAGACAAGGGAGCAAAGCCAGATGAAAGGTGTGGGGCGAAGTGTTTGATTTCGTTTCGGGTAGGATTTCGGGATGTGGAGATAAGACAAATGGAATATTGCATCTATTTTGGGATATGAAGGCAGGCAGATGTAGTATCCTGCATTCATGTGAACAACCTGTGTTTGTATTAATGACCTTTGTACTGTGACCTTTGTACCATAAAGTGTTCCTGTCTGTTGTATGTAAATGTTCCTGTAATTAATTCGTAAGTTAGTTCAGTTCCAATCCAAGATGTAGTCGGTCGATGTCTCTCTCTCTCCCAATATTACATTGGCGACGAGGATGAAAAACGTTCAAATAAGGCAAAGAAATCTGAATTGAGACAAAGTCAAAGAAATGAGGTCTTGAACAGTTACGTATGAAATAACTACATTGCTTATTCAACGGAAAACATGGGGAAGAAGAAAAGATGGACTAAGGACTGGGCCTAATCGAGCTGCTAAAAATGGGTCGCCAGGTTTTGGAATACAGACGCTGGTAGTAACATGCACACCCGGATGGCCAGGTCACACAAGAGATGATAGACGCTGGTGCAATCATCCAAAAGCATGGGAAGTAAATATGGGTCGCCAGGTCTTCAAAAGACGGACGCTGGTAGTAGCATGCAAACCCGGATGGCCAGGCCACACAAGAGATGATGGACGCTGGTGCAGTCATCCAAAAGCATGTGGGTAAAAGAATGGGTTGCCAGATCACAAGAATTGACGATGCTGGTAGATACAATCCCAGTTGGCCAACTCACAACGTTTATGCTGAGCTTGGTGTAGTCAACTAAAATGCAATAGGCCAGTCTACATAGTTTCTTCTACACACATTGGTTAAACTTTCATCCAGAGTGAAGAAATTGTTCACACTAAGTCCAAAGACCTCTAGTATGCTGTTTTCGTGTACTCACTGGAAATGTGGTTCAGATAAAGGGAGAGAAAGGCTGAACTCAAGACATCTGAGACAAGCAGACTACAACAAATCAAAATCTAGATTCAAGATTGTGTCAATCTCTAATTTCTCAACAAAAACGAGAACAATAAATAATGGACATGTCGTTAAATTTTTTTTAATTTTTTTTAATTCTTTCTCTGACAAAGGGAGAGATGTAGTATCCTGCATTCATGTGAACAACCTGTGTTTGTATTAATGACCTTTGTACTGTGACCTTTGTACCATAAAGTGTTCCTGTCTGTTGTATGTAAATGTTCCTGTAATTAATTCGTAAGTTAGTTCAGTTCCAATCCAAGATGTAGTCGGTCGATGTCTCTCTCTCTCCCAATATTACAGCAGATATAGAGCTATAAGTGTATGGTTGACGTTCGATCTTTCCCCACTAAGAAGGAAAGTGTGCGAGTCTTCAGCTGTCCACCTGTGACCACGTTTCGGGTTTCTTAAGGACATAACGCGTTTCGATCACAGGCCACCCAAGCACCCCACAAGAAGCACCATCGCACTAAGAGTAGAGATCAAGAGAAGGGTTTGTGAAGTATTTGGGTATTTGCTCATAGGTATCTGCGATGGGTATCTCAGGCAATGGTGGAAATGCATAAGAGTTGCAGGCGTATCAGATTAGTCGTATATGGATAAATTTTTATTATCAAAAAAAAGGGGGTGTGCTGGTGGTCCTATTATATATAGCTATTGTACATATATAGGGTATTGGTTAATGGATCAGAACAGTAAAGATTCGATACGAGAAATATGTGTATAAACTTTAGTTTTTAATATCTTTCTTAATCTCAATCTCTTAGTTTAGTGTGTACTAGAATGTCTTTTATGTTCTTGTTTCTTTTTAACGCAAGGACGGGTTTCTGATTTCTTATAGCTTCCAATTCATCGTCTTGTTGAATATAGTGCCAGTGTCTTTGTAGTATCGCCCCAATTCCAGCTGTAATGGTATTATAGGGTATGACAAAGGGTAACTTTTGCTCTTTCGTTTTTGGTATTTCACGTAAGAGGTCATCCTGTGATAGTGGTCGTATTTTATTGAAGATTGAGTTGATAAGAGACATGTTGTAGCCTCTTTTAACTAGAGTCTTCATTAAAAGTTTTAGGTTTTTTTCAAGTTCATCATTTTCAGATATTATTCGTCTGTACCGAAGTGCCTGGCTATAGATAATTCCTTTTTTACAGTTTCTTGGGTGAAAAGATTCTGCATTTTACAGTGAACACGTATCAGTGGGTTTTTTGTATGGTGTGGTGCTTATGTGCCCACCATCCTTTAGAATCACTCTTGTATCAAGAAATGGAATGTTTTCGTTTGAGTATGACATTTCAAATTTAATAGTGGGGTGCACAGAATTCATATGGGTGTAGAATTTGTTAAGTTCAACTATGCCATGGGTCCAGATCGCAAATACATCATCAATGAAACGGATCCAAACTATGGGCGTTGGCCCTCTGTTGTATCTAGTATGGGGTTTCGATTTTATCCATGAAAATGTTGGCGTAATTAGGAGCAAAAGCTGTTCCCATTGCAGTTCCTCTTGTTTGTAGGTAGAATTCTTCTCTGAATTCAAAATAATTTCTTTTTAATATAAAGTTTAGTATTGATTCTATAAATCTGACTGGAAGGGGGCTATTCCTTCCATAGAAGTTTTTGATTGCTGAAAGGCAGCAAGGAATGCCATCCTCATTCCTTATGTTTGTGTAAAGTGATCTGACGTCAAATGTTACCAGTAATGATTCTGGTGGAATTTGACCGTCATATTGTTTTAAGATTCGTAAGAAATGTGTAGTGTCTTGGATATAGGATGGAATATGTCTAACTATCGGCTTAAGATAGTAGTCGATGTATTTTGAAAGGTTGCATGTTGGTGAACCGCAACCAGAGATTATAGGTCTTCCTGGTATGCCAGGTTTATGAATTTTAGGAAGCATGTAGAAAATTGGTGTTCTTGTGCTATTTCCCGGGTTAAGGAACGTAAAGAGCGAATCATCTATTATATTTTTACCTCTTAGGAATGAAAGAAAGGTCGTGATATCAATCATCAATTCATGCATAGGATTGTGTTCAAGCTTCTGATAATAAGTTGTATCACTTAATTGTCTTTTGCCTCATTTATGTAATCTGTGCGCCCCAAATTACTACACGGCCCCTTTGTTAGCAGGGCGTATGATAATATCTTTCATCAATTTCAATTCTGTGATTGCCTGTTTCTCATCTATGGATAGGTTATCGATTTGGTTCCTATTAGTTTGAATACTCATAATGTCTTCATAGACATTTAAGAGAAAAGTGTTGATATTTTCATTTTCGGGAACTGGAGGCTCCCAGTTTGATTTTGTATGAAAGGGGTTGCTCTTTATCCCTTTGTCTGAGAAAAATGTTTCAGGTGTAGCCTCCTTCTGAATCTTTCAAATGCAAATTGAATCTCGTTTGCGGAAGTAGGTTCAGGATTGGGAATGAAGGATAAACCTCTAGATAAAACTTTATATTGTGAATCTGAGAGTTTTATATCAGTTAAGTTTTCGATAAAATCATTCTGGTTATCTAAATGAGTGTTTCCTAAAATTTCTTTGTGTAGTTTTTTCTTAGTAGCGTTCTTTCCCATATCATGTATTTTGTGTTTCCGCTTCATTCCCGCCATTAATTTCAGCTCAGAGACAAGTCGAAATTCTCTTGTAGTCTTCTCTTTATCTCCTACAATTAGTGTTTGTATATTATCCTTTATCATAAGGTTCAGGTATATTCAAATTTGTGAGATCTTTAATAAATTGCTTCTGCTTTTATATAAAAATAATATTGGAAAATCGAGCATCATTTTCTGAAATCAATTTTTGAAATCTGTGTGATTTCTCCTCGGGGGCGTGCCCTCTATATGTAAGATTTTTCGGATTCAATTTGGATTATTATCTTTTAGGTATTTGATAAATTCTGTTTTTTATTTTGTTATCATATAGAAATAAAACAGGTTAGTTGTTCGGTAGAATCCGAGCATTGTTAACTGAATTTTTTTTGTTTTCCTCAGCTGCGTGCCTTCTCTATGTGGGATTTCTCTAGGATTTCAGTCTGATTTTTATCGTTTAGGTACTCAATAAAATGTTTTTTGGATTTTGCCATGTTATAGAAATAAAATAGGTCAGTTGCTCGATAGACTATGTTAGATTTCTTTGGGATTTCATTCCGATTTTCATATTTTCATAGCTACCCTCTGCCTGTAAGATATCTCTCGTATTTTTATATTTTGGGTGCTCACAATTATTATTCGCATTGCGCAGTTCTATTGTATTTTTGCATCAGAAGCATCGCCATATTTATTGTTGTAAAAAGATTCGCAAAAAAGAGTTATAACAAGACAATGTATGGCGTGATTCAATCTCATAATAAGAGTAGTAACATATAGATTACTTCTGTAATCAATATGATGTGAATGTTTTCAATACAAAAGACGTTAATCAAAGGGACGTTTATTTTAAGACTCGCACACTTTCCCTCTTAGTGGGGAAAGATCGAACGTCAACCATACACTTATAGCTCTATATCTGCCTGCCTTCATATCCCAAAATAGATGCAATATTCCATTTGTCTTATCTCCACATCCCGAAATCCTACCCGAAACGAAATCAAACACTTCGCCCCACACCTTTCATCTGGCTTTAGCTCCTGATTTTCCCTTCCTTCCCTTCCCTACTGCTTTCTTAATCTTCTTATTCTTATCTTTTCTCGGTCCTTTCTACTATTCTCTCCCTTTCAGCAGCATAGGCCAATGCACCAAAGGCCAGCTTCCTGAGAAAGTAATAACAGATGTATGAAAGATGTATCTCTGATCTATAATAGATTCAAAATGTAGTGATGCGATCATAGAGGAACAACTGGCATATTGTGGTAGGGCTTCGACAGAGAAATCTGTGATTCCAATGCCTCCTTCCCTTGTTGGAAGAGAAAATAGATCTTAAAGGTGATCTGGTAGTGAATCTTCTTGACCAAACATTTCTGGGAGAAATGAGTCATTCTGGATGGCTTCAACAGGTCTTATGTAATCCTCAAAACAAGGAATAGTCCTTATGAAATAAGTAAACTTTGATCTATTTCGTCATTCTGTTTTTTTTCCGAGAAGGAAATCTCATTTGCAGCATAAGCATTCACAGTGGCTGACCTGAGCTAGTAGTTTTCTGCTTTGTTCGAGAACTGTGCGTGTTCTGTAACTCAAATTTAAAACGTTCCCAGCTGTAAAAAAATGAAGTATGAAAATGAAAACCAAATTTGCAACATCTCATATCATAGAACGTTTGTTGAAACTTATCAAAAGTATCACAAGTGTTGCCGTTTTTCTGCAAAACGTTTTACATCGATACTAGCATAGACGTTGCTTAAAGTATCTGGTCTTTCAGCCCTCGCAGACAACTGGTCAATAAGCACCCTTATGACTGGTACCCTTAAAAGCCCTTTTTTGGCTTTTTTCTTGCTTTTCAATGTAATTGACAAGTTTGCAATGACATATTGTATAAAGAAATCTATCTCAACCCAAAATTTGAACAAAATCTCAGCCCTACTTGCTTATTGACCAGTTGCTTATTAAAAATTGTGTAACCTAGGCCAACACTTTACTTCACTCCTTTAATAAGCAACAGGACTCTTGGTTCAGCCCTCAAAGTTGTTCTTGTCTTCAGCCCTCACAGAATGCATGGTTGATAATATCTCAACCAAAAGTTTGAACAAAATGTCTGCCCTTGTTGCTTATTGACAAGATGCTTATCAAAAACGTGTATTGTTTCAAAAATTATCAAAATTACCCTGCATGTTGTCACAAAAACCGCCGTTTGCGTGTTTCCCGCAAAAACGCCATTTGTATTGTAGCATGGCGAAGGCCCCATAGCCTTCCACATTCGGTAACCTCCAGACTTTTAAACAATGAAAATTGATTTTGTGAAAAGTATTTTCATAGATCTTCAATGATGTTTATTCAGTTTTACTATCAAGTGATCAAGTGTCTCTAGTCAAACGTCCTTGTTATGTTCCGGCAAGCAAACACTTTCCACGCCAAAACCTTGTCACAGGCCCCACCCTTGCGCAAAGTCTCATAAATCCGTTCAGTACAGAGCTGGATCGTGATAAACTTTACAACCTTGCTTCAGGCTGCCAGCTACCAGATGATGTATCAGAACGTCTACTGTCAGTACAAGAGGATGGAGAATTACTACGAGGTGCATTTTATAAACGACTTAATGCAGAATCTCCCGATCCAGAACTATTCTTTAGCCCTATTAAGCGAGTTCAATGGAAGGGTTTCACAAATGTAAGCAACAAATTGAAAGTAACTGAGTACCCTTCACATCTATGGCTTATTATTTCTCTATTCCTATTAAAGGCTGGCATTTTGGAATGCAGCTTTCAATTTCATTTATCACAACTTAGGTGTGAAATAAACACGAAGAAAATGGTAGCGGATCACTGATCAGTGTTTGGATCCGATCCCGTGTAAACGCAAACAATCTGGCTGGAAAACCTCATGTTTTCATGGAAATCCCTTAGAAATCCTTTTGTTTTACTATAAATCTCGTACACCTTTTTGAAGAATGAATTCGAATTGCCCCTCGATGTTGTATATATCGCATTGGGGGGTAAAAATCTGGCACGGAACATTTTCTCGATAGAACTGAATATGTATGATGACGAAGCAAGTGTGGAAAACTCGGACTAGTGCAAAAAGTTTGGAAAGTCCTCCACTGTACTGATGATATCCCTCCGCCGTACTGAACATCCTCAACTGTACTGATGATATCCCTCCACTGTACTGATGATATCCCTTGACTGTACTGAATACTCTCCACTGTGCTGATGATATCCCTCCGCAGTACCGAAAATCCTCCATTCATAGTCAATAGAAAAAAACACTGGTCTGGAAGCCTATTGTTTAAGCCTTTCGTTACTCGCAAAAACTTGAAACGTGTTCAATTTGTCGTCACGTGATCAAAGTAAGTGCACACCTGGAGGGAACAAAGTATAAAATGGTAGGCGAAATTATTGTACGGGGAGAAACGTTGGACATAATTTTATAGATTTATGGGATGAAGACAAGCTTGATGAATTGTTAGACCTCGGAAGCGAATAAATTCCGCGTCCCTGACCTTTTAACTTTTTTAAGGGATTCACAAACTGATTTTTATCGTGAATGTTATCCAAAAGTTTTGCGGGGAACAATTTTCAACACGTGTCTTTCATAGCGTAATTTTGTTATATAGTATTTTCGCACAGTGTGCACCTTTAAACACAAAATTAAGGGCCCCAAAATATTTGGCCCCGAAAGGGGCCCCCGCGAAATTTTGTAAAAAAAAACTTTTGGATAAGCGTTTCTTAGAAAGACTCACAATCTGAATTAAGTGGGCGTAAGACTAGTTTTATTTGCTATTATTAGGCCTATCACATAATATTTATGTAACTTGACTAGTATAAAAACTCTATAATAATCCCGGTACTAGGGTACTTAAAATAAAACTTCCTAGAAATCTTCTATTTAACCTGATTTTATTCTTGATAATTGTTTTGTTGATGTTAGTTTTGTTGTTTTGTTTGAAGATTGTATAATGCTTTATAAAATTTGCATTTTAAGGAAAAATAGGGGCCCACGATCCCCACACTGGTGTGTAAACGTATTTGAAAAATAGGGGCCCCGCCACCCAACAGCAAAAGAAGCTGTTGCCATTTTTTGTATATGTGGAGTTCACAAACCACTATTTTGTTTAAAGGCCCCACACTGCTCCGTTACGCCACTGAAAAGACCTATAGAGTCTATTCTCGGCGTTTTTCTCGAAAATTTTGGCTCCTAAAATGAGTTCCCCGACGGTGACACAAATTTTTCGACTACGATCGTGCGCGGGCCATTCTTTGTGCAACTGATTTTGCTGCCAGGCAAAAGGTTTTATCGAACCAAATGGATTTTCCAAGAGAATAGAGCCATGTGCAACATCTGTAAATTTTCTGAGTCTTTTCTCCATGTTTTTCTCAAAAACTTTTACTCCTTAAAACAGCCCCCGACGGTGACATTTAGAAATTTGTCGACAGGGATTGCATGGGAACCGTTCTTTGTGAAACTGATTTGCTGCTAGGTAAAAGATTTCATCAAACCAAGTTGATTTTTCAAGAGAATAGACCTATGTGCAATATCTATAAATTTTCATTTGTTGTAAAGTAAATATCTGTAGAGACTTTTCTTCTTGTTTTTCTTGAAAATTTTTGCTCCTGACAACATCTCGCGTACGTTTAAGCATCACCGTCGGGGGCTGTTTTCAGGAGCAAAAAATTTCCAGAAAAACAAAGGGAAAAACTCAGAAAATTTAAAAATGTTGCACATGGCTCTATTCTCTTGGAAAATCCATTTGGTTTGATAAAATCTTTTGCCTGGCAGCAAAATCAGTTGCACAAAAAATGGCCCGCGCACGATCGTAGTCGAAAAATTTGTGTCACCATCGGGGAACTCATTTTAGGAGCCAAAATTTTCGAGAAAAACGCCGAGAATAGACTCCGAAAATTTATAGATGTTTTAGCTAGGTCTATTCTGTTGGAAAATAAACTTGGTTTGACAAAATCTTGATGAAAAATCAATTTGGTTGCAAGATCAGTTGCACAAAAAATAACCTGCTTAGGCCCCGAACGCCAACTGAACTCCAACAGAACACAAACTAATCACAAACTAAACCTATTGTGATTAAACTTATTTATGAAAATGAGACCATGATAAATTAATAAAATATAAAAATCAAACAATTTCGAAGCTTGCTTGCCATCAAACTACCAAACCAAACTACCATGCAAACTCTAAGTGCGGGAAAACTTGTGCACTTACTTTGGTCGCGTGATAGCTTAAAAACTAAACAATAAGTTAGAACAATAGGCTTCCAGACCAGTGTTTTTTTCTATTGACTATGCTCCATTGTACTGATGGTGTCCCTCCACTATACTGATAATATTCCTCCACTGTACTGAAAATCCTCCACTGTACTGATGATATCCCTCCACTGTACTGAATACTCTCCACTGTGCTGATGGTATCCCTCCACAGTACCGAATATCCTCCATTGTACTGATGGTGTCCCTCCACTATACTGATAATATTCCTCCACTGTACTGAAAATCCTCCACTGTACTGATGATATCCCTCCACTGTACTGAATACTCTCCACTGTGCTGATGGTATCCCTCCACAGTACCGAATATCCTCCATTGTACTGATGGTGTCCCTTCACTATACTGATAATATCCCTCCACTGTACTGAAAATCCTCCACTGTACTGATGATATCCCTCCACTGTACTGAATGCTCTCCACTGTGCTGATGGTATCCCTCCACAGTACCGAATATCCTCCATTGTACTGATGGTGTCCCTCCACTATACTAATAATACCCCTCCACTGTACTGATGATATCCCTCCGCCGTATTGATGATATCCCTTCACTGTAATGAACATCCCCCACTGTACTAATGATATCCCTCCACTGTACTGAACATTCTCCTCTGTACTGATGATATCCCTCCACTGTACTGCTACTGCATATACACACTTTTTTTTACAAGAATACCTTATTTCTTTGCCGAGCCTGGATTATTCTTAAGCTTATTCGATTTTGAGCCTGAAAATATTCTTAAATTTTTCTTAATCATCAATGTTGTAAATTGGCCTGAAGATCAAGAGAAATAAGTCAAATCTTTGTCATATGTTATTTTATTAATAAAGAGAGTTACTGTATCAAAGAGTCAGACAGGATGTATGCGTTTCAAAACAAATACAGTTGCCTGACAATCACACTTATTGTGCTGTGTAAAAATCGCAGAGAAATAAAAATGATCCTCGTCAAGCTTGAGCCTCAGATTATTCTTAAATAATTCTTAAATTTCAGCAATTTTGAGCCTGAATATTCTTATAGACTGTATTCTTATAAAAAAAGTGTGTACATTACGCGGGGTGAGAATCCATCACATCGCTACTATCAACGTCAACTTCAGCAACTATCGTAGACTTCGATGAATGGGGGTAAAATTATCATTTTACCGTAGTTAATATGACGAAGGGCTGCGCGCGCATACTCGGTCAGGAATGACTACCGACTTCCTGTTACCCCCCTCGAAAAACAAGGTATGTGCTTGCCAGGTTGCTTGCCTGGCCCATCCTTGTTTTTGCAAGTAATTATGAAACACAATTAATGCAGTTATTGCAGCTTTAGCTCCTGATTTTTGAGCTTTCGTGGTTTTGGATCGTTTGCTATTAATTCTACGTATTGTACGACTTGGTAACTGGGTCTAGACGATAGTTGGGGTCGCTATTGGTTCAATTGCGTCGTTATTTGTCAAAAAAGAAAAGATCCTGAAGAACTAAGCATTATATTTTGAAGTTCGACATGGCGAATAATTCTGCTGAGCAGGATACTATTAGCAGAGAAGAGGCGATGGCTCGTTTCACGTACCTGGAAGAGACTCTTCGCTCAATCAAGCAGTCACTAGCAACAGTGGTTGGACAGCAATCTGCATCCAGAGAAGCAGCAGGTAATACAATACCATTACCAACCTCTGGGTTATCTGGTCAGGAGACTAGGGCTAATCCCGCAGCGGCTCCTGAGTTTTTGAATATTTTCACTGGCCCATCTGTTGGAGGGATTCCTGTTATCTCCACAACCACAGCATCAGGGTCATCAACTACCCTTACTACAGCTTTGGCAGGGGTCGAGAAAGACAAGGACGGAGCTACAAGTGACACTCCACTAATTCAACCCAGCCTAACTGTTTCGTCTGCCTCTGCTCAAATTCCGGGCTATTTGGTACAGAATTTGGAGCGTTGCTCCAGTACGTGGATTTTGTTCTGCTCCGCCCTAGTAACTTGGATAAGCTGCCACAGGCCGAGGTCACTGGGGCCCAGTATACACGCTTTGTGAAGCAGAACCTGTCTCCCATCCGGTTCATATATCGACTGGGCGGGAGCATGGGCAATGTTTGCGGGGGCGATGGCCAGAAAACACCCTGAGAAGCTCCCGGACCTCATTGGCTATTTCCTGTTGTTATGTAAGGCTTAACGGGATAATCCCGGGACCGGTTGGCTGGATTATGATAAAGCTTTTCGCCAGCAAGCAGTTCAGGACTAAAACATGATCTGGTGCAAAGCAGAGCCAACTCTGTTGGTGTCATTAATGATCACTAGGGGGACACCTTGTGTCACTTCAGCAAGCAGCACAGCAGCATCTACAGGATCTTCCCAGAGAGAGGATAGAGCAGTTTGCAAGCTATGGAATCTGCAGACTTGCCATTTCAATCCCTGCCGCTATTTTCATGTGTGCATGAAATTCAGGGGATCTCACCCCTCCTCCGACTGCAGCAGATCTCAAGCCGAGTCAAGCTCTCAACAAAGACGAGAACGCTCGGAATCCCCCGTGAAAAGCAAGAAATAAAAAAATTGACCAGAGGACGTTGAATTAGAATTCAGCATGTAAAGCAGCAATAAGCAATGATTTATATTTTAGAGGGTTGCCTGCCCCTTGTTTTGTTACACCTTTGATTTTAGTTAACTGGCTTACTTATTTAGCTGCATCCTCTCTGGCTGATGCTCAGTTGGTTCTTGATGGTATAACTAATGGTTTTTCCTTTTGCATTCAGCAGGGCTTACTGCACAGCGCTAAGCGCTATTGCCCATCTGCTTATGATCATACAGAACTGATCACTAACTATCTAGCAGAGGAAGCTAAGCTAGGAGCCATTGAGCTGGCCCATTTTCTGAGCCTCCAATTCCTGATCTGCAGATCAACAGATTTGGGGTAATCCCTAAATCTACTCCTGGCAAATGGCGCTTAATCACAGATCTTTCCTATCCGCATGGTTACAGCGTTAATTCTTTCGTAAGGGATAGTGATGCTGAAGTGAAATACGCTGGGCTTCCCGAAGCAATGGCCCAGGTTATGACCATTGGCAATGGTGCGTTGCTAGCAAAATTTGATATCAGCCGAGCGTATCGCATTATACCGGCAACTGTTGCCGACCGAGTCTTTCTCGGCATGAAATGGCAAAGTCAATACTATGTAGATCTTGCTCTTCCTTTCGGCTTACGCTCTGCGCCTAGAATCTTCACACGTTTTGCTGACGTTTTGCAAGGCATTCTTAAGGCTAATATTGTTGATTGCTATATTCAACATTATCTTGACGATTTCCTGCTTATTGCAAAGCCAGGCTCTCTGGCCTGTAAGACAGCATTTGAGGCATGTGTGGGTATCTGCTCCCAGCTAGGGGCCCCCTGGCTCCCGAGAAAACAGAGGGGCCAGTGACCTCCTTGACGTTCCTGGGTTTTTTGGTTGACACTATCCGGTTGGAAGTCTAGTTGCCACCAAAAAACTGCTTAAGGTTAAAACGTCCCTTGTGGCAAAAACGCAGATCTGGCACAAAGCGCCAATTGCTCTCTCTTACTGGCTTATTGCAGCATTGTTGCTAGGCTATAGTCTTAGGGCAACCTTTCCTGAAGAGACTGATCGATCGCGCTGTCTCAGTCCACAAAATTATGTTCATCTTTCATCGTGGGAGCGTGATGATATTGCTTAGTGGAACTTGCTTCTTGATAAGTGGAATGGCAGATCTCTCTTCCTTTTTCCACAGTGGGAGCCTGCTCCTGACACTGTTATTACATCAAATGCTGCATGTTGCATTGGTTTTGCAGCCATCAACAATAAATCAGTGGCTTAGTGGTTACGAACACTTTAGCATTGCAGTAAAGGAGCTCGTCCCCATTTTCATTGCAGCACATATCTGGGGGACTCTTGGGCTCCCAAACGTATTCTTTTTCGAAGTGAATAGGTATATTGCTGTAGTTCAATGCTTGAAGCATGGAACTTGTAAAGACCGTCATCTTGCATTTCTGCTGAGAGAGCTCAGTATTCTTGCTATCTTAGGTAGCTTCTCATTTACCGCAACTCATGTTCTAGGCGTACGCAACGTTCAAGCTGATGCCCTTTCTCGTTTTAACTTTCAGGTCTTTTTCAAAAGTGCCCCAGGTGCGGATTCTCAATCTCTGGATGTCCCCGCCGCATTTCTTCACCGTCTTCTGTCTCCTCCTTGGACCAACCCTGGCAGCAGTTGCTAGGGAATTCCTTGGCCGAAAACACTCGCCGGTCTTACACTTCAGCTCAGAAGCAGTTTGTAGCCTTTTGTACGGATAATCACTTTCTGCACCCTAACGGTTCTCCACTGCCAGCCTCAGAACTCACAATCTTGCGCTTTATCGGCATGATGGGCAAATCAAAGCAAGCCTCCACTGTTAAAAACTATTTGTCGGCAGTGCGTTCTTTGCGTCTCCAATCAGGATTTAAAGGCCCACTTTTGGGGCTGCCTCTGATTCCTATGGTGTCGGAGCTCCAAGAAACAATCTGAGCCTAAGCTACCGATTACCTCGTGTGTCTTGCATGCACTTCAGCTGGATTTTTCCTGCTTTGATGATGTCATGTTTTGGGCAGCCTTTTGTACTGCCTTCTTTGGCTTCTTGCGGGCAGCAGAGTTTACTTCCCCACCATCTGGATTTCGACCTGGAATTAATCTTTCACTGAGTGATGTTTCAATTGACCAGCGTCCGGTTCCTGACAAGGTTTATATACGAGCTGAATCGCTCCTGTGCCCAGTTAAAGCACTGATGTCTTACATGAGGATCCGGGGTGCACAGACCTCTCTTCCTTTTGTCCAATGGGACACCTCTATCTCGAAGCCTTTTGAATTCAAAACTTCAAAAGCTGCTCACACAAGTTGGTCTGACTGGAAGGTACACACTGCATAGTTTTCGAATCGGTGCAGCAACAACAGCAGCAGCGCTTGGGTTCCCTGATTATCTGATTAAAGATCTTGGACGTTGGACAAGTGATGCGTATCTCACTTACATTAAATTGCCGCAGGACCGACTTATATCAGCGGGTAGACACCTTGCGGTAGCAGGACAGTACTCTTGATGGTTCCTTACTATTTTTCTTGTTATCTGCTGGTTATTCATTATTCTAGTCATTATTCTGTTACCCTATTATTACTCTCTTATACTATTCGAGAATCATAGCTATATATTGGGTTTGTAGAGTTAAAAATACGTGACTTCTATATATACAAGGGAACACATATTCATTCAATAGCAAAAAAAAATTGTCCCGAGCTTATTTTTTTTATTTTATCCAAGAATTTGTCTTCTACCGGCATGGCCACGCTTACCTATTATTGCGGGTGTGCGCATTAGCCTGACCTTCTCAATTGGCTCGAGCGAGCCATTTGGGACTTATCTGTGGCATTCAGCAAGACAGTACCTACCTCTTGCACACAGGCGTGTGCAGCAGGTTTAGCTGTCTAAAACATGAGAGCAAGTGCGTCCCTACATTGGCTCGAGCGAGCCATTTGGGACATTTCTGTGACATGTCTGCAGCAGGTTGAGCGACCTACATTACTAGATGTTTATTTGCAACTGACTTACCGTGCCATTTTAGAAATTTCTGTGCCATGTCGCAGTCAGGTGTCAAGATATCATCAAGAGAAGTGTATTTGTTGGAAGGTCTAGTTCAAGCTTTTAGAGGTAACAGTGGTGATTGGGTGGGAACACCAAGGTGTTCTATGGCCAAAAGTCAATTTCTTATCCAATCACCAACCTTAACGGGATATTTGCTCAGGCAGCATAGGCCAATGCACCAACGGCCTGCTTCCTGAGAAAGTATTAACAGATGTATCAAAGATGTATCTCTGATCTATAATAGATGCAAAATGTAGTGATGCGATCATAGAGGAACAACTGGCATATTGTGGTGGGGTTTCGACAGAGAAATCTGTGATTCCAATACCTCCTTCCCTTGCTGGAAGAGAAAGTAGATCTTAAAGGTGATCTGGTAGTGAATCTTCTTGACCAAACATTTCTGGGAGAAATGAGTCATTCTGGATGGCTTCAACAGGTCTTATGTAATCCTCAAAAAAAGGAATAGTCCTTATGAAATAAGTAAACATTGATCTATTTCGTCATTCTGGTTTTTTCCCAGAAGGAAGTTTCATTCGCAGCATAAGCAGTTAATCAGGATTACTAATTTGGTGTTGAATTCATAGTGGCTGAGCTGAGCTTCTAGTTTTCTGCTTTGTTCGAGAACTGTGCGTGTTCTGTCACTCAAATTTAAAACGTTCCCAGCTGTAAAAAAATGAAGTATGAAAATGAAAAACAAATTTGCAACATCTCATATTATAGAACTTTTGTTGAAACTTATTAAAGAATCACGAGTGTTGCTGTTTTTCTGCAAAACGTTTTACATCGATACTAGCATAGACGTTGCTTAAGGTATCTGGTCTTTTAGCCCTCGCAGACAACTGGTCAATAAGCGCCCTTATGACTGGCACCCTTAAAAACTCTTTTTTGGCTTTTTTCTTGCTTTTCAATGTAATTGACAAGTTTGCAATGATATATTGCATAAAGAAAGCTATCTCAACCAAAAATTTGAACAAAATCTCAGCCCTACTTGCTTATTGACCAGTTGCTTATTAAAAATTGTGTAACCTAGGCCAACACTTTACTTCACCCTTTAATAAGCAACAGGACTCTTGGTTCAGCCCTCAAAGTTTTTCTTGTCTTCAGCCCTCACAGAATGCATGGTTGATAATATCTCAACCAAAAGTTTGAACAAAATGTCAGCCCTTGTTGCTTATTGACAAGATGCTTATCAAAAACGTGTATTGTTCCAAAAAATTATCAAAATTACCCTGCATGTTGTCACAAAAACCGCCGTTTGCGTGTTTCCCGCAAAAACTCCATTTGTATTGTAGCATGGCGAAGGCCCCATTGCCATCCACATTCGGTAACCTCCAGACTTTTGAACAATGAAAATTGATTTTTGTGAAAAGTATTTTCATAGATATTCAATGATGTCGATTCAGTTTTACTATCAAGTGTCTCTAGTCAAACGTCCTAGTTATGTTCCGGCAAGGAAACACTTTCCACGCCAAAATCTTGTCACAGGCCCCACCCTTTCGCAAAGTCCCAACTGAGTCCCTGACCAGAAGTTCCAGATCCAATATGCGTCCCAGGTCCAAGATCTCAGACAGAGACAATAAATACAATCGAGTGAAGAATGACATGGCGCGGTTGTAAAACTTGAAGAAAGTTGATAAACTGACGGCAATTGAAATTGTTGTAGGCTGACAATTCAACAACGTAGTATAGCGTATTAATTTTACTTTACTGATTTATTATATTGTACATCAATTATAAATTACACTCTGCTCTATATATATTCATTCTGCATCGTGTTTGAATATCACAAAATAAATCTCATCAAATATAATTCTAATTTATTTATGCAACTGAAATCGTAAAAAAATGATTTGCAGCAAAAGCGATATTGAAACATAATAATATCGTTAATTATAAAAATATCTGTCAATTGCAAAATCTAAGAATTCTCCAGTCCAAGTCTGCTTAAAGCAACGTGTCCACGCTTACGAGCCAAGTCCCAAAACATCGAACTCGCTGGGATAGAAAAATGAGAGTTAAACAAGCAAAAACATATTGTACTCCTCTCTCTTGCCACTTATGTGGTTTCGTCATACAATCGTGTCGTTAATAAGTTCTCATATAAGATATGTGAAGAAGAGGAAAAAGAGTGGTAACGTTACTCTTCACCATAATGCATGGGAGGGTACCTGGAAAACGAGGCCGAGGAAGGCCAAGAAAAAACTGGTTGTCTAACATCAATGAATGGACAAATCGATCGATAATAGGCGCTACACGGAAAACAGCCGAAAGAAACACGTGGAAATGCATGGTTGAAATCAAGTGTGTGCACCTACGGCCCCAAGGTTATGGATCTTCATGATGATGATCATACGATATATATACTAGAAATGATACTACACATTCCAAAAATTAAAATTGTGATATCATTCTGTATTCATTTCCAGATGATATTATCTACCAAAAAGATGCAGGAAGACACCGCCGCTCACTAAGCGCTCTCCCTTTACTACACGCAAAAAAGTGTGGCGGTTGCATTCCCCGTAGTTGCTGTGACAATTGCCCCATAGTTGTTGATGATTAGTTCCACAACACGATGACAGCTGACAAGTATTTTAGTAAAACTCTGTCTGTAACGATTTTAGGAACTAGATTATATATTTGTAGCCATGTATTTAACATGAATGAAATAACCATGTATTTCAAAGCGCCGTAAAAAAGATGATTCCTAAACTTCATTCAAAGACAACTCATAGCACACAGATCATGGAAATCATGAAAACAGTGATGTGATACAAATATCAGCTAATCGCCATCTTGTTTTTACCATCTGCATGTCCAACAAACAGCCTCCCGGCAGCTCCTTGGTTAATTCTTCCCATACAGTGCAAAATTTAACGTTTGTCAGTGTTAAAGCAGCTGGAAATGGATGCACAAACGTTTTCAGAGAGACAACATGAAAAGCCAAACATAACATCAATTGCTTTTCTGAGAAAATAAACTGACAAAAGATCATCAAGTGATCAGCTCGACTTTGTGAATAAAAGTAAAAGTAAATAATACAAACCTTCTTTACGTATCAAACCTTGCTGTATATATCGTAGACTTGTATATAGATTCGCAACAGCGACAATCTAAGCAAGAAAAAAGCTGGATTAAAAGAGAAAAGTTTTATTATTACTTAAACTACACGGTTACAAGCGAATCAGCAAAAATGATAGTGAGAATGACCCATGCAACATCACTAAATGTTTTGAATAATGGTTACAACGGATATGAAATAACAAATTAATACCCGATTCCTGGACCCATTAGATATGAAATGCCATTTTCCATTATCAAAGAGCTGGACCCGAAAGGCGCACGATGTTGATGTTTTTGTTAGAGCACAACGCCTTCAAAAAAAATCGATATAGAAAATGAAACAAAGTGCAATACAAAGAATGTACAAAATATATATGATGATATATATGATATATGACATTCACTTCTGAAATCAATAAAAGATGGACTTATATTGCAATGAAAGCAGAAAAATCACAGGACATACTTCAAAAAGCTTTTTTATTTCGATACTTTTCAGTGAATAAGCCGCAGAAAAAGACAGAAACATTCAACTAAGGGGAATATACCCAGACGCCAATGGAAATACACAGATGCGAAAAAATGAATTTGGTTCATTTCGACCTTCATATACTGAGTATACCTTCTGTTGTATACATATGTTCTGCCTTTTCAATTTTATGGGTCTGTTTCTGAAGTTAATACTCTGATAAGTATCGGGCGAAAAAACTGTCAAATATGCTCTGCTTTTCATCAAAATTTGAATTTTGTACATCTCAATGATTATGTCTCCACAGATATAAAGCATCTCAAAAATACATGTTAATTTGAAGGAACACTTGAATAAGGATGAGACAAATGCCAGGAAAACATTTCCGTGACGAAGTTTCAGACGTTACCTTTTATCAAGTAACACAATTTTTGAATTCTTGACTCTTCTATTATCCACATTAAAAATTAAGGGCAGCAGAATGCAGAATGCAGGGCCAAGTTGTGTTGGGCCGCGTACAGCCTACGCAGCAAGCTATTGTCATTTGTAACAGAAAGCATTTGTCTGTGGACAATAAATTTTGAGAAAAAGAATAGAAAATGAGATGTTAATCACCTCTCCTTCGCAAATGTTGTAGGCTCTTCGTAATGTCGGACAGTGTGAACTTCATTTTGAGAATAGGGAGAAGAACGGGGACAAGAATGGCAGCCGAACCGACTCGATGAATAGGGAAGTATCCGCGATCAACAGAAGGACTATATTTGAAAGTTTGCACATAAACTGTGGTCACCAATGATGATGTGCTTGCTGATTCAAACTGAAAAGCTGGAGACACTGGATTTTCGGGTCCTTTTTCAGAATCGGTGATGTTGAATTGTTTTCTGTCGACATTGCTTTGGGAAAATTGCTGTAGAGAGGTACGAATAACTCTTTATCATATTCCTTGTTAAACGTAGGACTTTTCAATTAGATTTCGCTCATAAAATAAAAATGCCGCTCCGTCCGAATTTTGTTAGCAATGGCCTATGCCATTTTGCGTGATATTGGTACCAAAAAATATCGAAATGGCCTGGGAGGCCAGAGGGTTGGTGGCTGGGTTTTATTTGCGGACGGTCTGTAACCAGAATTTTGATTTCTAGCGTGCGGAAGAAATTACCCTCGCAGTGGGTGTTATCACATGCGCGGGGTCTACTGTACCGGAGCGTTGCCTCCGTTCTACCGTAGTTCATGGTGTCATGGCCATGGGATTTTATCAGAAGATCTTGAGTAAGTTCAAGGCTGTTGGAATTTTTTGCAAGAAAATATATGTTGGGTTTGAGAAAAATATTTCCAATTTTAGAGAGTTTGCATTACCACTACACGTTTTTTTTTATAAGAAAGTGGTTTATAAGAAAGTAGTGCTCAACATCTTAAAACTTTAAGGAAGTTCAATACTGGATTCTTGAAACTTAAGAAAGTTCTGTTTCATACTTTCACTCCTAATGTTCTGTGTGTTACTTTTGCTCTTCTGTTCAGTCGCTCATCTTGCTATTAAACGAGTCTAATGATGATTTTCTTTGAAACACGTGGTATTTGTGCAATGTATACAGTGCCTTAAACTGTGCATTCTTAGAAATACTGTATTCCAAAATATTTGCTAAGGAAGTCACAAGAAAGTTTTGGTACTGAAAACATGAAATATCTAAGAAAATTTCAATACTGGCCCAAAAAAACTTTCTTATAAAAAAAATGTGTAACATAGAGCAGTACTGTACATAGAATTGAAACATTGTCAATGTGGACAAATCCCCCCCCCGGGATAGTACTGACAGATCGGGGGTCAAGATTGTGTCAAAAGAAATATTTTTACAAACTGTGTCTAATTATCTTGGACATGTTATGACAGCTTTTTAAAATGAGTGCATAATGTACACATTTTGCTTTCTAGTTTCTATAAGAACAAAGAAGAAGAGTAGTACAACAGTGATTGAAAATAATGCAGTGGAACAGTTAGCAAGCCTTTTGCGCCATTCTGTACAAAGATGCACTACAAGCCAATAGCGAAGAGAATGGTTTCAATGAAAGATTGGACTTGAAATATTGTATAACTTTATGCATCAAAAGATTTTTAGGTTGAGAGAAGTTTGTCTATCTTTTTGCATTGCAGCTCAAAGCTTATACCTGGTTTGGTGCCACAGGGAAGACTGGGGGATAGAAACTTGAACTCTATTTCCATTTAGGGTCAATTTTCTTATTTGTACTGGCAGATGGAAGTTGGCCAGAACTCAAACCCAAAATAGGGCCAGCATCACTGTCTACATGTTGACAAATGCCAGAGCATGGCCATAAAAGACCCAGAGTACAAACATCCTCCAAATGGAATCTTTTCAATCCCCACAGTATCACCACAGTATAAAAGAGCTAGCACAATAACACCTTTCATTCAAATGGGATAGTTTTATCTTTGCAAGAAAGCAATCCCAAGTATCAACCGGTTATTAAAAGGGCTTCAGCTCTAACACGTTTCAAATGGAATCCTTTCATCTTAGCAAGAAAGCAATCCCACAGGACTGCATTAAAAAAACGCGCATCTCTAGGTGGCCCAGGGAAAAAGCCTTTCTTGTTCAATTGAACAAGGGCCCATAACAATGGGGCATCTCATTTGCATAATAAGCATTCTTTGCAAGAAAGCAATCCCAAGTATCAACCGGTTATTAAAAGGGCTACAGCACTAAAACTTTTCAAATGGAATCCTTTCATCTTAGCAAGAAAGCAATCCCCACAGTATCAATTAAGTGGGCACCCCCCCCCCCCACAGTATCACCCGTTTATTAAAGAGGCGAGAGCTTTAACACTCTTTCAATTAAATTTCTTATCTTAGCAAGACATCAATCCCCATCTCCACAGTATCAAGTAAGTGGGCAAACTCCCCCTCCCACAGTATCACTCATTTATTAAAAGGGCTAGAGCTATAACACCCAAATCAATTTCTAATTTTAGCAAGAAATCAATCCCCACAGTATTAATTAAGTGGGCAACCCCCCTAAAGTATCATTCATTTATTAAAAGGGCTAGAGCTTTTAACACTCTATCAATTGAATTCGTTCATCTGAGCAGAAAGGCAATCCCCACAGTATCACCCGTTTATTAAAAGGGCTAGAGTGCTAGCACTCTTATAACTGAACACTTTCATCTGAGCAGAAAGGCAATCCTCACAGTATCACCCGTTTATTAAAAGGGCTAGAGTGCTAGCACTCTTATAACTGAACAGTTTGATCTTAGCAAGAAATCTATCCCCACAGTATCACCCGTTTATTAAAAGGGCTAGAGTACTGACACCCTTAAAAGTGAATTTTTTCATCTTAGCAAGAGGGCAATCTCTACTGTATCACCCGTTTATTAAAAGGGCTAGAGCTTTAACACTCTTTCTATTAAATTTCCAATCTTAGCAAGAAATCAATCCCCATAGTATCACCCGTTTATTAAAAGGTCTAGAGTGCTAATACTCTTATAACTGAACAGTTTGATCTTAGCAAGAAATCTATCCCCACAGTATCACCCGTTTATTAAAAGGGCTAGAGTGCTAACACCCTCACAAGTGAATTGTTTCTTCTTAGCAAGAAGGCAATCTCCACAGTATCATCGTTTATTAAAAGGGTTAGAGTGCTAACACCCTTAAAAGTGAATTGTTTCATCTGAGCAAGAAGGCAATCCCCACAGTACAGCAACTTGGCTGTCGATTCTTCCGAGGTTGGTAAATGAGTACCCAGAGTATTCGTTCTAGAAAATCAATCTGGGGGCACAAGCTGTAGGTAAACATCATCTGTATAGCTGACATGAATCCCTGTCCTGCATTAACTTTAAGTTAATGTTAATAACAAATGAAGATTGCTTGCTTGACCGGCGGTTTATATTAAGGCCTGGGGCACTAACACCCCAGAGGGAATTTTTTTAGCTTATAGGAAGAAAGCAATCCTTACAGTATCGCCCGTTTATTAAAGGGGCTAGAACACGAACACTCTTCCAATTGAAAATGGTTTCATCCGCTGTTCATCTTACAGTCTTAGCAAGAACGCAGACACGTGACAGGGCCTAGTCGTAGATAGTACTGTAAAATAACCAAGCGATAACGGTGCTCACAGTCACAGACGTTCGTGTAACATTTGATTATTGATGCAGTGACAATGGGATCGTGATACATGACTTCCAGTGTTGCTCTTGCATGCTGTGTGCTTAAAATTCAAAACCTTGTATAACAACGTCCACCTAGACCTGCGAAATGCCGAAGCCAGCCAGCTCTCATCAGTCATTGCCATAGTTTCCGTGCATGCGCTTTGAGTCGTTGGCTGTAGGCTGTAGGCTGGCCAAAATATATACTTGCAACATGTTAGCAAGGCTATGACGTTGCGCCTCTTTTTTTCCGTGCATGCGCTTTGAGTCGTTGGCTGTAGGCTGTAGGCTGGCCAAAATATATACTTGCAACATGTTAGCAAGGCTATGACGTTGCGCCTCTTTTTTTCCGTGCATGCGCTTTGAGTCGTTGGCTGTAGGCTGTAGGCTGGCCAAAATATATACTTGCAACATGTTAGCAAGGCTGTGACGTTGCGCTTCTTTTTTTCCGTGCATGCGCTTTGAGTCGTTGGCTGTAGGCTGTAGGCTGGCCAAAATATATACTTGCAACATGTTAGCAAGGCTATGACGTTGCGCCTTTTTTTTTCCGGCATGCGCTTTGAGTCGTTGGCTGTAGGCTGTAGGCTGGCCAAAATACATACTTGCAACATGTTAGCAAGGCTATGACGTTGCGCCTTTTTTTCCGGCATGCGCTTTGAGTCGTTGGCTGCAGGCTGTAGGCTGGCCAAAATACATACTTGCAACATGTTAGCAAGGCTGTGACGTTGCGCTTTTTTTTCCGTGCATGCGCTTTGAGTCGTTGGCTGTAGGCTGTAGGCTGGCCAAAATATATACTTGCAACATGTTAGCAAGGCTGTGACGCTGCGCTTCTTTTTTTCCGTGCATGCGCTTTGAGTCGTTGGCTGTAGGCTGTAGGCTGGCCAAAATATATACTTGCAACATGTTAGCAAGGCTGTGACGATGCGCTTTTTTTTCCGTGCATGCGCTTTGAGTCGTTGGCTGTAGGCTGTAGGCTGGCCAAAATATATACTTGCAACATGTTAGCAAGGCTGTGATGCTGCGCTTCTTTTTTTCCGTGCATGCGCTTTGAGTCGTTGGCTGTAGGCTGTAGCCTGGCCTAAATATATACTTGCAACATGTTAGCAAGGTTATTCACAAGGAGTCCATCCGAAAAAGCTTGAGTGCTGGTGACGCGCGGCGCGGTAACGCACTTGGTTATAACATGTCGTCAGTCAGTACTGTTCTTCGCTAACTTGGCGCTTCGCGTTTGTAGGCTTGAGGCTGTGCGGTTTGTGCCGTAACTGCACTCTAAGAAAAGTCGGCTATTGGCCTTCTTGCATTTGAGGTGAAAGGTTAACATTGGCTGGCCCTGTATTCTGCAGTTGCTCCAAATTAAGGATAAAAGATGGTGACTTTAATTTAAATAAGAACACATGATAAAAAACCTTGACTTGGAACTTGCTGTTACCGCCTCAACTATCAGCGTATTCTCTTTTATGGCTTTAAGGATGTCTTCTGCAAGCTAAATGGAAACAAAAAATAGATAAACAATCTTCGTGAAGCTTGATATATTTGATCAATTTCATCATTTTGATGGATGATTTTTATGCGATTTTCAAGGTAATGAGGCATAACTGCGTAGCAAACTCCACAGCATTAAACATAGCAAGTCATTGTGCAGGATACTATAATAACTGAACCTTTAAATATAAAAGTTCATGGGTGGAATTATATTCACATTCTAATTTTTTGTGAAAATGAGTAAAAAGGTATTCTACCAAAGCCAAAATTTGACCCAAACATAGTTTGATATTGTTGAATTTTTAAAGCTACAATTATGGCCACAAATTATATCTGATTCATAGACATGAAAGCAAAATTTACATAGGTATAGTATAAAACAACGTGATTTATAGAATTCATACTTCCTGATTTGGAAACGTTAGGCATGGAATAACATCGTCCTTTTCCAATTTAGAAAGAAAAGGGTGATTGTTGAGAGGACAGTGCTGCTCTAACCAAGAGACAAATTCACGGTATGCTAATCGATCAACCTACACATAGACAAAAAGAAAAACAACGTGAACAGACAATAGAATCATACAGAAATAGAACTGAACTTAATCTAGTGAGATTTGCATTAATATTGGTCTCGATATTTTTTAAATAACTTGCTACTTAACTATTAGTGGCATTATGTTTTACATGTTTTACTTATTAACTACCTTGGTATGGAATTTCACTTATACACCCTATATGTTGTTTAGAAGTACGGATTGCCTAAGCTTAAGTACTACAAGGGCCCGCTCGCACTGCATTTCAGTATTTTGCTGACAAAGATTATGAAAAAAATTCCGATTCCCTAACTCTAAATTGTCAATTACAATTAACATTCCCCAAAAAAGAAAGGACGTGCCTCTTTTTCATCTAATGATTCAATAACATCCCAAGACTCTTGTAGATGATTATCATTTTCACAGTGATATGTTTGACAATCAACACAAATCTGATCAGCGCTTGGTGCTCTACGATGTCCCTTTTTTCCTGGATTAGCTGGTGTTGAAGTGATTACCAGAAGCTTCAGAGCAGTGACCTCGGCTTGAAGACCTTCTAACTACAAAATTAAACAAGTTAAAGTTTTCATATGTTTTTTGTCCTAGTACGTGCGAATATAAATTTCAATGTGCCGAAAGAATTATAATTATAATTAGCAAGGCAATCATGTATTGTATCATAAGATGTCTATCATTTCCATCATAAGAAGTCTATCCTTTCCAGATGAATCCATGCATTGTTTGAGAAATTATGATGTCGTAGTTTGCATTGCAATTGATTTATATTTCATTCGAATTTAACCTCAAACACTCCGCTGGCACATCAGGGATGAGTTACGTATTGTACCTTATGTAGTGCATATGGCTTGAAGCTCGTTGGCTCAGCTGAAAATGTGACCCTCGCACCACAAAAGTGCAAATAATTCGCTACCATCAGGCTGGCCAAATCTGACATTTTGAAGATATTTATCTAAATGGCTTGAAGTGAACGATTTGCACACAAAATGATGATTTTAAGGGTATGTTTCCTTGCAGTCCATTCATACTGTATATCAAAACATGCTTTTATATCAAAGCATCTTAAGATAACATCAATTTGAATTTAGTTCATATTATCATTCTATCACATATCTTTTTCATAATGAGAAGAGAAACTCAAAGAAAGGATGAAATATCTAACAACCTTCATGTTGGCTTCTTTGGACTGCATTTCTGCAGCTGCTTGTTTTGTTTTTGCTTCAATTACCATTTTATTTGCCTCCTGAAAAAGAATCAAAGATGCCACAGATACATAAACAACGAATACATTGACCAATAATTTTTAAGAGCGGTGTAAAAAATATGGAGACATTACCATAATATCATACCAAAATATTCGTCAGCTTTAAATGACCGAGCTTTCCCTTAATGATGTCACATTAATTCCAAAAAAGATCTTGTACAAAATTGTTGTTTCATAGCAAAAGTACAATTTATGCACATTCAAAATCAAGATGATGTAAAAAGGGTATTGTAAGCCTAAAATATCCGCGATACCGATAGCCAGCAATATAGCACCCGAACTGCCTGAACAGAGGAAAACTTATATTTATCTTAGCAAGAATACTACGCAGATTTTCTAAGATGAAAAGCAGCTAAATGTCTAATGAAAAGAATAACCAATGTGATGGCTGCTGGAAAGTGCAGTCGAATATATAGACGACCATCTGCTATCTCATTATTATGTTTAAACTTTTGGTTATTCTCTTCATTATGCACGGTTGGATATGATTTCAAATTTACTTTCTCTGTAATGAGACCGTTACAATAACAGATTGCCTCCTTGTAATAACAATGTCAGCTTCATGCGTGACAGCATTCGGCTAGGATCCTCACTAAATCTGATGAGCCCTGAAATGGGGGTGAAACCGGTCAAAATTTAACAGTTTGATGTTTCAATAGTTTTTCTTTTTGCAGTTGGATCTCTATTTATTCTGCGTCCATGTAAACAGACATAACCAGTACGTAGGATTTGCATTAATTAACTAAGATGTCGAAACAAAACCTTTATCGACTGTTTTTTTTTTCTGTCAGTTATTATCAGTTAGTTGAATGCAGAACAAAGCCGGCGGACTCTGAAGACGGCCAAAGCCGCTCGCCTTCTAATTTAGATGCAGCAATTCAACTCAGCAGCAACAGTTTATGGAAAGCATTGTTATCTGATTTCAAAGCTCAGTAGGTAACAGCTACGGAAAAGGATAAAAGATGGCAATCCTCATTGCACTATATTATATAAAGTATTATATAATATACAATATATACACTATATCATATACAATATTCGATAAACAAATCCTCAGTGGCCAAGAAATTCTGAAAATCATAAGGTCAACGCAAGAATATTGCCAAAAATGGTTAGAAGAGTCAAAGTCCAACTACTTAAATGGTTTTCTTAACAACGCTTGAAAACACAACAACATGACAATCAACGTTGATTAATCATTATTCCATCAATTTTCCATCCAACGTTCAAGAGGTACCAACAACTACATATTCACTGTCGTTTTCAGTTGAATCTGGCATATAACCTAAATTAAAGGTATTCATCAGCCATGTTTGAAGAATGAGACCAACTTGCAGCTTGCAAGGGATAGTGCACAAAAGTCCCCACTTGTTCCCTGTGATGCTAGCTGTTTCAGGCTTTGTTCTTGGCTTTGTTCCCCGCGATCCTCATTGATCCCACAATGATCAACTTGTTCTCGCTTGTTTGAGTAAATTCCCTTTTTCTGAGTTGTTAATTAATCTTTTTCACTGATTCCCTGTTGGTTCCCCCTTGTCACCTCTGATTCCCACTTATTTCCACTGATTCCTACTTCATTCCCATTTGTTCCCTCCGATTCCAAGTAATTCCCACTTTGTTTCAGCATGTCCCTCTTGTTCCCTTCAGTTCTGTTTATTCCCACTCATTCCACGAGTTCCCAGCTTTAATTTTTGTTCCAGGTTTTAGCGCATTCTGGATAATGGCTCCTTAATGCGTTTGTTGTTCAACCTCGGGCAAAATTTCGTAGATTTAGAACAACCTCTTCGATTGTTCTGATTGTAGGCATTTGAATTGCAATTGAAATAAATGACTCAACTCATTGATTGGTCAGATTGTGTGCACAGAGAATTGAAATTCCTATCTTTTGTTACAAAATTCCTGATTCCTAGGTATCTATCTAGGTCTATTTCTTCCGGTTTGCCGAGAACCCCTACATCCATGTTTTCATTTTTCAAACATCAAAACGTAGTCTTAAAGAATTTTCGACTGTGTTTGAAATTCCGCTTTTGTGATTTGTTTCAGTGTCGTTCCTATGTTACAAGTTGAAAGTTTCAAGTAAAAATAACAAGTTTTATTCAACCTGCGTCTGACTGATTGGGCATGCTGCACTCGTTCTCGATCATGCACGCTGGTTAAAAAGAATTGACTACATTTTCGTTGAAATGTTGGCCACATTTTCCAAAGGCTACAAAATAAAGAACACGCTAAAAATGTCTCACCTCGAATAATGAGGCAGTGAGCTCCTCAACTTCATTATCAAGATCATCACGCACACGGGAAAGTTTCTTGCATTCTTCATCTCTTTTTCTCAGCTCCTAATTTAAAACAAAATTCTAATTTCATAACAATCAAAAGTAATGGCGACATCCACAAAATCATAACATTTAAAAAGAAAGGATTTAACAAAGTTATGAATAGTATAACCAGAAGCTTAAACATTATGATTAGAAAACAAACGAAAGATGACAATTGTTTGTTTATTAACTGTATATTCGACTGTACTTTCCAACAGTCACCATCAGAGTAACGATATACTTACTGCAACTGGTTAAACATAGAATTTGAAATTTGAAATTTTACAATTGTTGTCATAGAGACTTTACTGGATTACTAACAAAAGGGGGAAACCCGAATCAAAAATGACGTAAATAACGGTATTAATTGAAAAGTTTTAGTGGTATTGATTTATCTTGCTTGTTCAACGACGGTTTGATCTATTTATGTCAAGAGCCTCTGATATTTTCCTTTTATAATAATTGCGATGATTTTTCGATAATAGCATTAAGTCTTCCAAATTAATGGTATTATGTCTAGAAACCATTGAGTGTTTTAAAACTTGGGAACTACAATCTCTGCCGCTGTGATCTTTAACTTTTTCAATCAACCGTCTTCCCATTTCTCCGACATATGATTCATTGCAAGTTGGATCCAGGCATTCTACTTTGTAGACGAGATTATGTTGATGCTCTATGTTAGTTTTATCTTTGATGCTTAGACAGGACCCCAGTTTTGTCCCTGTAAATACAACTTTAAATTTTCCGTTATTTGGTATCGATTTCTGTATGGTTCGTTTTAATGATCTAATTACTTTATCACTTTTCCTTTAGCAAAGCTGCAAACAAAGCTCAGTGCTAAATGATCTAATCAGTACAAAATCAAAAAAAACTTAAAATATCTCATGTATAATTAATATACAGAAAAAAAAACATTTTCGTTTGAAATTCTTTTAATATTTATTGACGGTTTGAAGAGATAAGTAAAAATTATCTCATCAACTATTCCCACAGCATCGATCTTGGTTCTTCATTTTAGTATATACAGATGTTTATAAAGGAACTACTTTGTAGTTGCTGAGTCGGTTGTAGCTTTGTAGTCGTCAGGCTGCCCAAGAAAGCAATATGTATCGGAAGTAACGTTAAACCAGCGTAAGATAAACCTCAAAAAGTATAAACTGCGAGGAATATTATCGAGGCTTTTGTGATGCAAACGATCTATCTTTTTTACCTTTCAGGCTTCTGTTATCCCTGCGCTTGATGTTCTCGTCAATTTTAACATTTTTTTCACTCGTTGTATTTCTGTTTCACAAAGTTTCAATGAAGTAAAGTTCCTTTTTATTATCATTTTCATCAATTCTGCCTAGCTAGGATCCGATTCCGAATGTAGCCTAGTTTTCGAGCAAATCATTCTATTGGTCTTTCCGCCGTTTCCGGAAAGCTAATTGGTGCTGAAAACACAATGCAAGTCAGCTTCACTTTCAGACCGGTGCATTTCGATCCGCATCTAGATATAAATTCCACCACTTAAACTCTGGGTAGTTTTAGACGAAGAAAGCTTTCAAGTATCAAAATTCTAAAAATGCTTCCACTATTGCAGATAATTTTTCAATGGTTTTTGCTCAGTTAGTTAAGATCGATACCCGCTTATCACACTACCCTAAACTCCATATCTAAAATGTATTTCAGGCGATATTTTGTGATCTAGCTTATTGAAAGATTTTTCAAAGTAAGTGTTTTTACAAAATTCTCCATGTAACTAGCTAATAACTACAGTTTCTTGCTAAATTCAGCTCTGTTACAAAGAATTCCGACCAATATATTAGCACGCCTTGCAAAGTTTCCAGTTTCTTAAAACATAATAAATGGACAACTTTTGCTATCAGGTTTTGGAACTTATATGAAACGACAACTTGTTACCAAGGCTTTGAAATCAATAGGAACGGAAAACACTGTTACTAGGCTTTGCGATCATTATCAACAGTCAATTTTGCTACCATCGTTTGCAATCAACATAACTGGACAACCTCGTTCCGAGATTTTGAAATCAATATGAAAGCACAACCCTTGTGAGCTTTTGTGATCATCTTCAAAGGACAACTTCTTTGCCACAGCTTTGGGCCATTGTTAAAGGGCAACTTTGTTACCATGTTTTCCAATCAACATTATTCGACAATTTAGTTATGAGGTTTTGAAATAAATATTAAAGCACAACACTTGTGAGGTTTTTTGATCAACCCCAAAAGACAACTTTGTTGCAACAACTTTGGACTGTCGTTCAAGGGAACTATATTACCAGGCTTTGCAATCAACATTACTGGATAACTTTGTTACAAGCTTTTAAAATAAATATTGAAGCCCAACCCTTGTGAGCTTTTGTGATCTTCCTCAAAGGACAACTTTGTTGCCACAACTTTCGACTATGGTGAAGGGGAACTTTATCACCAGGTTTTGCAATTATCATGAAGAGAAACACCCCATGTAATGTCTGTGCAGTACGGTGGGGGATGTGCAGTACGGTGGCGGATGTTCAGTACGGTGGGGGGATACCATGATTGCCGTGGGGAGGCATCTTGCAGTACGGTGGGGATGTTCAGTACGGTGGGGGATACCATGATTGCCGTGGCGGATGTTCAGTACGGTGGGGGATACCATGATGACTGTGGGGATACCATGATTGCCATGGGAGGCATCATGATTGCCGTGGCGGATATTCAGTACGGTGGGGGATACCATGATGACTGTGGGGATACCATGATTGCCGTGGGAGGCATCTTGGAGTACGGTGGGGATGTTCAGTACGGTGGGGATACCATGATTGCCGTGGCGGATATTCAGTACGGTGGGGGATACCATGATGCCTGTGGGGATACCATGAAAGCCGTGGGGAGGCATCATGATTGCCGTGGCGGATATTCAGTACGGTGGGGATACCATGATGACTGTGGGGGATACCATGATTGCCGTGGGGAGGCATCTCGAGTACGGTGGGGATGTTCAGTACGGTGGGGATACCATGATTGCCGTGGCGGATATTCAGTACGGTGGGGGGATACCATGATGCCTGTGGGGGGATACCAAGATTGACGTGGGGAGGCATCATGATTGCCGTGGCGGATATTCAGTACGGTGGGGGGATATCTTTGAGTATGGTGGGGGATGTTCAGTACGGTGGGGGTAAAATATGATCTAATCAACTAAATCATGGTAAATCAGAGACGGGGGCTAAATATTTCTGCTTCAGCAACAATCGTCAAGCCTCTTCAAACGATATCTTAGCTTCTCAAAGCTCAACGGGATACAAATGGGATACAAGTACTTCGTTTCGCAAATTTTGGTTGATTTCAATACTCAAACTGCTAGCCTTACTTGATGCATTGAGCAAGTATTGCTTGAATTGGCGGTCCATTTGTTACACAATTAGAATGATACTCAAAACCCAAAAATATTGCTGAAACTCTGGACAATTCATTGTAACTTGAATGATAAAGTTTGTAACGAGCGACATCAACATTTATGAAAATGTCTCTGTTTTCAAGGAGGTTTCATTTAGTATTTAGTTGAAATCTGGTAAGATGAATATTACAAGTATTTGCAACTTATAAACGCATCCCACAATGTAAAGCTCTTCAAAGAAGACAAATTGTGTGATTGTTATTGGAGCCACAATTGGAGAGGTTACGTTACACTTCAAACAACGTCTTTCGTAAGCCTCAAGGTACACGATCTTGTTTCGTTTTAAAGTTTTCAAAGGCTTGCCAGCAAATACTCAAAATTGCATTTGCCACAGCAAAATTGTGCATGAAATGCTGTACTTTTAAACAGTGAAAACATCTCTTTCACATATTCGCCTTTATTCCATGAGATCCGTTTACTATTAAGAAACACTAACAAACTATGGAAAAGAAATTTTTAAATTTTGATATTTTCGTCAATCTGCAAAGTAGCTCTTTAGCAATTTGGTAATAAAAAAAATGAAACAAGAACGTTTGAGTACTGAAATCAACCAAAATTTGCGAAACGAAGTACTTGTATCCCATTTGTATCCCGTTGAGCTTTGAGAAGCTAAGATATCGCTTGAAGAGGCTCGACGATTGTTGCTGAAGCAGAAATATTTAGCCCCCGTCTCTGATTTACCATGACTTAGTTGATTAGATCATATTTTACCCCCACCGTACTGAACATCCCCCACCGTACTCAGAGATATCCCCCCACCGTACTGAATATCCGCCACGGCAATCATGATGCCTCCCCACGGCAATCTTGGTATCCCCCCACAGGCATCATGGTATCCCCCCACCGTACTGAATATCCGCCACGGCAATCATGGTATCCCCCCACCGTACTGAACATCCGCCACCGTACTCGAGATGCCTCCCACGGCAATCATGGTATCCCCACAGTCATCATGGTATCCCCCACCGTACTGAATATCCGCCACGGCAATCATGATGCCTCCCCACGGCTATCATGGTATCCCCACAGGCATCATGGTATCCCCCACCGTACTGAATATCCGCCACGGCAATCATGGTATCCCCACCGTACTGAACATCCCCACCGTACTCGAGATGCCTCCCCACGGCAATCATGGTATCCCCCACAGTCATCATGGTATCCCCCACCGTACTGAATATCCGCCACGGCAATCATGATGCCTCCCACGGCAATCATGGTATCCCCACAGTCATCATGGTATCCCCCACCATACTGAACATCCGCCACGGCAATCATGGTATCCCCCACCGTACTGAACATCCCCACCGTGCTGCAAGATGCCTCCCCACGGCAATCATGGTATCCCCCCACCGTACTGAACATCCGCCACCGTACTGCACATCCCCCACCGTACTGCACAGACATTACATGGGGTGAGAAAGATTTGTTTCCTTATTATTACCAACATGATGAAAGGCAAATTTTTAAGGTTTTGCAAGCCAACCACAATTCAATTTAACTTTCAAATTGGCTTGGCATTTGCTCAAACCTGGGCAAAGGCATATAAAACGATAAATACCAGCTGAACTTTGCTTTAACAGTATTTTGAGATTTCTCCTATTGGCTTGATGGAGTTGAGAACTGAACTGAAATGATAATTCTGTTAGGAGATGGGTGCAACATTGCCACTCAGCAATATAGGAAATCGTGGAAGCATATTTAAGGCCAGGTTTCTCACTGTTAGTTCATGAGTCAAAGTTTAGAGCAATGCAATTTACTAGCAATAAACTGGACTCAGTCAATAAATTTCATTGAGAAATACATTATACCTGATGAGCACGTTCCAGTTCTGAATGCAGTTTCTTAAATGCCTGCTCTCTCCTTTTTTCTCTTTCAATTCTTTTTTCAGTAGCCTCATTCCCATTCCTGGGGAAAAAATTTGATATCGTATAATACAGTTTTTAGAGAACGAATTTAAAACTAACCATAAACACTTGCAGACTTCTTCCTTCACCAACGGCCAATTCAGAATTTTGAATCTTAAGCAGTAAACCTACACAACACTTTCTTTATATATAAGTCTGTTTTAGAAAAAATCTTTTAAAAGATGAAGAAGTGTGATGAGCTATGTCACATACAGCCTATTGTCGTATTTTACCTCTTTTTCCTTGAAATGAAAACACATCAAGCTTATTATGTTATAGATAAGTCTATTTAGAGAAGGACAAACCCCACAGGAATTCCTACAAGCTTATCATATTTGTTAATCGTGTCAATGAATCTTAGATGAAGTTATATTCCACTTTGAAAACCTTTTGCTCAAACGTTTTGGGTTGAAAGACCCAGTTTGGACAAAGCGAAAGTTGGGCAAAACAGGGATTGGGCAAATCGACCAGATTACTTTACAGTATTTTCAAGCAATACTTTGCATGATGAAGCCTAAATGAGAGTTCCATGATATCAAAATATTTTTAATTTAAAATTCTGGTATGATGTTAATTTTAATTTTTCATGTTGCAAAATGTTAGCAGTACAAATGATGGGCAAAACAACTTTTTTAAATGTACTCAGTAACTGAAGTGAAAAATACAGTCTTATCTTAAACTCTGTGGCTGGAATGGATGATGTGGCTCCATGTACGATTTTCATAATTTGGCTCCATCAGTGCAATAATAAACATAGCAACGCTATCACAATGTCCGAAGGACAATAATCACCATCATAATCATCATCATCATCATCATCAAAATTGATATCATCATCATGATCATCATCATTATAACATCACTCATAACGGTTACGGTATTAGCAACCTACCAGTTCTAAGGTGCATAACGGAGAATTTTGTAGCAAGTTCAAGAATCTTCTTCACACTACAATAACTGAGTCACATCTTAGTAAATGTCTCAGCAAACATTTCCATGACGTAGTTGGTTACTCTCAATTCTGTTGGGATTTCCTCACTAAATACCTTATTATGCAATAAGAAAATCGACAATATTCTGAAAAAATATCTAATCATGCAAAAGGAAGTTTGAGAATCCTCTCGACAACAAATGACCACATCTCAGTAACTATTATGCACAAATTTGCTTCAAGAATGTTGTAATTGGACAAATAGTCTAATTATCTACATTAGAGCTTCGAGAACTTGTTTCAAATTTTCTACCACAATAAATCATCTACTTGTTTACAAATCGTTATTGCTGCTCGTTAGGTTTTCATGATGATGAATTACAGCGGCTTCACTTCCTCATATTTGTGGTTTATCTATTGTTATTGTGACTCATCTATTATTACAAATTGGCAAGCAAGAGCATCTATACATACATGTGTTCCACGAACACCCTCTCGTTATGTCCTTCGGACATAAAAACCAAATCATTGGTAGGTACCCCCCCCCAGACAGTGCTGTTGCGTTGTGGCTCAAACCAGATAGCTTGTGGTGTTTGAAGCTCCAAGAGGTGGGGGATCAAGCCCCGGATATGGTAGCATCAAAGCCAGGGCCAATGAATCGATTAGTTGCCCTATTACTGAGATCCTAATGATTGGCACTAAACACACCATTTCACCCTTCACATTCACCTTTTTGTGACAATATTAGACATTACATAATGAACAAATGATTAAGCACAAACCCATAATCCAAGCTTTGAGAAATAGATAAAGAGTCATTTGTAGACCATTCTGAAGAATTTGTTTGATTTGAATAATCTTCATTTGTATCAAAGGACATCCCAACAGGAGTTGGCCTAGGACCATGTCCCAAAGAGCTTGATCTTGCTGTAGAAAAATCAACATGATTTCGGGTATGAGCCCGAGACCTTTTACATTGCGACAGGTTGCTATGAGTTCTTCGTCTGGAGGATCGAATATCTGAGTCACTCAGTGTTCTGGTTAGTTCAGATCCTTGCTGACCTTTTTGTTGACTTGTTGTTAGGCCTACACCTACACCGAGGCCTGTCACATTTAATTTTGATTCGTCAGCAGAGTGGATGTTTATTTTAGGTAACTTGTCGTTGCCCTTGTTATTATCCTTTGCTTCCATCTTTTCTTCCCATCAAAGCACAGATATACAATGAGAAAACTAAGTAAATACTAAATCAATCGACTTCTTTCCAGCTTCTTGCAACACCGCCATCTTCGCGATTTATTGAAAAACTAGCCCTGGCCCCGGGCTTTTGCGCTCCGCGGGTCACTTTGGACCCCCGCCTTTGAGAGGTTGTTTATGAAGAGGGTCATTCTAAATAACAAATCAGTTTGATAAGAGGACACGATCACTGCTAGAAAAGTATGAGGCAAAACTGTTTCAGTGGTGTGTTATGTTGCCTTTAGCGTATAAGAAAGCTGCACTGTTATTGTTATACGAAGTGACGTGAATGAGATTTTCATAGTATGCACGGGAAATTAGTATAGTTTGATTGTATACAATGGTTTGGGAAAGTATTTTATCACCGCGGTATTGCATGAACGGTTTGAAGCTTTTAGACTGGTTAGTCTTAACTTAGCTTCAGTGACTGTCTGCACGAATGGCTTAGTCTTGAAGTGGAAAGAAGCGTTAGCGTCTATAGTGCTTTAAGTGGAGGAAAGGATGTTGTTGTCTTTGAATCATGGACGGGGGCAGTCCGTTTACGTTCTATACACGGCAGGAAAAAGGCACTGTTAGTGGCCGTAATACTACTTTTCACGTTGAGAGACTTTAGTATTGAAGGGAGATTAGTGACAATGAGGTAACATGGCAGCGGTAAATTGGCGACTGAGAGCGAAATTTTTGAAAACGGTTTCCAGAGTGGAATGTATCTCATTCTATTATAGCTTTAAATAATACTGCGAACATCGAACGATTGTAACATTGATGTGACCTAACCTAAATGAAGTAAAATGTTTGAGTGTTCTTAAATTTTTCACCCCAATTAATGGGGTTTTGGAGAAGATCATAGCAATTTTTAGAGAATTTCAGGGCCAAAAACCGACCTATATGGGCGGTACCGGTACCCAATTTATATCAAGTACCCCACCGCGGTTGCTCAACTCTTTTGACACGGTACGGATCGCTTGTTCTTTTGGATGCAAAACGCGAGAACCCAAAGTTGTTGTTGTGCAGCATGATATTGGTTTTCGTTCTCAGTTCTTAAAAAGTTCAGTTGCTCGGACCTACTCCTTAGTCCAGTAATTGTTGCTGCTGATATTGTCGGGTGTGATCTTTTTCCTATTCCTCAGTCCTATTCCTCGATACTGGGGTTGTAGATCCATGTTTTGTGAGCAGTGCCAGGTGATGAAAGAAACATGTCAACCTCCCGTGCTGTCTACTTCCTTGTGGAAAATGTAAATACTCGAACCCAAAGTGTTTTTTAAGCGACATTCGTGCAAATGGAAATTGTTAATATAGATGAAATGTCATGGATAAGTTACAGAACGAAAATATTGTATAATAACTTGAAAGTAATTATCAAAGTGTAACTTAGCAGTAATTCTCAAAATAAACTTTTAGACTTTAGTCTGCCATACATTCAAGATGTTCGGCTGACTTTAAGAAAAGAAATCTGTACAAATCTTGCTCCAATCACGGGATTCCCATTGATTTCGAATGCCTTATTCTGTCAATTTTATTTTACTGGAGGAAATAAATTAGACTGACAAATATACGAAATGGAATTATTTTTTGTGTTCTAAACGGGCTGAAAATTTGAGGAAGCAAATAAATTTAGTCTTCTAGACTTGAGTTTCCTTTTTACAGAAATGTTTGTCAATAAAATAAAAGAAATAAACAAAAATAAAAAGCAACCGTACTTTCATGAGGGGAATGGATCCCCTGACCTCGTTGTTTCCAAACAGTTGGAAAAACACGCCGCGCTAATCAAATTATCGAGGTGTGAAGAAAAAGGGATTAATCCCGCAGCGAACACCTCGTTCTTCTGTTTTTAGTGGCACCAGACTGCCCAGATCAAAGAAGGGTTAGCCCCAATTACCCCAGAAACGATAGCAGAAACGTGAAAAGAAGGTTCGATGGCTTAACTACACCAGGGGCGGCAGGGAAAGGTGCAAGAGCGAGCACTGGATCATGAAAACCCTAGGAGGATGATCTCGGACAAAATCGGTCTCCATGACTACTACTACTTTATTATATAAGACTAGCCTTGCCCGTGTAAGACCACCGCCTCATGAGGACCACCGCCTACTATGAACTCCGCCAATAACAACTTCCACCTAAAAGGCACTGTGCATTGAGGTAGCTATATTTACTGTTAATCTAAATCTTGAACTTAATCTTAATGTTAGTCTAGTCTTAATCTTAGTCTTCAACTTGAATGGAATCTTAATCTTAACTTCTACCTGAATTGGAATCTTAACCTAAATCTTAATCTAAATGTTAATCTTAATCGAAGGTGAAGGTGAAATGGTGTTTTAGCGCCAGTCGCTAGGATCTCAGTAGTAGGTTAACTAATCGAGACTTCGACCGTGGCTGTGACGCTACCGTGGCTGGGCTCGAACCCTGACCACACTGAATCTAAATCTCAATTGTAATCCTAATGTTACTCTTAATCTTAATGTTAATGTTAATCTTAATCTTAGCCTCCGTAAATCTTGAACTCCATCTTAATATTAGTCTTAGTCTGTGTTAGTCTTGGTCTAATTATCAGTCTTTCATTTCTGAACTTAAACTTAAAGTTATTCTTAATTTGTAAACTGAAGCTCATTTTCAAATCAGTCTTAATCTGAACCTTAATGTTAATCCTGATGTAAATCTGAAATAACATTGAAACTTACAATTAATGTTAATGTTGTTGTTTATCACCACATGCAATAATGTCAATCTTAGAATTTATCATCATTTTAATTCATATGCATACTGTTAGATGCCAAATAAACGTCCCCCGGTTTATTAATTTTGAGTTTTTCCCTCACCCGCAGGGCCTTATTAGAACCCCCTATTTATTATTTTAGAAGAAACAATTTCACTTGTGAAAGGATGAAACTACATTTATTAATTTTCCCCCAACCCCTATCTTATTAGGACCCCCGTTTATTCGGTACTTAAGAGTATTGGCCTTAATGTTAATATTAGTAAAAGTGAAATTAATCTTTAATTTAAAATAAATTTTTATATTATTCTAAATTCTTCCCCTGTTTATTAATTTTGAGTTTTTTCCCCCACCTTATTAGGACCTTATTAGGACCCCTTGTTTATTAATTTATTAGTTTATTAATTTTAAAAGAAGCAATTTCACTTGTGAAAGGATTAAACTATGTTTGTTAAACTTCCCCCACCACCGGAACTTATTAGGACCCCCCATTTATTAAATTTTCCAAAACAATCCCTCCCCCGTTTATTTGGCACCTAGGAGTATTTAGTAAAAGTGAAATTAATCTTCAAATTTAAAATAAATTTTAATATTATTCTTAATCTTCAGCTGTTTAAATAATTTCACATGTGAAAGGAGTAAACTACGTTTATTAATTTTTCCCCACCCCCAGACCTTATAAAAACCCCCTGTTTATTAAATGTTTGGAAAAAATTTCCCACCCCCCTGTTTATTTGCTACCTAAGAGTATTGGTCTTAATGTTAATATTAGTAAAAGTGAAATTAATCTTTAATGTAAAATAAATTTTTATATTATTCTAAATTCTTCAGCTGCAATAAAACTTTAAATTAAAAGCGAAGATGAAATTAAAATTATAATGAAAACCAAATAAAAAATGAATTTATAATTGGAAAAATATGAGAAAAAAAGATCTAAAGATTTAAGTCATCCCAAAAAGCCTTCTAGTTTAATCGAAGTGACTTTAAGACATTCATAAGAAATGTAAACTATTTAAATCACGAAAAGAAAAACACCAAAAATGTGCCCTTGGGGGGATTTGAACTCCAGTCATTCTGGGTAGCAGGCGAGCATTTAACCACTTTTTTTTTTTTAATTAAATTTCATTGTCAATCAAATAAACATACAGTATATACACACTTTTTTTATAAGAATACAGTCTATAAGAATATTCAGGCTCAAAATCACTGAAATTTAAGAATTATTTAAGAATAATCTGAGGCTCTAGCTTGACGAGGATCATTTTTATTTCTCTGCGTTTTTTACACTGCACAATAAGTGTGATTGTCAGGCAACTGTATTTGTTTTGAAATGCATACATCCTGTCTGACTCATTGATACAGTAACTCTTTTTATTAATAAACTAACAAATGACAAAGATTTGACTTATTTCTCTTGATCTTCAGGCCAATTTACAACATTGATGATTAAGAATAATTTAAGAATATTTTCAGGCTCAAAATCGAATAAGCTTAAGAATAATCGAGGCTCGTCTAAAAATAAGGTATTCTTATAGAAAAAAAAGTGTGTACAGCATTTAACCACTCGGCTACACAGCCGTTGCGCGTAGCCAATGATAATCTCCTAGTGGTCCTTAATATTCATGGTAGGGAACAACAAAACACGTAGAAAAAAATATGTCTAACGAATTTAAAAATTAAACCAAAAACAAATTTAAGTTACCAGACGACTCCTCGGCCTTTTGAAAACATTTCCAACACGAAAATAGGAGAAATAAAAAAATTCGCAAGGAAAAGCTTTTGCCTTGAGGGGAATCGAACTCCCCACTCTGAATCGCAGCTCACGAGGCACGCCGACTTACCGACCGTGCTATGGTGCCTTGTTGATATTTTGTGATAATCCTCCTAGTGAGAACAATCGGGCGATGGTTAAAAGAGGCACCAATGACGCACTTCAAAGAAGGGTTAACCCCAACTACCCCAGAAGCGAAGGGAGTTTGCAAAAAAAGAGAGGGTGATGACACGCCTACCCCACGGTTGGCAGAGCAGGGAAAAAGTGGGGAAGTCGTGCCACCTACCACATCGGCACAACTGCTAAGACAAAATCGGTATCCATGGAAATTACCATTTTAATATTAGAGAGACTAGCCCTTGCCCCGAGGCGCGCTGCGCGCGCCTCGCCGCGGGCTTTTGCGCTCCGCGGGTAACCTTGGACCTCCGCCTTGCAACGGTTGTTTATGAACGTGGTCATTCTAATGAATAAATCAGTGTAATTAGAGGCACAATCGCTGGTAGAAAACAATGAGTCAAAACTGTTTCAATGATGTATTATGCTGCCTTGATTGTATGCGAGGTTGGGTGTATAGAAGACAGGCAGGGGAAACCTTAGTTGATGTGCCCTTAGTTGTTTTATGGGCCAGTTGCTTTGACCTTATCGTTAGGCAATAATTGTATTGTCGGGTGTGATTTTTTCGTATTTCTCAATCCTATTCCTCAATACCGATGTCGTACACCCATGCTTTGTGAGCAGTGCCAGGTGACGAAAACCACTTTTCAACTATCCGTGCAGTCTACTTCTTTGTCGAAAATTTAAATACTCGAGGTCAGTGTTTTGTCAGGGACATTCTTGCCTAGATCAAAAAAGGGCTAGCCCCAATTACTTCGATGGCTAAACTACACCGGGGGCGGGTATAATCTTTCTCCTATTCCTCAATCCTATTCCTCGATACTAATACTGTAGATCTATGTTTTGTGAGCAGTGCCAGGTGATGAAAACAACTTGTCATCCTCTCCTACAGCCTACTTCCTTGTCGAAAATGTAAATAGTCAAACGCAAGTGTTTTTGCAGGGACGTTCTTGCAACTGGAAATTGTAATTCTAAATGAAATTTCATGAGATGAAGCCAAAGGGAAATGATTTTGATAAGAAACAGAACGAAAATATTCAATTTGATTTTACTGGAAAATAAATTAGAACGACATATATACGTAATAGAAGCGAAATAGAATGATTTTTAGTGTTTTTTTTGGGAAGAAACGAAATAGAATGATTTTTAGTGTTTTTTTGGGGAAGAAAATTATAGGAAATAAATGATTTTAGTCTTCTTAACTTGCCTTTCCTTTATACAGAAAGGTCTGTCAATAAAACAAAAGAAGTAAACAAAAATAAAAAGCAACCATGCTCTCATGAGGGGAATCGATCCCCTGACCTCGTTGTTTCCAAACAGGATAACAAACAGGCCGCGCTAAAGTGTCGAGGTGTGAAGAAAAAGGGATGAATCCCGCGGCAAACACCTCGTTCTTTTGTTTTCATTGGCACCAGACTGCCCAGATCAAAGAAGGGTTAGCCCCAATTACCCCAGAAACGATAGCAGAAACGTGAAAAAGAAGGTTCGATGGCTTAACTACACCAGGGGCGGCAGGGAAAGGTGCAAGAGTGAGCACTGGATCTTGAAAACCCTAGGAGGATGATCTCGGTCAAAATCGTTCTCCATGACTACTACTACTTTAGTATATAGAGAGATGCAAACTTGGGTCTTGATTGACGGAACATGGAATCTTGATAATCTTGTTACACGAGTTTAATGTTCCTCACATAAAATCCAGACCAACGACTACAGCAATGCGCTACAGAAAGAGTCGTTTCCTTACAATGTTCAAAAGCCGCCAATTTTAGATTGAAAGTTGTATTCCAAACTCTAATGTTTTGATCGAAAGTCATTTCTTTCGCTACTCACTCCCGGAGGGGGGGGGGGGGAACTCCTATACTTTCCTTTCCTATAGTGTCATGCTCGTACAAAGGTATAACAGATGGACCCTAAACGCTGACTTGTTTTGAAAATTACACACCCTAATCGCGGAAAATTTTCTTGAGAAAATTTTTGATATTACTGGCATAGAATGTTGCGTCATCAGATACGGAGGAATAATTATACATATATTGAATCTGACAAAGGTGTTTTCTTCTTTCTTAGTATCCATAATGGGAAAGAACACCATTGATTCCAGTTCTAGCACCCAAGCGGCAAGCTTATCATACCTAAACAGGGAACCTTGTGAGCCGGGGAAGGGTGCTTCATGAGATTCCAATAATGTTGCCTGCCACTGCCACGTCATGTGCAACCAGCAAACCTTCCAACTCTCGTGACTTATTTGTGCATGTGGAATCGTAGAATATTATAGGAAGGGAATTTTCCATAACAATCTGACTTTCAACCTAACTTTGAATTTATTAAAAAATCTGGGTAAAGTGATAGCGCTGATTCCAAATCCGAGGTGGGCCCTGTGAAATATTGACCGGAAGTTGGACTTTTCGATGACGTCATCAAATTGCCTTTTTTTGCCCTTTGACTGCAATATCTCTCTAATAGTGCATCCAAGAAGGTCGATAAATACAAATATGGATCCTCCTGACTTAGACATTTCGAATGATATATAATGAGTTCGATTTTACGAAACTTTAGCCAAATCATGACGTCATCATCGTAAAATATTCTTATTTTGGTAAAAAAATTTGCATGGAAACTGTACATATCAACATAAATAGTAGAAAAAATGTCATAGTATATGTACTTGATCACATTTACAAAAATTTTTCTGTGGATAATGGATGCGCATTACTTTTTTCGCATGGGTCGGTGTGGTAAATTTGCTTGAAACATGTTCCAACTATGTGAGACCTTTATGTGGCTTCAATGATTCCTTGAAGAGTGTAAATGTTCCCATTTCTCATATTTTATTTAATTAAGATATCAGTTGCATAGTAAGACACAAACGGTACAAATAAACATACCAACGCCCGCAAATCATGAAATTGGCTATGGCAACGTAAAAGTTGTTTAAATACAAGCAAGTACAGATACGATCGCCTTATTCTACTATTTATGTTGAAAGGTACAATTTCCACGCAAAATTTTTTACCAAAATGAAAATTTTTTACGACGATAACGTCATCGTGATGACGTCATGATTTGCATAAATTTTAGTAAATCGAACTCAACTATATATCATTCAAAAGCTCTAAGGCAGGAAAATCTAAATTTGCACTTATCGACCTTCTTGATGCACTAGTAGAGAGATATTGCAGCCAAAGGGCAAAAAAGGCTCCCTGATGACGTCATCAAAAAGTACAACTTTCGGTCAAACTTTCACAGGACCCATCCCGGATTTGAAATCAGCGCTATTGATTAGCCCAGAATGTGTAATAAAATTCAAAGTTAGGTCGAAAGTCAGATTGTTATGGAAAATTCCCTGCCTATTTATTGCATAGCAACTTTATTTTATTTTATTAATTAGTTGTAGCCTCGTTTTGTTTTGTTATGTTATGTAGCCTCGCTTGTAGACAAGATGGGCATTAGAGCTCATGGCTGACATTGAAGTGTTTTAATAAATTTACACACTGTTTTACTATTATTTTGCGGAGGAGAGCAACCTAACCTTTGGATAGAGGAGACAGTGTTTTATTATGGAAAAGCTAACCTTTCCAGCGATTTTCGTACGGGCATTATAACACATTAGGTTCTAAGTGGTCCCCCGGTAGTGGAATCGTCTTTAAAAATTATTGATTTGCGCTGCGTAGCTCTAACGGAATGTATGTTCGCATGGTTACAGGTTTTGTTTGATTGATAGAGATGATTGATGATTGATAGAATGGCCTCTACATTTCAAGAGATTTTCGAATCAATCCTAAGTATTTGTTTAGACTTTTCAATCTCCTTTGGAGAAGGGTGCCAACCCCAAACCAAGGCCTGAAGGTTGTACTCAATATAGACACCTATGTAGGATCGTAGGCTCAAATTCTATTATTTACAATAAAGATGATACATAGAAGATTATAATACTTAGGCTCACTTTCAGGCTAGAATACAGGCTTTAGGCACTAACTCCTAGGTTCAAGATTCAAATTCAAGTTCTAATCTACAACTCAGAAAACAACTTAAATATAATGCACAATTTACAATGAGATTTCATAGGTATTGTCCTATCAATGTCTGTATACCGGGGGCCAAACCCGAATTATCCAACAGTATTCATGCACCCTTGAAAAAGAAGAGAGTACGTTCCGATCTCACGCCCTGGATTACCCCTGAAGTAAGAAAATGAATGACGAAGAGGGATAGGGTGAAAAAGGCTGCAATATATTCTCCTGAGCTATGGCCATTATATGAAAAACTTAGAAACAAGGTGACCAAAGCAGTAAAGAGGACTCTGCAAGCATACTATCTTGGTCTCATGGAGGGAAATAAACAAAATCCGAGACATATGTGGAGGACAATTAACAAAGTCTTGAATAGAGGCAATCGTTACGGTGGAATATCTTGTCTAAATTTCGAAAGACAAATCTCACATAAGAAAAGGATATTGCTGAAGACCTGAATCTACACTTTGTTTCAGTAGGTCCAAAAAACGACAAGAAAAGTAAGTGTCTTGCAACGATGACTACACTATCAGTAAAATCAACATGGAAACTGAGAAATTTAAATTTAAATTGATTGATGATGCGTATGCCTCAAATGCAATATCAGAGCTAAGGAATGGGAAAACATCCGAACCACATAAAATCTCTACAAAATTAATTTGAGGATTCTGGGGATTTTATCAGGAAACTGTGAACAATTATATACAACTCATCCATGGCAACTGGACCAGCTGGTAATTTTGTAGACATCTGGAAATTAGCAAGTGTTACTCCAATTTTTAAAGCAGGCCAAATCTCAGTTAAATCAACTTCAGACCAATCTCAGTCACTTCTGCATTTTCAAGGATACTGGAAACTATCGTCCATGACCAAAAATGTTTGATGTTCTTCAGCCCATATTCATTATCTCGAATCCAGGCTGCTTTTCGTAAACTGTATTCAAAAATAACATCATTGATTAACAGTACGAACTCCTCGTATGCCACTATGGACAGGAGAGAAGCTAACATCACTATTATCCTCGACCTAAAAAAGCATTTGATAGGGTCGATCACTCTATATTGTTAGCAAAATTATAGAGAAATATTGCATAAGAGAAACAACAGGATCTGGTTTACCTCCATCTGAAAAATAGACAACATTTATGCATGGTAGAGGGGCAAAAATCATCCG
>JACTAT010000037.1:12355470-12374277 GCA_014526335.1 Chrysaora quinquecirrha
AGACTTCGCTGCGCTCCTGAGACCACAAGCCACTTTGATTAGATCACGATGCCACAAAATCTCAAGAAATTGAACCAGAGACGTTAAGATCTTCAGTCCGACGCTCTCCGAACGTCATCATGCCGCGACCAGGGATTGAACCAGGGACCTTCAGATTTTCAGTCTGACGCTCTCTAAACCAAGCGACACAGCAGATGTGAGGCACCATAATGGCATTATAGAGACTCAAAGCATCCTGAACTCCTGATGGCATAAGCAACAGTGCTAGAACGTCATTATGCTGCTACCAGGGATTGAACCAGGGACCTTCAGATCTTCAGTCTGACGCTCTCTAAACCAAGCTACACTGCAGATGTGAGGCACCATAATGGCATTATAGAGACTCAAAGCATCCTGAACTCCTGATGGCATAAGCAACAGTGCTAGAACGTCATTATGCCGCGACCAGGGATTGAACCAGGGACCTTCAGATCTTCAGTCTGACGCTCTCCCAACTGAGCTATCACGGCAGTTGATAGGCTTCATAATAACATTATAGAGACTCAAAGCATCCTGAACTCCTGATGGCATAAGCAACAGTGCTAGAACGTCATTATGCCGCGACCAGGGATTGAACCAGGGACCTTCAGATCTTCAGTCTGACGCTCTCCCAACTGAGCTATCATGGCAGTTGATAGGCCTCATAATAACATTATAGAGACTCAAAGCATCCTGAACTCCTGATGGCATAAGCAACAGTGCTAGAACGTCATTATGCCGCGACCAGGGATTGAACCAGGGACCTTCAGATCTTCAGTCTGACGCTCTCCCAACTGAGCTATCACGGCAGTTGATAGGCTTCATAATAACATTATAGAGACTCAAAGCATCCTGAACTCCTGATGGCATAAGCAACAGTGCTAGAACGTCATTATGCCGCGACCAGGGATTGAACCAGGGACCTTCAGATCTTCAGTCTGACGCTCTCCCAACTGAGCTATCATGGCAGTTGATAGGCCTCATAATAACATTATAGAGACTCAAAGCATCCTGAACTCCTGATGGCATAAGCAACAGTGCTAGAACGTCATTATGCCGCGACCAGGGATTGAACCAGGGACCGTCAGACCTTCAGTCTGACACTCTCCCAACTGAGCTATCACGGCAGTTGATAGGCCTCATAATGACATTATAGAGACTCAAAAGCGTTCTTAAATTCTTGATGGGCCGTAAATTTGATATGACATGAGCAAACGGGCAAAAACGCAAGAATGCTGCAACTATAGATAGAACAAGAGATCGAATGATGGGTTTATAGAAACTGAAAATATTCTTGGATTTTTTATTTCACTAACGTGCTAAAAACTTGACCAAATAGCATAATAGCATCATCAATGGTATTAGTTGGCAATAGTAAAAGTTGCCATAGAGACTTAAACTGTACTTACATCAAAGTGCTCCAGATCATTCTCATCGTCGACATTCAATTTATCCAAAAAGAGTGAAATCGGGTCACGAATGAAGAAATGGGCGATATGCTCTGAAAGCTGTCGATCAATGCCTGAAAAATAATTCGAACTCCATTGACTAAAGGTTTAAGACTTTTCAATGCATGAAAGCGACGTAAGAGCGCCGTTGACTTGATATGTAGTTAGTGTTGCATTGAAATTAATTCAAAGTGGAACTTTTGGGGTTTCTTTACTGAAAAAGACTCTCAAAAGCTGCGAATTTTAAATTCAAAATTGCTGCAGTAAACGCAGTAAATCTATTTTGATTGAATTCGACGAAAATGCGCCTATATAAAGCAACGCTGCATTTATGTCGAACTTGTGAATTAAGTTCGGCAAATCCTGCTGCACTTTTTATGTGTAAGGTACACGCTTTTTTTTTATAAGGAACCTACCTCAAGGCCTAGTTCTTAAAGTTCCTTATTTTTGGGCCTCTTTTGAGGCAATTGTAGTTCAAAAAGTTCCTTAATAGTTCCTTAATTTTAACTGCACATACAGTGGTCTTAACAATAAAAGAGAGACACTTGCATGTGAGCAAAGCCCGAGAATACTCAAGGAAACATTTGATACATGCTTAACGTACAATTTATGCGATTTTTGACTGCAAATGAATGGAACCGGCTTTCTAATTCTTGATTATTAGCAGTGATTAAAGTATTCAACATTCAAAAGTTCCTTAATGATTTTCTATTTAGTAGTATAAGTTCTTTAAATTTTCGGGCCTTCTACATGTAGGTTCCTTATAAAGTGGTTCCTTATAAAAAAAAAAGCGTGTAAAAATTATTTCTTGGCATTTCGGGGTAAGGGGGGTCGACCGCCAATGCCTAAAAATAATTTTCCACAGATTTTAACTCAAGTAAACAATACTACAAAATTTCTAGTCACAAAAGCACTTGTAGTTGTTTTTCATTTAATAGGCCCTATGCCTATGTCTATTCATTTCGCACAAATCCAAGAGGGAATTCGCTTTCACATCCGGGGGGCGGGGTACTTCCACTGTTCAATATACCAGACGTGCCGCCAAAATAGATTATGGGTTACACGCATTTTTTTTTTATAAGGAAGTGCTTTATAAGGAAGGTAGTACTCGGATAGGCAAAAACTTAAGGAATTCCAGTACTGAATCAGAAACTATAGAGGAATCTGACTTTATTAAAAATGATGACGTCTTGTGAAGCTGATCATTTACATGTATAAAACGAGCAAGCAATACTCTTTTCGTCAATGGTTTAATTAGTATTCATTTCTATTCGTCTTCTGACACCTTCCTGCCCCTTTATTCCCTTGTCCCTATGTTTATTTTTAAGAAACAAGTATAAAAGTTAAGGAATTGCTAAGGAATTTTCAGTACTCAAATTTGGCTGTCAGTTAAGGAATTTTCAGTACTGGGCCTGAGCCGAACTTCCTTATAAAAAAAATGCGTGTAATTTCTCTACATATGGGTCTGTTTTTCGTGAAAAATCTCTCTCTATACATGGGTAGTCAAATCTAAGAATATTTTGATGAAGACCTGACTATAGTTTTTTATTCAGAGTCAATTTAATGTTGGAAATCGGTTAGATCCTTTTCGTTATTAGCACAAAAGCCTTTTCACCGTAGTTAGGGTTACCTCAGGTGCTAAATGACGCTTGAATCGAGCCCACAGATTTTAGATATTGCTATAAATGGGTAAAAATTTCGTGGCTTTTCTATACATGGGTCAACAAATTTTGCAAATTTAGCGGTAGACGTGGGTGGGTTTGGAAAACAGGGCGGCACGTCTTGTATGTCGAATAATGAAGAAACCCCTACAGATTACACTAAAAAATTACGCTAGACCTCTTGAAGCCAAAAAATAAATCATTTAGACTCAGAACTAGACTTCGCAAACAGTAACAATCATTTTCTAACAAGAACAACAACCTGTGTCTGTTTGCTTCAGGAAACAGCTGTGTGCTGTCGAAGCTGAAATTAGCTGTTTCCGAAATAGTTAGGAGGGGGGCTTTGCGGGGTATCGAAACCCGAAAACCCAGAAGAAAATTGGGACAAACCCGAAAACCCGGATGACCTTAGTTTCAACAACTGTTTTAAAAATTTTACACATTGATATCCTTTGTGAGGTTTAAAACCCGAAAACCCTCACATTTTACTACAATACTCGAAGCTTGAGCTACAAAAATAGCAAAACCCGTTGACCGTTAAGTATACTTGACCCGAAAACCGGCACGATTTTTTGTAAAAACCCGAAAACCCGAGGTCTAAATCGGCCAAGCCCGCAACCCGTGAAATCCCAAAGCCCCCCTCAGTAAGAGGAAGGTAATTAGTCTACCCCATGCCCAAAAATCGAAATCTTGATATTTTCAACATAAAAACGAATCTTTTATGTAATATATTACCTGCATTCATAAGCATGTCCAAATGTTCTTGGTGGTACTGTACAGGAACATCATTATACATTGCTCCTTCAGGAGATATATACATATCAATGCTATCATATCTTGATTTTCGGATTCTGAACTGGTCATTCTTCAATGGCTGCAGAAAGATATAAAGAAAACTATTAATAACTATTGTCTCCCAAAGTACTTATATACAGCTGTGATGGCCGAGTGGTTAAGGCGTTTGACTTGAAATCAAATGGGATATTCCCGCGCAGGTTCAAATCTTGTTCGCAGCGTATACTTTGCATATGTCTTTCCTCAACATTAACAATTAAATGATATATATTTCTTCTCTCCTAAAGTAGCTACTTATATACAGCTGTGATGGCCGAGTGGTTAAGGCGTTTGACTCGAAATCAAATGGGATAGTCTCACGCAGGTTCGAATCCTGCTCGCAGCGTGCAGTTTGAATATCTATGTTTCGCTATGACATTAATGATACACTGATATAATAGTTCTCGTCTCTTAAAGGACTCTTATACAACTGTGATGGCCGAGTGGTTAAGGCGTTTGACTTGAAATCAAATGGGATATTCCCGCGCAGGTTCAAATCCTGCTCGCAGCGTATATTTTGCATGTATGTCTTCTCTTGACATTAACGATACACTGATATAATAGTTCTCGTCTCTTAAAGTACTTATATACAGCTGTGATGGCCGAGTGGTTAAGGCGTTTGACTTGAAATCAAATGGGATATTCCCGCGCAGGTTCGAATCCTGCTCGCAGCGTATATTTTGCATATATGTCTTTCCATGACATTAAAGATACACTGATATATAGTTCTTCTCTCCTAAAGTACTTATATACAGCTGTGATGGCCGAGTGGTTAAGGCGTTTGACTTGAAATCAAATGGGATATTCCGCGCAGGTTCGAATCCTGCTCGCAGCGTATATTTTGCATATATGTCTTTCCATGACATTAAAGATACACTGATATATAGTTCTTCTCTCCTAAAGTACTTATATACAGCTGTGATGGCCGAGTGGATAAGGCGTTTGACTCGAAATCAAATGGGATATTCCCGCGCAGGTTCAAATCCTGCTCGCAGCGTATATTTTGCATATATGTCTTTCCATGACATTAACGATACACTGATATATAGTTCTGGTCTCCTAAAGTACTTATATACAGCTGTGATGGCCGAGTGGTTAAGGCGTTTGACTTGAAATCAAATGGGATAGTCTCACGCAGGTTCGAATCCTGCTCGCAGCGTGCATTTTGAATATCTATGTTTCGCTATGACATTAACGATACACTGATATAATAGTTCTCGTCTCAGGACTCTTATACAACTGTGATGGCCGAGTGGTTAAGGCGTTTGACTTGAAATCAAATGGGATATTCCCGCGCAGGTTCAAATCCTGCTCGCAGCGTATATTTTGCATGTATGTGTCTTCTCTTGACATTAACGATACACTGATATAATAGTTCTCGTCTCTTAAAGTACTTATATACAGCTGTGATGGCCGAGTGGTTAAGGCGTTTGACTTGAAATCAAATGGGATATTCCCGCGCAGGTTCAAATCCTGCTCGCAGCGTATATTTTGCATGTATGTCTTCTCTTGACATTAACGATACACTGATATAATAGTTCTCGTCTCTTAAAGTACTTATATACAGCTGTGATGGCCGAGTGGTTAAGGCGTTTGACTTGAAATCAAATGGGATATTCCCGCGCAGGTTCGAATCCTGCTTGCAGCGTATATTTTGCATATATGTCTTTCCATGACATTAAAGATACACTGATATATAGTTCTTCTCTCCTAAAGTACTTATATACAGCTGTGATGGCCGAGTGGTTAAGGCGTTTGACTTGAAATCAAATGGGATATTCCCGCGCAGGTTCGAATCCTGCTCGCAGCGTATATTTTGCATATATGTCTTTCCATGACATTAAAGATACACTGATATATAGTTCTTCTCTCCTAAAGTACTTATATACAGCTGTGATGGCCGAGTGGATAAGGCGTTTGACTCGAAATCAAATGGGATATTCCCGCGCAGGTTCAAATCCTGCTCGCAGCGTATATTTTGCATATATGTCTTTCCATGACATTAAAGATACACTGATATATAGTTCTTCTCTCCTAAAGTACTTATATACAGCTGTGATGGCCGAGTGGTTAAGGCGTTTGACTTGAAATCAAATGGGATATTCCCGCGCAGGTTCGAATCCTGCTCGCAGCGTATATTTTGCATATATGTCTTTCCATGACATTAAAGATACACTGATATATAGTTCTTCTCTCCTAAAGTACTTATATACAGCTGTGATGGCCGAGTGGATAAGGCGTTTGACTCGAAATCAAATGGGATATTCCCGCGCAGGTTCAAATCCTGCTCGCAGCGTATATTTTGCATATATGTCTTTCCATGACATTAAAGATACACTGATATATAGTTCTTCTCTCCTAAAGTACTTATATACAGCTGTGATGGCCGAGTGGTTAAGGCGTTTGACTTGAAATCAAATGGGATATTCCCGCGCAGGTTCAAATCCTGCTCGCAGCGTACATTTTGCATATATGTCTTCTCTTGACGTTAACGATACACTGATATATAGTTCTGGTCTCCTAAAGCACTTCTATACAGCTGTGATGGCCGAGTGGTTAAGGCGTTTGACTCGAAATCAAATGGGATATTCCCGCACAGGTTCGAATCCTGCTCGCAGCGTATATTTTGCATATTTCTCTGTCCGTTAATCGGAGGTTGAGGCAAGATCTTTAGTGTCCAATCGAGGGGATGACTTATGACTGGAGGAGGGCCCTAACCCTACAGGGCGTTCATAAGAAATTTTCAAATATTTGCGCTGTTTGCTTATCAAAGTATGCGCTTCAATCAACTAGTTTTCAGCAACAATAAAAGAAATTGCTCCAGTGATCTAGGATGGGCGAAGAAGAACCGCTGGTGAGTTGACGAAAATGCTTTAAATTCCGGGGCCATCGAAAGGGCTTGAGGGGCTGTTCCGCTACCAGTTTATTTTAAACAAACTTCCCCTGTTATAGCTCTTTATCTTCTTAATTGAGATATTTTCCAAGCTCCGTAATACATCATGAATACAGAATGACTTCGACGGGTCCGTATATTCACTTATTGTCTGGGAAAATGCGCAAAGGCGTTTGGGCACCAGCAGAAGTTTGCAGAAAACAACTGATGTTTTTGACAAGACAAAACATGGATCATATCTTGCCTGCTGTTTTAATTGTAAAGAAGTTACGCTTCTGAAAACCAGCTAATTAATTTTTCATAAGCCAAAAAATATATGAAGAAGCTGTCTTAACTAACAATTTTTTTAGTATTTGGTTGATTTGGCCTTGCAAAAATTTCCAAACCCTCCGCTCTTATTGGGAACCCCCCGCTTATTAAGATTTGTGTTAAATTTAAACTCATTTCATTGAGATTTCTTGGTACGAAATTTCACTTATACACGCTATTAATCGAAATCTCACTTACGAAATTGAACAAGGGAAGGATAGGAATAGAAAGTTAGATGCAATAAATTCATGGAGATGGAACAAAGTTGTAAAAGGAGAAGGAGGAAATCACCAATTATTGGAGAGGCAAGGAGATCTGGAAACAAGTTTCCCATCGAGAAAAATACCTTTTAAGTAGACCTATTACAAAATATAAACTTCCCACTCCTTGGACAAATCTGATAGATTGACCGTTAAACAAAAAAATTCGCTAACTTTCTACATTGATTACATTGTAAGAGTCATTAATTTTCGCCTCTCCTCAACTGACCACCCCACTCTACCAATGTCAGCAACATATATAGCAAATTTTTAGTTGCTGGAGAAGGTAAATTTTGCTCTTTCGTTCTTTTGAGCGAAAATTTGAACGAGTCTTAATAGCTCAATCTCTGATTCAAAAATTGGGACAAAAGCAAATGCGAGTTGGGAAGTTTAACTCTAAAAATTTCGCCGGCCCGACTCTACTTTGAATGTGCATCGTGTCGTGCACGTTGTCGATACGTTGTCGTGCACGAGCTTCGTTCATCAGCAATCGAAGATCCAATGGACAAGTTAAAATGCAGTAGCTACAGGAAATTCCTGCGCAGTGGTTGGTGCCTCCGAAATTTTAATCTTTGTCTAGGAAAGCCACCCAATTTCATTTCGTTGCATAAATTTATTTTCTCGGATAACCGCTGTCCCTCGAATAAAAACTCCCTTGAGTTGTCCATTAGGTTCCCCCAGATACTCCTATGATAGTGTATGTACAAGGTCTTGTTTGGAGGAATCAAGATCCGCCTTTTGCCAGTTGTTAAGATTGTCTAAGATGGCGAGGAGGGCTAGGGTTAGGGGAGGGTTAGGGTTAGGGTTAGGTGTATAATTTCGTGTGCAGACCTCGATTAAATGCAGTCAGCATCTTATCTTACCTTGTTGCCTCGCTCCTCTTCTGTCCTGTCATCGCATGAGCCAGAGATGATGCTCCATCGGCAATCGGTGTCAAGCAAATATCCTTTTGATGCTGGCGTGGCAGCAGAGAGAGCAAGCTAAGGAAGAATTAGATAAAATAGTGAGCCCCCTTTTGATGGATATTCATTTCAACATGAATATATAGGCCTAATTAAAAACTTGCGAAATTTTAGTTTTATTGTTTCTTATTACGGATAAAGCACCCAGTATTTTAATTGATTTCGGCAGCTTGTGTCACGACTGTTCTAGGCAAGGTGCAACGCAATTGTTGCACATGTAACTACAATTCCACTCCTGGATTTTATGCATGCACCATGCATCACCTGTAGTTGCGCTACCGGAATCATTGAAATTCCAGACGGCATTGCAGCGTGCTATCCCCGTGCAATATCTAAGTCAACAACTCCTTGTATTAGTGTGAGGTACGTTGCGGTGAATAATAAATGCACCGTGAAAGACTAGTCTGAGCACTCCATAGGCTCAACCCTGAAATTCTGCAAATTTAGGCCATCAAACGAGACAAAAACTGCAAAAATAGAAATTACTAACAAGGGGGTCCATTTTAGCCTATTTTCACTACCTCAAGGTTAACAGTTAATACTAACCATAATAGGAGCCAATACAGCCAACTGGTCGTACAAAATTCTCGCCTCATCTATGTTGCAACCTTGGAATGTCACCTGAAAACAATGAAAAATGTATTAAGCCTTTAAGATGCACTATACACTACCTTCACTGTAGACTTAATACACGAGTCTCTAGTCTAATACGCTCCCAATTTTCAATTTGTCCCTTCACTCTGAGCCAGATTGTAGACAACAACTACAACAACATCGAGCGAAACAGTGGGACCCAGTCAGATCAGATGCAGACTTATTACAATCATCGTAGTCTACGCTCCTCCACACTCCATCAGCCGCTCCAACTTCTCTGAGGAAAAAGCAGTTATCCTGTTTTAGCTGTGAGTAGCTTTTTCATGTTCCATATCAGATAAACCTTCGTAACTCTTACCTGAATACAGCACATTCCAAGTCCAAACAATACACTGTCCATGTACACATGATTAGGTTTGGCTTCTCTTGCAGCTTGGCCATCATAGTCAATGGGGAATTTTTCAATGAAAGGGTCTGGTGTGTTGACGTCACGGAAAACTGTAAAAATTAATACAAGTAATAAGTAGACTGCTAGACAGTCAGACAAAAAGGACTCATAACACTTTAAATTTCTTTCATCTAGTAAATTTAATATATTAATTTATTGTATGCAACCATGTATTGTAGTTTATGTAGTGTATGTGACAAATTCATATTATTGTAAACATTCGATTCAGATTAGTTTCCTAAATTATATATTTAGAAAGCTAGACATTAAATTTCAAATTAAACTAACTTGACAACAACAACAACAACAACAAAAATTACAGCAACAAAAGGAGTTAGCTACAACTAAACTTAATTTTCGCCAGTAAACCAAACATGCAAACAGGGAAATTTCTGAAAAGATGCTAGCAAATTGCCAAACCTCGAATTTCATCGCAAATTTTGACTAAATCGACCATGCTCATCTTAATCCTAGATAGGCCCAAAATTGCTTTTATCTTTTTATTTTTTTATTTTTTTTATCTTTTTGAATTTAATCGCCACGAATGGAAAAATCTGGCATTACGTGGGTATTTATTTTCGCGAATGGGCCTAAGACGCTACTTACTTGGAACATTCTGGGCTGGTCTTCTGCCCATTCTTTCTCTTGGCTTTCCAGCAAGGTTTCTGCAATGCAAAATGTAGTACACTCTTCAATACCATGATAGTTAGAAGCTAATAATAATTAATATAGCATATGGTCCGGCTCTGTTAAGTTCTCAACGAAGCATTGTTGGTAGACACTTAAAAATGACATTAATCAAACACCATGAAGTCTTGGGGTGTAATCCGGAGAGAACTGAGAACTCCCTAAAGCCGGGTGCAAACAGTGCCAACATCGCCGCCAACATGTTAGCACGGTTTGCTATAGATGTTGGTCCAATAAAAACCATTTTGCTGACGAAAAAATTTTGGCCAACATTTTCACCGAATTGAGCAAAATTGATGTGTTTGTACCGTTGGCTATGTCAGCACAGCATTTTCAATTTCGGTTCTTATTTCAGAGTCCTTGAAATGAAAAATACATTTAAGCTGGCGTTTTGAGTTGGACCACGAGTTTCTTCTTCGTCCCGAGCAATAAACAAAGAGATGCTTCCTTTTCAGGCATGTTTGCAAAAGATCATTTGTTGATAACATCAGCATCCCAAAACTTCTCAGATGTTGTGACGGTATAGCAAACCGTACCAACATGTTGGCCAACAATGTTGGGACGGTTTGCGCCCGCCTTAAAACATCTAAGTTTGCAGGCAGGTATATGTCCCCATATGGATGGATTTCTCTTCAAATTCCCCTTACGACAGCGTCCAATTGTTAGCAGAAACAACATACAACTGGGTCTACTATAACTGGGTCTAAAATCATATTCCTTTGAGATTGATTACGTATGCAGAATGCACATCAAAATCATAAGCAAGGGTGATTTCTAGATAAATGAAGTTAGTAGAGAGAAAAATGAAAATTAAAGGCGGGTTGGTTTGACAAAAATGTATCGCAATAACGCGTTGCGAACTTTGGTATCCTTTACTACAATGCCACAGAGCGCAAAATCGACCAATTAACCTATTGTTTCGTTGATATGACTTGATATGACTGGCCTCCAAATATTCCATCATCTAACCTTTGGTTCCCAGTCGTAAAGGAGGGGGGCTTTGGGGGGAATCGAAACCCGAAAACCCGGAAGAAAATTAGGACAAACCCAAAAACCCGGATGACCTTAGTTTCGATAACTGTTTTAAGAATTTTTCACATTGATATCCTTTGTGAGGTTTAATATCCGAAAACCCGCACATTTTTACTACAATACCTAAAACCCGAGCTAGAAAAATGGCAAAACCCGTTGCCCGTTAAATATAGCTAATTGACCCGAAAACCCGCACGATTTTTTTGGAAAAACCCGAGAACCCAAGGGCGAAATCGGCCTAACCTGCAACCCGTAAAATCCCAAAGCCCCCCTCGTAAAGGGAAGGGCGGAAAATTAGAGGGTAGGGAAATTTTTAGATTTGTAACTGTAAGGGGTCGGCAAAAAAAACAAGAATGATACAGTATTCAAAGGGAACTCGTATTCACAACATGAATACGAATACAAATACTATTAAAATTTTTCTATTTTGATTTTTAATGAAATTCAAAAACCATTGAATTTTATACATACCGGAAACGTGGATGCATCTGGTTCAGAACGAGATCAGGAAAATACATTGATTGCATTACATGGTTCGTCAGAGGATTGGCTTCAAGGGTTGGTTGGGTGAACTTTGGACAACCAATTCTGTGCAAACAGTTAACAATAATGATTAGGTAATGCATTAATAAGAGAATAATCCAAGAATTTGTCAGCTAATATTCATCGAAGGATCGAAGGATAGGCTTTCAAGAAGAGGAAGATAGAGAAGGAAAAGAGAAGGGGGGAGAAGATAGAGAAGAGGACAGAGGAGAACAACAAGAGCAACAATAACAACAACAATAACAACAAGAACACGAAGAAGAAGAGAGAGAAGATAAAAGGAAGAAAGAGAAAAAGAAAAAGGAGAAGAAGAAAATGAAGAAGAAGTAGTAAAGAGGAGAAGAAGATGGAATAGGAGAAGATGGAGAAGAAGAAGAAGGAGGAGGAGGAAAAGGAGAAGAAAGAGAAGAAGAAAGAGGACAACAACAAGAATAACAAGACAATGAAGAAGTATGGGAGAAGAAAGAGAAGAAAAAAGGAAGAAGGAGAAGAAGAAGAAAAAGAAGAAGAAGAAGAAAATGAAGAAGAAGAAATAGGATAAGATGGAGAATAAAAAGAAGAAGGAGGAAGAGGAGAAGATAGAGAAGAAAAAAGAGGAAAAAAACAAGAAAAACAATAACAACAATAACAACAAGGACCTGAAGAAGAAGAGGGAAAAGCAAAAGAGAAAGAAAAACTGGAAGAAGGAGAAGGAGAAGAATAACAAGAAGAACAAGAAGAACAAGAAGAAGAAGAAGAACAAGAAGAACAAGAAGAACAAGAAGAACAAGAAGAACAAGAAGAACAAGAAGAACAAGAAGAACAAGAAGAACAAGAAGAACAAGAAGAACAAGAAGAACAAGAAGAACAAGAAGAACAAGAAGAACAAGAAGAACAAGAAGAACAAGAAGAACAAGAAGAACAAGAAGAACAAGAAGAACAAGAACAAGAACAATAAGGAAGAGAGAGAGAACAAGAGGAACAAGAGAAAATAGGAGAAGAAGAGGAGGGGACAAGGAGAGACAAAACGAGAACGAAAAAGATGAAGACGACGAACAAAAACAAGAATCACTAAGGAGAAGAGGACAAACATGAACGAGAATGAAGAGGAAAAACAGAAAGAACAAAGCAAGAACCGAGCAGAAACAGAAGCAGAAAACGAAAGAATAACAAGAATCAAGGCAAAAAGAGATGAACAATAACGAAACTAAACAGAAAAAAGAAGAATCTTTGTACAAGATGTGTGCAGCGCTTTTTCTTTACCTTGGAAAACCAGTGATTGTGAGAACTGTTTCATCTTTTCCCAACATCTCTTGGATCTCTTTGCGTCTGCAGGAAAATGGAAAAAAATGATCAATGCAAAAATTTTATTTAAAACTGTAGCTATGTACCTTGCTTGATATCACATGCATTCGTTTTTACACTTTATCAAATGCTGTTTGGCCATGTACGAAGTCAGAGCAGTCAGAGATTTCTTAACATAGCCTCGGCAATGATCAGCGTTGTCTTCAAACACCTTGTCTTGATTTATCATTATCGTTACTTACTGTTTCACACTCTGACAGACATTCGACTTTCATTTCATTACTCTTCACATCAAAGATGTAGATGTTAATGCTTGTCAAATACTCCTTTAGGCCCCTCTTAGGCTACAATAACGCTTCCCCCGTCTGGTAATCATTTTATTGAATATTTTCAACTCCACCTACTCAAATCAAGACCCCCGCTTATTAAGATTTTGTGCAAAATTGACAAAATTTTCTGTTTTGGCTACATCTAAGATCTCAGTAGTTACTAATCAAGACCTCGACCCTTGTTGCGACACTACCGTATTTGAGGCTCCAACACCAACATCCCTAATGGTGGTCGTTATATTTTCCTGAGCATCTGGGAATGAGCCAGCCAGTTGGATTAGACTAAGACCCAGCAGCCCCTTTAAATTCTAGCTAAAATTATGAAAAATTCCATTATATTCTATCTTATTGTAAACAACCACTGCTAAAGTTTCTTGAATTCGAAGGTTAAGAGTTTCTGCCGGGATGAGTTGGGCTTAAATTCCGACCTCCCTGCTTATCCCAACCTTCCGGTCATTAGATACGTATTCAACGAAATTCCTACCCTCCCCCCGCTTATTCTGACCCACGTTCGTTAAGCACCTAAGAATTCGTAGCGCTGTAGCATTTCAAGAAAACTATGCCTAATGGTGGTTGTAGAAGTGTTTAAAGGTATCTTAGCAGATGTGCATTAACCGGGGACATACCTGAGAGCCATATTCGCTTCAACTCTGTTGAAATGCCTCATGCATCCTCCATAGGGCTGACCAGGGCTTGCTGAAATGAAAATTGAAAATTAACTGAATCATTTAATTGATAGGTTGAGGATAGTTTAATGATTTACATTGATGCCTCTCATGCTAGAAATGGTCCGACATGGTAGCTAGTACCAAAGCTCTTACTTAAAAAGGAATGGTGATTCAGCTGTTGCTTCTGCATTTCTTGCGAGTCTGCTGCTTTGGGAGAGAGCGTCCACTTGGATCAATGGTGCTCGAAACTGTATTAACTAACCCTAATTCTAGCGGGCCCTTTTCGATCTCATACATAGCCGATGGGATTGCCCCCCTCCCTCCACCCTCCAGCTCGGTCAAAACAGATATAACATAACAGACTTCAATGTTATTTCCTCTTTTGTGTAATGAATATATGTAGCTTGACTCTTATTAACGTATGTGAAATCTAGAATTGTCATGGCTTAAACTTCATCGGTGTTTTGTAGAAATGATTGCAGGTAAGATTAAGAAGCTTAGATCTGTAGATGTTCGGATGTGGGATATTTACAGTTATTATGATGATTGCTACAGAAATTTAGAGTGTTTCTCTTGTGCCTGAAATTCTACAGCAAAATATCCTGAACTAGTGATTTAGATAGACTTGAAGATCTTAGTAGTTCTGTTGTTTAAAAGAAATGACCGAGGAAGCGGTGGAGCAGTGATTTCTGAGCTCTGATAATATCTGTAGGGCAATTTAAGAACTTTGAATAACTGACTCACATTCAATCATATACTCCGTCATTTCAACTCGGTAAGCCGTCTCTGTTTGTCTGCAAAGATAAACGAAAACGACGGATTAGTAAAATTCGTTCAGAGATACCAGATAAAGGGGGCATAGTGGTGCAGCTGCCCTCTGGTCGTCGAGCAGCAAGGGCGAAGTTGTAAGCAATTTTTGCACCAAATTTTAGCTGGAAAGACACAAATAACAGATGCAGAAAAGGAATTATAGCAGAAAAGAACTGAGGCTATGAGCAAGGAGAGAGCGACGATACGATAGGTTAAAATCTTTACCCTGGATTTGCGTTTTCTTCTGCTTGCAGAGTTGGAAGAATTTCGGAAGACTTGAGAAGAAGTCTAACTGCTTTGTTCTCATGGTCAATTTTAAACATCTGGTATTCAACCTGTAAAAAAAAGTACAACTCGTAAAAAGGTTCGTCTTGATAGATTCAGTATCGAAGAGACGCTCTTGAGTCATTTACACGTGCCTCAGTGTATTAGGTTGTTCCAGCAATAAGGCATGACTGCCAATGAGAAAGCGTCGTTGTCAAGAAGGTACCTTAACGGTTTGATTGAAGACCTGTCTAAACAAGGAGACATGTCGCAGACGATTTAGTCGCCTAAGAAACTCTGTAGCACGCAACAAAATTTGTAGCGAGAGACACGCAAGTTTTTTCTGGGGAGAACAGACACGTCTTGTCTCTGCGACACGCAAATGTGTTTCAACTGCATGTCACTCCCATGTTTAGCCACCCTGAAAGACATGCGGAATACAATGGCCTGCGTGACATGTATCCTATCATGTCATGTTACTCCCATATCATCATTATCATCATCATCATCATCATCATCATCATCATCATCATCATCATCATCATCATCATCATCATCATCATCATCATCATCATCATCACCATCATCATCATCATCATCATCGTCGTCGTCGTCGTCGTCGTCGTTATCATCATCATCATCATCACCATCATCATCATAATCACAATCATCAACATCATCATCATCACTATCACCATCGTCATCATCATTATCATCATCCTCATCAACATCATCGTCCATCATCATCATCATCGTCAGCATCATCATCATCAACCTCGTCACCATCATCATCATCATCATGATTATATTTATAACTATTATTTTAACACAACGAAACGGTGAACATCGCTGTCACCGAGCAGCACTTGCACGATAATATGGAAACCAGCCATTAGGCACATTAGAAGAGTTGCAATAGATTTGTATTGCAGCACGTAGTACAATGCGTAATTCTGCACGTGTAGTGCACAAATAATTTTGTTTATTCAAACCCAAAGGCTTGGGTCATTCACAAAGAGGTTTGGCTATTGGTTAAAAATTGATGCCATTCATCATACGAAAGATGCTAATTAACGTTTTCGGCTCAACGTTACGTGACTGAAATATACACTCTCGTTAAATTTTAAAGAGTTTCAAACCACATTTTATTACCTATAGAGATGTCTGTGATACCTACATGGGTAGAAAATTATGCACAAGTAATGCCCCCCCCCCCCCTCCACTAACGACCAACCCATTAGCGAGTGCAGTCTTTGATGGAAGACCAAATATTGCAAAAAAAGACCTAGTTTTCTTGTCGCACAGGCACATTGGCAGACAGGAATAAGTAATTAGGATGAAATATAAATCCTGAAAGTGGATCGAAATAGGCCAATCAGGAAATGCGAAAAGAAACTGGGAGCACCAATACGCCAACGGGGTGGCTACATTGTGATAACCAAGATAATTTAAAAGTAAAAGGGTTCTAAGATAAATTTGTAAGCTCTTAAAGCTTATACATAATCCCTAGACGTATTCTCTGAGTCGTAGTTATTGCTGTTGCAATGGAACTTAATTAATTGTCGGGTGCTCCAGCCCAGTAAGAGTGATCTTGATTCAGTGTTAGTCTCCGTTTGATGAGCGATAACTAGTACTCAGGTAATAAGTCTACATAATCTCTTGTATCTGCATCAAGTTTGCTTTAGTCTGTCATGCCATATACGAAAAATAGACGGCATGCTAGATATGTATGTCATTCATTGACACCATTTCAAGATGTGTGGCAAAAAGCCTGTAAGTTCGGGGGCTTTTCCTGGAGAACCAAGAGACCATATATAATAGTAAAGAGATTTTGTTCTGTTATCTTTGATGAGAACATTGCAAAAATGTTTTCTGAGACGAGAGCTTATTTAAGTGGTGTGGGGGGGGGGGGGCTTATTGCGGATTATTCTGGGGTCGGGTTCATTTGAGGACTAAAAATGCGATGTGGTTTCCAAGGAAGGGAATTCTAGACAAAGACAATGGATGAGCTGACAGGGAACCAAAACTAGGCCCTATGTTGAATAGACATATCACATTTCAATAATGGATGAATGGATGCTACTTGCTGGCTTGCTGATTTAATATTTGCCAGCGTTGGTCCGCTATTTGCTATCGTACGATAGTGTGAAGTGAAAAACGACAATTTTGATTGGATTGATGAATCAGAAGCTACAAACAGGTTATAAAAACATGTTATTATGTTATGTTTATTTATATTGGTGGTGTTTCAATTACTTGTGGAACGAAATGGATGCTGGCTGCTCATTTGCGTAATGTTAAATGTTATTGTTAATTGACCTGTTGCTAGATTCATTGCTGTAAATCGATGCTCCGCAATACCTGTATCGAAAACAGGTATTATAAAACATTTAATGAATGCTCGCTCTTACTATCTTCAGCTTTTGAGCAATTGCCTGCACAAAAACGACCAAAAATCTACCACCGCATGTTGTCTTCAAAAGGGTGCACACTTCACGCTAGCGAATCTATAATCACTACTGTGGTGGATAATCACTACTGTGGTGGTACTATTTGTATACTTTGGTGGCAGTTTTGGCGTACTGTGGTGGATAATCACTACTTGTGGTGGTTTACTATGCTTGCGGTGGTGGCAGTTTTGACGTACTGTGGTAGATAATCATTACTTGTGGTGGTTTACTATGCTTGCGGTGGTGGCAGTTTTGGCGTACTGTGGTGGATAATCACTACTTGTGGTGGTACTGATTATGATCACAAGTAATGATTATCCACCACAGTACGCCAAAACTGTCACCACCGCAAGCATAGTAAACCACCACAAGTAGTGATTATCCACCACAGTACGCCAAAACTGCCACCACAGTATGCAAATAGTACCACAACAGTAGTGATTATCCACCACAGTAGTGATTATAGATTCGCTAGCGTGCACTTGGTTGAAAGAGAAGTCAGAGGCTGCCAGATAGACTCGCTACATAAGTCCCACTACTTCGCTCGATGTTGTTGGTATTCTTTTTCTACAATTACTCTGTTTGGGTGACCAATTAAAATAAGATGAGCGTAAATTAGAGACTTCTGTCGTGAGTCTAGCTGCCAGATAACCCATGACTATCGGTCTTACTGGGTCTTGTAAATAGCCAAAACACCAAACGTTGGCGACTTTGTTAAATCAATTTGTAAGGATGCACTTTTCTTTAAAAAATCTCTAAATCTAATCTACCCATAGCTAGCCAAAGATTGAAGATTACGTTCAATAAGGAACACTGTCACTTAGGAAAAATGAATATTCTTTCCATGAATAATTTGGGTTGTGACGCAGGCTATGTCACACCCACAGAAGAGTGAATGAACATAAGAAGTTTCGCTTCAAATACCGTATCGCCTAATGTAGTGATTAAAACTGTTAAAACTTACCTACTTAACAAAAATACGCGAGAAAAAGGAATTTACGTGCCGTGTGCGCTCTGAATTCTCTCCTTTACGTGTTATCGCAAGCGTTAGAGCAACAAGATATAAGCTCACCTGTGTCAATAAAAAGGTGGCAGTATTAGCACGTTTCAGTTTATCATCGAAAAATTGCTGAATTCAGCACCTAGCGCTGGTTGGGTTTATTATTGTGTGGCACATTTATTAATGTATCACCAAAACAACACGTGAAGGTGAAGGTGAAGGTGAAATGGTGTTTTAGTGCCAGTCACTAGGATCTCAGAAGTAGGTTAACTAATCAAGACCTCGACCCTGGCTGTAACGCTACCGTGGCTGG
>JACTAT010000037.1:12374777-12482925 GCA_014526335.1 Chrysaora quinquecirrha
AGGTGGGAACGGGAACAGAACGGGAACGGGCAAGAGAAATTGGACCAGGAGCCGGAAGAATTAATTTCCAGTTGACTTCTTTCGGGAAAAATGCACAGGACAAAAACAACCCGATAACTAGAAATTTCAACGATTGCATCGTCACGTCAACACATGCCTTTATGAACATTCAGGACCGTTACTACTGCATCAGAAGGTCAAATAAATGTTAGATCGAAGTAGCATTCGCCATTTCGTTTCGTTTTTCGTTTCATTTTCTGATTAGATTTTATTCTGTCGTTCGATCTGACGAAAAATCGAATCGCAATAAACGTGGGAGGACATTAATAAGCCAATGAAAATGCAGCAAATTAAGTGCTGCAATCTGATTGGCTCCGCAAATTTTTTGGCAGAGAGTGGCCGCTTTTTTGCATGTGGAATGCATGTGGTATTGCAGACATGCGTAGATTTCATTGACGTAGATTAATTAAGCAGATTCAAACAAAAAAATTAAAAGTCGCCCAAGCCCCCCTAGACAATTTTTTTTACTTTTTTGCATTTTAAATCCCTTTGTCTACTTAATTTGAAAATTTGGATAAGATATGATACTGTAAATCAAAATGTGCCACTGGAAGGGTTAAGGAACAGTTAAAATTAAACAACTACACTCTTTTTATACGAACAATTCTATAAGAGCACGAGCCTGGATTTTTGCCCAGATTTTTAGAACAAATTAAGAACAAGCTGAGGCTGGCCTTTTCAAAAGCCCTAAGAATAACAGCACAGCTCAATTTGTAAGTAAGACCGTCAGACTGAACGTAAAAAGGAAGCAAACAGAGAAATAGACAAGAATGCCGCATTTTCACACAAACCTAACACCACCCCCAGATATTCATTGAAAAATATAGATTTTTAAAAGAACACTTGGCTTCGATATCAGCCTGCCTGTTTCTTATTTGTAAAGCGATTTTTCACTAGTTTTCGGCCCCTTATCCTTACAAAAGACCCGCAAGGGGGGACAAGGGCTTCACGCCCGTCGCTCGTCAACTTTGCTTGTGTGATGTGTGAATCTCAAATATTTTCGGAGATAGCAAAAAAGTTTGACCCAAAATTGAGCCTGGTGTTTCTTATAAAGGTTGCTCTTATAAAAAACATGTCTTAGGGGAATACAAACCCTGGAGGGTGTTTTCAACAATTATTAGGGAATTTTTGATTCAAGAAAACAGAGCGAACTGAGAAATTGTTTCATTATTGTTCTCAAATTATTCGAAAACTTTGTCATTGCTTGGTTTCCGTCGGCTTCCGAAAGGTTATGAGAACGAGCAGCATGTTTTTGTTTTACAAAAAAAAACATCCCAAATAGAATTGGTATATTCCTTTTAATCATAAGAAACTCGTGAGAAACTAAGTGCTAAGATCAATATTTTTTAAGAAACTTTCAGTACTCGAACCAAAATGATAAGAAACTCGCAGGTCTCAACAATCTGTAGAATTAGAAAAATAGCCTCGAGAAACGAACTTATGTTGTTACACGTTGAGTGTCTAAGAAACTTTCAGTACCAAAATTTTCAAAAAATTTATAAACTTTTGGCACTGGAAAAAAACTTTAGTTTCTTATAAAATAAAACAGGAATAAAGATTGTTTTTATCACGGGACGATACGACGACGACGCAAATCGATTTGATTCGAAGCTGTTCAATCATGGGGAAACGAGAGAAAAGGCCCAAAAATGATTATTACCTTGAAAGACTGAAACTCGGAGGTGAAAATTAGTAATATTTAAAACCGTTTGAATAGATTAGAAGAACGATGACAGAATAAAATGCTTTTTAGAAGTCAAACAACAAACCTTTTCATTTATTTCCTGATCATACGAGCTTCATGGACGACGTTCACATTTTGGACAATCATTAAGGATATCCCGAAGTTTTATAGTTGAAAAGGGGGAATCACCTTTCAACTGTTATTTTATTGCATCTGGGGAGGGGGATGAATGGGGGTATTGAAATTATGGACGCAAGCAAATGCGCCTGCTTCTGATGAACTTCAATTGAATTATTAAATAATTTCCCTATTTTTCGATTTGCCCTCAAACCGTACCAGGCAGTCCGCAGTCATCACGTACCCGAAAATCCATTTATCCATTTACACGGTTCTTTACCTCCATAGAGTAAAAGACCTACGGTATATCGAAAAATTCGTGATCTGCCCGATCTGCCAAAATAGTAAAATAGCTGCCAAGAAACAAAATACACTTATTAATTAATCCTTTACACATATTTTTTATACAAAGCCGACTATAAGAAACTATATATGCCTTTTTCTAAAAATCAAGAAACACTTCCACAGAAAAGTAGAAGAAGTAAAGAAAACTGTGTTTTGTGTGAAAATGATCCCCAGACTCAGATTCATTTGCTTTGCAACAAAACACGGAGATCACCATCACTGAAATTCTTAGAATCTCATAAACCACAAGACCACAAAAATTTAGTCTATTGGAGTGGCTATTACTAAAAGCAGGAACGGGGGATATCAGTGTTTTGGGCACAGTTGCCTCTCAGTACTGGTTTACGGAAGGGCATGCAAAAATTATGTTTTTATAGCTCTGATAAATGTTGTTAAAATTTCAAATTATTTTCAAACAACTTTCAAAAACTAATTAGGAAAAAAGAAGATGAATATCCGAAACAAGATGATCCTCACCGGAAGCAGCGGGAAGCCGGGTAACTTGAGCTCCTGTAAACTTGTGACACAATACAAAAGGTTTTAATTTCTTCATGACCTTTGCCCCAATTTACAAAATATTCCAACTTGAGAACGAAAATATACCTATTTAGCCACAGGTGAGGACAAAATATTCTTGGAAATTTTAGGAAAATTCGTCTTTGAGATTTATGATACACGTATTTTTATAAGAAACTAAAATATTGATCCAGTACTGGAAGTTTCTTAAAATATTGGCATATTGGCAACAATATAGTTATTCAATCTGAATTGTGTTCAAAACCTATTTATCGATCGTATTTGAATTAATATAAGAATAACCAGAATACTATAGAAATGAGCAATCCAGATATACAGCAAACAGCGAAATTTTACGATTAAAATAAAACAGCAAAGTGTAATATAATAAAATTTTAAAAACGTAATATAATAAAATACACACTTTTTTATAAGAATGCCTTATTTTTTGCCGAGCCTCGATTATTCTTAACCTTTTCATTCCCGAATTATGTTCTGCATGTCATATCTCAACCAAATCTTCAAATTATCGAGATATATGCATTTATATCACAAAACAGGTGAAAAAATTGACTTGGGGGGCGAGGGTGATTTTTAAAAAATTTTCGCCCCCAGAGGACAATGTCCAATAATGTAATACTGGTAAATTAAATGCATAAGATTTCGTTTGCAATTCTAACTAGAATTAGGCAAGTTGGGTTATTGTTTGGTTTAATTGCTATTTGGAGCAAGTGTCTTGTGAAAGCATTTGCATCCTAGTTGTATTTTGAGTTCAAGTATGGAACGGCAGTAGTGTCTGCGGTAATAAGGACTATCAGTGCTTGTGAAAGGCTGAGTAGTGCCTGTTTGTTTGTTGTTTGTTTTTTTTCTTTATCAGGTATTCAGGCCAAGAGGCCTCTAACCTACTTACAATAGTGTCAATATAAAAATAACATAAACGATTAAAATAGCAATTAAAAATTAAATAGCAAGCAAATTACAAACAAAGATCAAGAATCACAGATTTAATGAAACGATATTAACAAGGACAACCGAATATACATAAGCAAATAGAGAAAACTAAACAGATTCTTTTTTTATTTTTAGACATTTGGTGATAAAAGAAGATACTAATTGAAGACAATTTGTATCTTCTTGACTTAGTAACCAAATAAATTTATTAAGAATACTTAGATGTTTTATAGAGGAATACATATCTTCAATGTTACTCAATAGATCAACTCTTTCTCTTTCGAAAAGGGGACAAAGCAAAAGAAAATGGATTTCATCACCAAGGACTTTTATACCGAGATTGATGCAAAATTTGCAATATCTTTCAGCTCTGGGGATTTTGTTTTTACCAAACCTCCCAGTTTCAATTTCTAAATCATGAGCACTCATTCTAAATTTAGACAAACACTGCCGACGTTTGAAGTCAACAATAACATCAAGATATCTTTCAAATTTAAAAACTGATTTTATTTGAGCGTATGTACAAAGCTTCTTATTTTGTTCTAATTGCTCTTTTAGACTTGACATTATCAAATTTCCAAAGTAGTTTCTAACCTTAGATTTAATAGTACAGACGTTGTCAGACGAGAGGACACCGTATCGTTCTCTTAAACTACGTAGTCAGGGCGCTATGGTAAATGCAGCATGCAAAATCTGTGGGCAATGCAAAAAATGATTTACAACAAGCGCAGAAGCTTGTAGATGACAAATCAACTTGTTGGACCTCTCCAAATTACTTGTGGGTGTAATCCGGCAGCATTTTGTGCTTTTCCCGTATACTTTTCTATATTCTTCGAAACCTTGAAAATGGCACAAATTTAAAATCGCTGCATGAAAAATCGAAAACAACAGTCAGAAAGTGCTTGCAGAGTACTTTCAGAACATATGTTGTTTTTGAAATTCGGTCATTCTCCTCCCGAGATATTGATTGGTGAAACTTGAGTGCCCCCCTGGAAGCACGATTAATTTCTCGCTCGTGCAACATTGCAGGGGGGCACTCAAAGTTCACTGCTCTATTACTCTGGTTAGGTGAGCTCAAATTTAACAAACAAGGTCTCTTTCGAATGCACTCAATAAGCCTTTTCTGGCAGTAGTTTTAAATTTTTCATGCAATGATTTTGGATTTCGGTCATTTTCAAGATTTTGAAGTAAATGAAAAACTGTATGGGGAAACCATAAAATGCTGCTGGGTTCCCCTCACAAGTAATTTGGCGATGTCCAACAAGTTGATTTGTCATCTACAAGCTCTTGCACTTGTTTTAAACCATTTTTGCATTGCCCGCCGATTTTGCAGTCTGACCCTTGTTTCTGTCCCGTAGCGACCTGACTATGTTAAAGAACAATTTTAGAACATTAAGTTATTTGAATCTAAGCTTTCGTATCCTTTGTTTTGTTTATCATTGATAGTTCGTGACCAGCCATTACGCAATTCATAAAGGTATTTCCTTTACATTGATGTCGCCATCCGGTTGTGTATTTGTATTTGTTGAATGTGTCATTAACGCTCTGGGTGTGACGTTCTATTGTCTTGCTGATGATATAATTGAGGTTCTTGCTAATTTGTAAGTTAGTTAGTCGTAATGGTTAGTCGATAGCAGAAGTTGTCAGGAATTGTAAATTGCCGCTGAATTAAGAATCGTTTAGATGTTGAATAGGAGTTCTTATTGATGAAATTGCCGTGAAACTCGTGTTTTCTTGTCGTCTAAATCTGTTCTCAAGTCGAACTCACGCACTCTAATAACACGAAAGTTGTGTGTTATTACATTGGTGACCAACGACGTGACCATCAGCAAAGACAGCCGTTTAAAGATAGTAGAAATTGTCGACAGGACCAAGTAGAAAGACTTAGAGCAGAACAGAGGAAATTTGACGCCATGCCATTTTATCAGAAGGGAGTTCATTTGTATCTTCGAGCCTCAGATGGTCGTCCAATATGCAATTATTGTAAAAAGGTAGGACACGTTGTAAAGTATTGTCGCCTTCGTCCATTTATACATCCGCCTAAACACATGAGAAATGCAGTGTATCAGTGCAACCCATGGACAAATCAAACAGTAGGCCTAGTCAATACAAACGGAAGCCATGCAGGGCAAGAATGCAATTTTCAACTTTTTGGTAATCTTATTGATCAGTTAAAATCAATATTACTTCAACTGGAGAAGCTGATATCAAACAGAAATATTCCAACTTTTCAAGGACTTGAATCTGGTTGCAAGGAAGGAACAAAGGTCAAAGAAAGGATGCCAGTCACATTGGAGGCAACTGTTCGTCCACATCAATACGGTGAACACAAGAGCATGATTAACAACACGAGCAGGGACGAGAGATTGCTAACAAGAATGTACCAACCCCCGCCACACACGATTGGGGTCGCTGAAGGACTAACGTGAAACAAGCGAGGACGCTTGTTCTCGTAGGGGGGAGCTATGTTAAAGAACAATTTTTAGAACATTAAGTTATTTGAATCTAAGCTTTCGTATCCTTTGTTTTTGTTTATCATTGATAGTTCGTGACCAGCCATTACGCAATCCATAAAGGTATTTCCTTTACATTGATGTCGCCATCCGGTTGTGTATTTGTATTTGTTGAATGTGTCATTAACGCTCTGGGTGTGACGTTCTATTGTCTTGCTGATGATATAATTGAGGTTCTTGCTAATTTGTAAGTTAGTTAGTCGTAATGGTTAGTCGATAGCAGAAGTTGTCAGGAATTGTAAATTGCCGCTGAATTAAGAATCGTTTAGATGTTGAATAGGAGTTCTTATTGATGAAATTGCCGTGAAACTCGTGTTTTCTTGTCGTCTAAATCTGTTCTCAAGTCGAACTCACGCACTCTAATAACACGAAAGTTGTGTGTTATTACATTAATGTTAGACGTCTATACATATTGAGAAGCAACAAGAAGTTGGCAAGGTGCTAGATTTGACAGTGTTTAAGAACAATAGAATATACTTTGGACTCTTGTGCTTTTGTTTACTTATTATCTTTATATTGAGGTTTTGCTGAATTTTATAGTCGGTCGTAGATCTGAAGTCGCCGAGTTAAGTTGAAAATTAAGTCGCTCTTGTTTTGTAATGTTTTACTATGTATTATAGAGAATTGTTTAAGTCGAATTTATCTGTTGTTTTTGCCTGCCTTCTGTTCGTTATATAAGAAAGGTTCGAACTCACTTGTAAAGGTCCCTTCAAGTACCTTTACATTGGTGGCCAGTGTGGGTCAAAGCAAGCATCATGGACACTGAAGGCAGAAGACTTGATTTATCTTGGAATTGGTTTCTTGACTTAAAATGTGAACTTGTACGCACCCTCCGCCAAGAGATATTTGATTCGTTATCCCTGGCAAAGAATACACAAGATCGGATGGTTAAGCATGGAAACTTTCGTACCCAGAATGGAATACCGATTTGTTTCTTTTGCAAGCGTTTGGGACACGTCAAGAAGCACTGTAGAAGAAGGCTGTCAATATTTGGTTCAAGAGCCTCGCCTAACAACAACACAAGGCAAGATGTTGATGAAAACTCAGAAAGCTGTGTTCCCGCTCCTGAAGTCCAAGAGCAATCAGAAAAGACCAAAGAAACAGTGGAAACAGTTCAGAAACCTCCTGAAGTTGAAGATTATCCAGATAATTATTTCATGAGTATAAATAGATCTCTTCGGAAACTTAGAGAAATATCAACAAATTTACTTGAAAAATTGCAAGAAAGAAGGCGTTGTCCTACGGAACGAGAATCAGATATGGAATTGGAAAATTCCCTTTTCAGGGGAACGCTTCTGAATGCTGTGAAGCAGATTGGTGTTGCTAACAAACTTCTTGACTCTCCCTCGGTCGTTGAAGAAGAAAACAAGTTCGAAAACAGGTCAACAAGAAATTATAGGACCAGTTACAGTATGCCGTCAACGTCTCAAGATAATCAAGCCTTTACTGATGGTGTAAAGATAACATCGCCCGAAACTTGGATAACATAGAGATGAGAAGCCAGGAGGCTTCTTGTCAAAGAGGGGTGCAATGTTAGACGACAGGATTTCCATCGCGTGACGATATTGAGCTACACATAAGAAGCAACAAGAAGTTGGCAAGGTGCTAGATTTGACAGTGTTTAAGAACAATAGAATATACTAATCAAAAGGATTGGGATCAACACCTGCAGTTAACACTGTTCGCCTACCGCGTCTCACCGAATGCTACAACGCAAGAATCACCGTTTTACTTGTTATATGGTCGTGAACCCCGTCTACCCATCGACGTCTCTTTGCTCATTCCTCCGTCCAACATGTCGTCATCTGTCGCCGAACTTCGCTCTCGTGTTGTCGAAAACCTCGAGAAAGCTCAGCGAATCATCGAATCAAATACACAGCTTGCTCAGCAAAGAATGAAACTGCAGTATGATAAAACCAGCCGCCCAGTGACTTATGACATTGGATCCAAGGTTTGGGTCTATACCCCAAAAACACGAAAAGGGCTTTCAAAGAAACTTTCCCATAACTTTCATGGACCATACCGCATCGTCGACAAACTCTCGCCAGTGCATTTTAAATTAAGAACGATCGACAATCGACCAGTCTCTGTCCCAGTTCACGCGAATCGTATGAAACCGTATTATGATCCTTCGTCTCGACCAATAAGCGCTCCTTCAGACCTCGAGCATTCCGTTGATCTTTCCGAATCGGACCTTCCACGAGACAGCTTCGAGACCTCTCGCGACTCTTCAGATCCTGTGTCCACACCTGACCCAGATCCAGCTCCGGATCCACAGCTTCGCACCGATAGCGCGGAACCACAGATCACTCGTCCGGAAGACTCGTACACGCCCGACGTTATCCAAGGAATCTGAACTTTCATTCTTCGCAAATCAAGCCAGGAGGCTTGCTCTTCAAAAGGGGGAGCTATGTTGACAATGAACGTGTTTTGTTTGTATTCCCCAACATGAGCAATTAGACATTTCACGTGATCAGCGTATGAACACGAACTCGTGTGCGCATGTTCATAAAATCAGCGATTTTGGGGTTTTTACTGGGATTTTCGTGACTTTTTGTGTAATTCTTCCTTTTACCTTATTAAGCTTTTGATTGATAGTTCTGTTCTGTTTAACCATATTTGGTATTTGCTAGGTGTGTTAAATTTTATAGTTAGGAACCCACGTTTTGGAAAAATAGTTAGTAGTTGTCGAAGATCGCCGTCGAATTCGTATTGTAAGTTAAGATAAGTCGTGTCGTGCCGAAGTTGTTAAAGTAGAAGACGTTAATCGAAGAAATAAGAGATATAAAGACGCATAAGACCAGCCGACGAAGTTAAAGAAGATTATATTTGAAGTAGAAGCAAGACGTGGGTTCATTCTTGAAGATAAAAGTGTTTCAGTTGTTAAAAGATCCGACGTTTCTCTGTGTTGAATTCTGCCGAAAAGTCGAAAGAGGTCGTAAGTTTGTTTCAGCCTTATTTTCAGTATTAATAATAAAGAAACAGTTAAACCCAAGAAAAGTGTGGTTTAACACCTTACTAGCTTTCTCTTTAATAGTATTCGCATGATCGTTAAAACAACCATTAGATTTAATTGTTACCCCGAGGTATTTATAAAAGTTACATTCTTTTATTTCCTTAGAGCCTAGATGCCAGTTTGAAGTGCTGTTACATTTGCGTTTATTTTTCTTAAGAATCATTACTTTAGTCTTTTTAACATTAACTTCCATTTGAATATTCCTAGTGAAAGTGTGTAGAGTGTTTAACTGGTTTTGCAAATCTTCAGCAGAATCCGCAATGAGTACTAGATCATCGGCATACAACAAAGTACCAAAATATCATTTCCTAATCTAATACCGTTTGTTTGGGAATTAATTGTTTCATTTAAGTCATTAAGAAATAATGAGAAAAGCATAGGACTCAGAATGCAACCTTGACGGACTCCCCGAGCACAGGTGAAGAAATTAGTGAGACCATCGCTAGCACGAACACTGGATTTTACTTTTGAGTATAATGATGCAATAATTCTATGAAAATTACCCGAAATACCATACTTGAGCAGTTTACTTAGTAGCAAAGAATGTGGTACCGAATCAAATGCTTGTCTAAAATCAACGAAACAAACGTATAAACTCTTGTTGTTGTTAAAGGAGTTTTGAATCAAAGCATTAAGAGTAAATAGGTGGTCGGATGTTTGATGCCCTTTTCTGTAGGCAATTTGGTTTTCATCAAGAATGTGTGTACGATCTAAGACTGAGTTAAGTCTTTCCAAAAGAATTCCCAAGAAAAGTTTTCCAAAGATACTAAGAAGGGTTATACCCCTATAATTGTCAAGTTCTGACTTCTCACCACCTTTGAAGAGAAGAATGACTATGCCGACAGCCCATTCCTCTGGGAACACCCCCGCCTTAAGAATTTTATTAAAAAGTTTTGCGAAAACGGCCAAGAAAGATTTACTCAAACTTTTCAAAAGTTCAGCTGTTATAAGATCAATACCCGAAGCTTTTCCAATTTTAAGTTTCGCTATCATCAATTTGACTTCATCAAAAGTTATCTCTGAATTTAAAGTTTCATCGAAAAGGTTAACAAACTCATCCACAGGAGGAACTGATTCTATTTCATTAGACCTCGCTTCTTCTTGAGGGCTATTTGAATTCAGAAGATTGCTGAAATAATCAAAGAGTTCCGTTCTATCAAACTTACTACTACTAGTCTTTTTATTGTTACCTAATAATTTCCAAAAGTCCCTAGGAGAGGAGGAATACAGATTTCTTAATTCTTGTTTTCTTTTATCATTATAAGATACACGCTTTGATTTCAGAATTTTGTTGTAATCGCTTCTTTGCGAAAAATAAGCTTGTCTTAAAGGTTCCTTCAGTACATTTGAATCATTTTTCATCGCTTTTTGGTATGTTTTACGGGCTTTATTCATAGCTTTCTTTGCTTTGGCACACTCGTCATCAAACCAAGGGCATTTTTTTTACTTTATCCCTTATACGTTTATGGAAACCTTTAAACAATTGCTTAGAAGTCATGGAAGAATTCGAAATTTCAACTAATTTACAACGCAGTTTTGAAACAGATATTTCAAATGGAACCCCAGGATTATCAATTTCTTCAACAATCAGTTTCAGAAATTCACGTACATTTTCATTATCAGTGGCAAGAATGATTTTTTCATGACTATCTTCGTCATAAACGAAACGCGTATTATAATTGTCTCTCAAATTTTCTGTATCGTTACGGACTGGTGATGACGCGTCATTTGAATCAGGACTATTTAACGGAGATGACGATGTGGTAATTTGATCTAAACGGACACCAGTTTTTAAAGACACCTTAACAGGCACGTGATCAGAAAACTCGTTCAAATTTCCTACAACAAAATCACAAATACAGGGTGGCCCAAAAAAAAGGGACCCCCTTAGGTAAATAATTTCTGTATAAATTTTCTCAAGGAGGAATTTTATTAAATTCATACCAGGTAATATTCAAGTCAAGTGCGCTATTGTGTAGAAATATGTTGGTGATAAGAGCTTCCATCTCGGCGCAATGGGACATTAAATTCATGATGTCCAAAAACCAGCTGTTTATAATCCATCATTGAGTACTGTACTGCAATCGTGCGTGAAGGAGAATCATTATCCCAGCGTAAAATTGTCACGACCATTAATGTATGGTCAGTCATATTAGAGAAGTGTATTGAGCAGGATTGAGGACATTTTGAATATCATTTGACTGAAAGAATGAGTTATTGATTTTTCTGTTTTGTTGCGTAAGGGTATAAAGTTGCATATTTTGTTACAGTAGGTTTTTGGATTGTAAAGTCTTAAAGTCAATTTATTTAGAGATACTAACCCATATCATCATGATATTTACACGATATATCTCACTTGAGTTGAATATCATGTAGTATTAATTGCATGAAATTCCAAATTAAGAATAAATTATTAATAAATTATTTAGTTAGGGGGTCCCTTTTTTTTGGGCCACCCTGTATAATCAAAGAATTCCTCCTTTGAAAGCACATAGTCGACAACACTGTTACCGTTGGCAGTGAAACAAGTGAAATTGCATGATTTACTTGCATTAATTCTTCCATTCAAAATACGGAATCCGGCTATCTGTAAAACATGGAGTGTGGAATTATGGAGTGGAATGGTGGAGTGGAGTGGAGTGGAGTGATATGGAGTACGCTTATTTTAGGATGTTTTGCAATAAAAAATACATCAAAATGCTCCTCGTAGTCTTCTGAACCTATCTAAGTCATAATATTGCTAAAATATACTACCAATTTCATGAAATTACCATCACGATCAAAACAATAGAACCCAGACAGCTTCCAGACGCGAGTTTTCGGATGAAAAATCTGTAAAACATGGAGTGCTGGAGTGGAGTGGAATGGTCAACTGGAATGTGAAAATTAAAGGACATATGTTGTCAAAAATGTTACAAAATTTATACCAAAATCTTCCTCTTGGTCTTCTGAATTGAAATAACAGTAAACTTTATATAAATATTTTCAAAATAAACGTCTTTTCGAGTATGAAGGAAACCTTGCCTTCTGGCATCTTCCTTCAAATTTCAAGAATGCAGACACTGTATTGAAAACGGTTAACACAGCGAAGATATTCTGCTCAGTTGTTAAAACTGCACATAAAAATAAGCTAGATATTATATATATTCGATAAAAGTAGAAAACAGCAAAAAACTACATGAGTCAACAGAAAATATCAAAAAAACAGAAGTCTAGACAATATGCAAATTAGAGTCCAAGTTATGTAATGCGAGTAACTGCCGACTGATCACGTGAATACTTTAAGTATATTCTAACACTCCCACTTTACGAACATTACATACCATGTAATCAAAGTTGCAATCAAAATTGTAAATAGTCGAAAAAAAAAAGTCAAACAGGTTTAATTCCGAGAAACAGTCTCAACTGTTCAAACTTCGGTTTCGGAAGTCCTTTCGTTAATATATCGGCTATCATGTTCTCGGTTGCACAATAGACGAGCTTGATACTCTTTTCTTCCACTGCTTCTCTAACATAGTGATATTTGATATCTATGTGTTTTGTTCTCGAATGATGTTTCGGGTTCTTTGCAAGAGCGATAGTACCCTGATTATCTTCAAACAGTGTTGTAGCATCTTCTTGTTTGAAATTGATACTTTGCAGCAAATTTCTTAGCCATGTTGCTTCTTGAGTTGCCATACACAAAGCAATATATTCAGCTTCGGTTGACGATAATGCCACGACAGATTGTCGTTTTGATCTCCATGAGATAGTCGAGTTTCCAAGTTTGAAAACATATCCTGAGGTTGATTTTCTGTTGACCAAATCTCCACCCCAGTCAGCATCAGCATATCCTGACAAGTTAATTTCTTCATTTCCAACAGATTCGTATTTAAGACCGTAATCCAAAGTTCCTTTGATATAACGTAAGATTCGTTTTATTGCAGACCAATGTTCTTTTCCAGGATTTGACATGAATTTATTCAATTCACCTACTGCAGCAGACAAGTCAGGTCTAGTTGCTATCGATGCATACGTTAGGCATCCAATGGCTGCTTGATATTCTTTAACATCAACGGATTCTTCTTCATCTTCTAATTGCATATATCTTTTACCTGCTTCCAACGGGGTAGACACAGGTTTACATTCATGCATGTTGAATCTCTTTAATACGTTCTCCAGATACGCTCTCTGATCAATAGAAAGTATTTTTCTTGTTCTGTCTCTTTTTACTGTCATTCCTAGACAGAAATGAATCTCGCCTTGATCAAGCATCTCAAAATGCTTGCTTAATTTAGCTTTCTCCTCCTTCATTGTTCTAGTATCATTTGATGCTAGTAGAACGTCATCAACATAAATTGCGATGAATATCATATGCTTCTTGCCATCTTTATCAAAAGATTTAGCATATACACACGGATCAGTATCACTTTGAACATATCCAGTGTTCTTTAGAAAAGTATTAACAGCAAAATTCCAGCATCTGGCTGATTGTTTTAAGCCATAAATGCTTTTGCGAAGTCGACATACTTTATCTGGATGATCTTTATTGATGAATCCTTCAGGCTTTCGCATATATATTTCCTCCTCAAGCTCTCCTTGCAAAAATGCACACTTGACGTCCATCTGGTGAACATCTAGATCCAGCTCATTTGATATACATAGCAAGAAGTGATCGGATAGAATTGTATTTTGCAACGGGTGCAAAAACATCTTCATAATCAATGCCTTCCTTTTGAGTATAGCCTTGAGCTACTAATCTGGCTTTATATCTGCTAACATTGCCTTTGTCATCGCGTTTCATTTTGAATACCCATTTGCTACCTGCGTGCAGCATCTTTCCATTCTTTTGACTTGTTTCCGTTGTAAGCTTCGTTGATATTCTTTGGCTCTCTTTCATCAGTATCAGATACAGAAGCAGCAAAGTTCCACCATTCTCCAGTAATGACTCCGAGTCTATCAGGTGCAACTCTTCTTCTTTGTGGTCTTACGCGTTCTGCTACTTGTTCATCATTCTCGAGGTTGTTTAGTTGCTCACCATCAGCAACAGCATCATCAAAATCTAAGCGTAGTGATTCAGATTCAGGTTTGATTAGATCTTCATTAACCATCAGTTTCACTTCTTTATCTTTATTGTCTTGCAGCTTGTGATCGAAATTGTCCTCAAGAAAAATAACATCTCTGCTTCGAACCATTTGTTTACTTTCAAGATTGTATAGTTTATATCCTTTACTGTTATCTGGATAGCCCACGAAAACACAAGGAACAGACTTCTTGTCAAGTTTTCCTCTCTTTTGATCTGGAACGTGAACATAGGATTTACAACCAAAAACTTTGATATTACTGACATCAGGTTTCTCTTAACTTTAACTCCAACATTCATATGGAGTTAAATCTTTCAAAATGAGTAGTAGGACTTCTATTCTTGAGATATACTGCAGTTGAAACTGCCTCTGCCCAAAATTCCAAGGGAAGATTGGCATGGTAAAGCATCGAGCGTACAGATTCCATAATTGTCCTATTAGCTCTCTCAGAAACTCCATTCTGTTAAGGTGTATATGGGATAGTATATTCTTTTCTAATCCCCTTACTTTTGCAGTATTCTTCAAAGGCTTTAGAACAGTATTCAGTTCCATTGTCAGATCTCAGTGACTTCACTCGATAACCAGTAAGATTCTCAGTTTGTTCAACAAATTCAGTGAACTTTTCAAGCACTTCACTTTTATGCTTGATTATATATACATAGGTATATCTGCTGTAATCATCAATAAATGTTACAAAATAACGAGAACCTCCCACTGAAGGGATACTGATAGGACCACACACATCAGTGTGAATTAATTCAAGAGGCTTGCAGGCTTTGTGTTCACTTTTCTTTGGAAAAGGTTGTCTATGCTGTTTTCCCATAGCACAGCCCTCACAACTCTTCCTGTCATTTCCACCAGTGAATTCGATTTTCATTCCATCAACCATAGCTTTGTCCTTTAAAACATGAATGTTATCGTAACCCAAATAGCCATAACGAAAATGCCATAATGAAAGCAAATCAGGTTTATTTTCCACAGTTCCAAGACAACATTTTTCATCTTCTGGAACAGAGTTCAGCTTAAAAAGCTTCCCATGTTGATGCCCAATGGAGTATGTCTTGTCATTTATACTGATTTTGCATGATTGACCAATGAATTCTACTTTGGCTCCCTTTTCAGTCATTGAAGGCAATGAAAATAATTTTTGGATCTTTGGGACATATAGAACTCCCTTAAGTAGTACAGAGATCTTTTCTACACCATCATAGGCTATCATATTCACATCACCTTTTCCATATGAATACAGGACACTGTTGTCAGCTAACTTAATCTCAATTGGCTTATTGAACCTTTCAAAGTTATTCAAGCTTCCTTTATCAGGTGTCATATGCTGGCTTGCACCAGAATCAATCCACCAATCATTTTTGGAAGATTCATTATTACCAACTTGAAGTGCAACATCAGGGGTTGTGTCTTTGTTAGCTTTAAAAGATGCAAAATTGCTACTTGCTTGATCTTTCTGTGGTTTTCGGTCATTTTCATGCCTTTCCTGTACCCTTTTATTATCAGCCTTTTTCTTGTAGCAGTCACGTGCAAAGTGACCAGGCCTTTTACAGTAGTGACAGATCTTTTTGTCCATAGCTTTCTTTTTATCTTGTTTCTTGGTGAATAAAGCATCAGGTGCATGATAAGATTTCTCCACATTACCCTTTGATTTTTCCATCTTATCAGCTTCATGAATCAGTCGATCTCTGACATATTCCCATGTCAATTTTTCTTCCCCAATAGTTTCCAATGCCGTTATTAAGTACACAGTAAAACAAATTAGCCACAAACTTTCGGGACGATACCTTTTTTCGTCCCTAAATGGTGTTTTGTCCCTAAATCATCCCCAAAACAACAACAAATCGTCCCAAAACTTTCGGGATAAAGCAGTAGCTTCGACTTTGGGGATACCTTGAATGCTTGTCCATAATTCGTCCCTAAAGAAAAAGGCAAAGAAGATGTCCCGAAATAATTGGTCCCTAAAATGTATTAGCCCCAAACTTTCAGGACAAAGCCTTTTCCGTCCCTAAATAGGGTTTGTCCCTAAATTACCCACAAACTACGATAATTTATCCCCAAACTTTCGTGATAAAACACCAACTGCGACTTTAGGGTTGCTTTAAATGATCGTCCATAATAAGTCCCTAAAACGGACTCAGAAACGGAGCGCAGAATTAACCACTGCAATAATGAATGATGAAATGTCGAACTGACTTTGGGGAACTTTGGGGAAATGTCGAACTAACTAACTGTCAACCAGAAACGAAGCGCAGAATCAACCACTGCAATAATGGATGACGAAATGTCTTCTGTCAACCAATATAACTAAGTAAACAATACCTGGAGGAAAGAGCGATACGACCTTAAGTATCTATCTTATTAAAAATTGAAGACTGCCTGTTAAAACTATACACATTATGCTCCATTGAAACTTTTCATTGCCAATAATTCTCCTTCAAACCACACAGAAGAGAAAGTATTTTTCACGCAATATTCAAACCAAATCAAAAAACAAATCAGTAAATATGAAAATCGAAGATTATCCACACAACACAACTTACACAAATCACAGTGACACACTTTGATATGTGTAATTGATGCCAATAACAACAAATTGCCACGGCAAAAAAAACATATTAAATACTTTCTGGCGCCCTGTATTCTGTGCGCGCGAATTTTACAGCTTCTGATTGGCTGAAGGGTGCGAATGTAAAATCGGTCGTTGAAGTCGCGCCCTACGGGCTGTGTCTTTCTTTTCACGACATTCCTGCAACTTCCCTGGCCGCGAAGCAAATATCTTTTTGCTTGGATCTTCATTCTTCATCATGAATACTGGGACAATGCTAAGGGCAGCTATCAGTCAATGTTATGATCTCGAATCCAGTACAGTTGAAAGGTCAAATAGGACCTTGGACGAGCTGGCAGAGGTTCCTGAATCAAATTTCAGTCACTAGTCACCTTCACCCGCTCATCTTGCTGTCTTTTGGGCCAGAGGAAGACGATATCTCTGATGACGACGGTCTCTCAGCTTCAAGATTTAGACATGGTTCTCTGTCGGTATCAACCCCAAGAACTCATCATGGTTATCTAAAGCTTTTAATGGTGCGTTAATTTAAGTTTCAATTAAGTTATCGTTTTCGATTTCAGAGAAGGCCTAGGTAGACTTCTCTTGGCCTAGACCTTTTTAATACCTAGTACAGTATACCTTCTGCTTGACTTGACAGCCTACCCCGTTGCTGTAAACTTTCATCTATCTTTAACAGGCGAAGAACAAGCTCAATTTGACAACCAAAATGTAATGAAAATGGCACGGGCTATTGCAATCGCCATGGTAAGTTGTCTGAACATTTTCAATGTCTAGATAGGCCTGTAAGCACTGAAGCATGTGTGTGAAGTCTTCTCTAGGCCTGTGCCCATTCATGGTCATGTTTAGGCTGCAGATGGGTTCGTAGCCCATGTGTATATCTCCAATCCCCACACTGTTTTTCCGAGCTCGGTGTGCACTTTTGTAACCAAACAGGCTTAGATTTTGATATTTTGGTGCTTTCTCAGAAACTGTCCAAAAAAATGTTAATATGTGTTTTGATGACAGCATCCAAAAATAAGAAACAGGCATGTGATAACAAGAAAAAATTTTTTTCTAATTATTAGCCTAGGAAGCCCAAGAGTGTTGTCATATGAAATGAAATTGGGTATATTATCAGATTACTTACAAACAATTCTTTTTCCTTCAGAATGGAACAAATGCAAGGTTTGGTTCAGAGGTATCAAATATTGGGAATAATGTGGTTTCATATCAAGTTGTGAGTTTGTGAACAATTTCAGTATCTACTTTGTCTTAATACCTGTTTCATGTTTTTGTCTTACACGCATTTTTTTTATAAGGAAGTTCGGGTCAGGCCCAGTACTGAAAATTCCTTAACTGACAGCCAAATTTGAGTACTGAAAATTCCTTAGGGATTCCTTAACTTTTATACTTGTTTCTTAAAAGCAAACCTAGGGACAAGGAAATAAAGCGACATGAAGGTGTCAGAAGACGAATAGAAATGAATACTAATTAAGCCATTGACAAAAAGGGTATTGCTTGCTCGTTTTATACATGTAAATGATCAGCTTCACAAGACTTCATCACTTTTAATAAAGTCAGATTCCTTAATAGTCTCTGATCCAGTACTGGAATTCCTTAAGTTTTTGCCTACCCGAGTACTACCTTCCTTATAAAGCACTTCCTTATAAAAAAAAATGCGTTTAATTCCTGTAGGTGGTGTTAGATCCTTATTATTGCTATTCCTTCCTAGGGAATTGTTTATGACAGTGAAAAATTGCTGAAGAACTACCTCAGTGATGGGGATGTTAAGATAAAGATAAAGATATAAAGAAGGTGCAGAAATGCCAGCTAATGTAAAAAAACTGATCTGCAGGGCACGTTGTGCACATCTGTATGATGTTGATAGACAGTGGGAAATCACATCCACAAAATGGACAATTTATCGTCAGGAATATGGTTTTTATTGCAGTGTGCATTTGTATTTAACATGCATTATAATCAGTTTCAGGCTCCAGTGTGTGCTGTATTGGAGAGAGTATAGCTTCAGCAGAAATTCACAGCACTCTCCAATACAGCGATGCTGTCCTGAAAAAAATTAGAAATTTGGAAACGTAAACTAATTACATGTAAAGTAATCTTTAAAACTTTGTATGAAAGTTGTGTGATAATTTTTAATATAATAAATTTTGTTTAAGTTGTGTTTAATAATTTTAATGTTATTAGCTTTTTATATCAGTTGTGTGATATTTTTTAATGTTAATATTTTTGTATAAAAGTTGTTTGATATTGATGGTCCTTATTTGTTCCTACACACATTAAATTTTTTTAGGGGTTCTTCATCAATAGCTATGCGCTTGCGCTCTTTTTTTGTAACGCGCAGGATAAGAATTTTTTACCGCGGAATATCGCGCATTAATTAACCAAAAATTTAGGGTAAACGCCCCTAAATATGCATATATCGATTTGGGGACAACGTCCCTAAACGATGTCAGCAGGTAGAACAATTTAGGGACAATTTATGGACGAATTGGGGACAAAGAATGTGTTTCTATTGTCAAGGTACCTAAACTTTAGGGATAAATAATCCTAAATACTCGTGACGATTTATGGACAAATTAGGGATGATTTATGGATGATTTAGGGACGATTTATGGTCTGAAATGTGTCCGCTTTTTATGGACGATAAAAGCTATCGTCCATAATGTTTGGGGACGATGTGTTTTACTGTGTAGTTGTACTCTTCTGGCAAGCTACTGATAAGAATTATGACGAGATCTTTCTCTTGTACAGGGTCCTCCACAGCTACTAGGTGCTCTGATAAGGTTTTGATATAATTGATATGCTCAATCATATTTCCGCCTTTCTCCAGCCGCGCATAATACAACTTCCTACGATACAGAATTTTTCGCGACAATGATTTTTGCTCAAAATGCTTCTCCAGGTTTATCCAAGCATCTTTAGCTGTGGTAGAAGAACGAACATAAATCTGCAGACTCGTCGATACAGACAAACAGACAGTTGCCAGAGCCTGATTTTCACGCTTTTTGAATTTTCTTTGTTCGTTTTCATTTGCATTCGCGTCCAGGGTTTCAGTGCCATTTACAATTTCCCATAAATCCTTCCCAATCAAACACATCTTCATGTTAAATTTCCATGAATGATAATTATCAGCCGTAAGCTTCTCTACTTTGAATCCAGTGTCTTCAGCAGCCGCCATCTTCGTGCTTCGGTTTCCAGACAGCTCTCAGGCCACAACACTAACGAAAATCTTAGCTTATTTATTCAAGAATTCATACGACCTGGGCCCATAACCTATTGAAAACGGTTAACACAGCGAAGATATTCTGCTCAGTTGTTAAAACTGCACATAAGAATAAGCTAGATATTATATATATTCGATAAAAGTAGAAAACAGCAAAAAACTACATGAGTCAACAGAAAATATCAAAAAAACAGAAGTCTAGACAATATGCAAATTAGAGTCCAAGTTATGTAATGCAAGTAACTGCCGACTGATCACGTGAATACTTTAAGTATATTCTAACACACTGGATGAAAGCGGCTATCTTGAAAACCTGGAATGTGGAATATTGGAATGGAATATTGGAATATTGGAATGGAATATTGGAATGTCCAAAACTCGTAAATTCGACAATAATTTTTGGATTCGAGGCTGTTTCGAGAAAGTTCGACATTCCAATATTCCATTATTCCAATATTCCAATATTCCAATATTCCAGTATTCCAATATTCCAATATTCCAATATTCCAATATTCCAATATTCCAATATTCCAATATTCCAATATTCCAATATTCCAATATTCCAATGAGACTCATAGAATTAGAAGATTTACCTGTCTAGACATTAATAAGTGGAATCGACTACCGCAGACGCAACACAAAACCTTTCACAGTGCAATCTGAATTTGTCAATGTCGTGTCTTATCAAACTTCCCCAGGTCGGATGTGAACAAAACAGATCTTCATTTCTTTATGAGAACATATACGTTTATACCAGTATAGTAGTTTATATTCATTGAGTTAATACTCACCAGGAGTCGAACCTCAGGAAGTGGGCGTTTAGAGCATTAGCCCTTGAACTGCCTGAACTAAAACTACACCTTTAAGGTCGGTGATTGAAACGGGAAAACACAGTTTCCGGCCAATGCACCTGTCACCGCGGAGAAAGAGCCGCGGGAAAAGGGAAGATAAGAAGCAGAGAGTAGAAGGGCAGGAAGGAAGAACAATTAGGAGAAGTAACATGTAACCAAACCTCTACAGCTACAAGTAAGAGAGGGTAGGGAGGGGCAAAATAAATGACGGCGAGAAAAACGAAATTGAGATCTAGCCGTCAACTAAGAATGAACGATGAGGGCGTTAACTTGAAATCAGTTGTTGAATTAGGCGGAAGACTCTTGATTCATTCTTGTAAAGCATCATCCTGCATGACAATTTCATGGATAGGCGGAAAAACTATGAGTTGCCATTGAAGTAAACCCACACTCCGTGAAATAAAATAGATGGGTAGCGAGTAGGCATCCCAGGGGGGAGGACTTAATAGCCCCCCTAAATAAGAACTGCAACATTAACTCTCCTGGTGGCATTAACTCCGCTTAAAACCTCGGCTCTAACCGGCATAAAGTAAAAAGATTGTCTACAGTCTGTCTAGCTTAAGCGAAAACTCAGTTTAGGTGAAATAAAGCTGCCCTTTTCAGTTTTTCGAAAAGAACATTATTGATATGCATACGATAATGGTTTGAAGTAGTCTAATTTGGCCGAAGAACTTCACACACGAAGGTATAACTTTCGCAAACGTGCATCCCAATAAATTTTTAAGTTAAGTTTAGTAAACTAACATAATGCACGATCTAATACCCAAATACAAATTGGCAAAGCCGAATTGGCAAAGAAGTAAAACAAAGACGAGCATCGTCTTTACTCTACATCATCTGATCTAACAATCACTCTAGGTCAAACAGAAACCTTTACAAAGTGCTAAAGTTTTACAATATTTACTTCTATCTACTTTCTTATTACGTGGCATACGTGACCTTCACAATATACTGCTGTAATCATAGATCATAGCCGATCTTAAAGTACCCCCCGCGAGAATCTCCTCCCCCAATCTTTACAAGAATGTTTAGTAGGTGTCCTAGTTCTTTCCTGAAGATCACTCATCTGGCCCAACAAATGCACATCGTTCCAAAATGCAAAATCAAGAATGTCCAAGTGCTTAAAAATCTCAGTTTTACCTCAATCGTAGCTGTATCGTAGGGAGTCGTATTTTGTTGTATGTCCTAGTGGAATTCGGTTTAGTTTTCTGTTATTTCAAGTGTACTCTCGTTTTGCTTCGTTATTTATAATCATTGATCGCAATGAAAAATGCATTTGTTTTTTTTTTCACTTAAATTCCCTGTCCTTCCTTCGAAGCTCTTATTAAGAAATGAAGATCTGTTTTGTTCACACCCGACCTCGGGAAGTTTTATAAGACACGACATTGACAAATTCAAATAGCATTGTGAAAGGTTTTGTGTTGCGTCTGCGGTAGCTGATTCCACTTATTAATGTCTAGACAGGTAAATCTTCTAATTCTATGAGTCTCATTGCAATATTGGAATGTTGGAATATTGGAATATTGGAATATTGGAATATTGGAATACTGGAATATTGGAATATTGGAACAATGGAATATTGGAATATTGGAAAATTGGAATATTGGAATGTCGAACTTTCTCGAAACAGCCTCGAATCCAAAAATTATTGCCGAATTTACGAGTTTTGGACATTCCAATATTCCATTCCAATATTCCAATATTCCATTCCAATATTCCACATTCCAGGTTTTCAAGATAGCCGATGAAAGCCGAGCCGCCGGACAGACATGTCGCAATTATCTCATTAATGTAAATAAGAAGTCTTGCCAACACTTTTAGAGTTTTCGACGGGGGGTTCGTACAGGGTCGTCCAACAAAGGCTAACTCAGGTCGGAATGCTTTGAATATTTATGTTGCATCACGAAAATAATTGAGAACAATGTGTTGCACATTAACTCGATCCTATTGAAATGCAAAAGTCTTTTTTCTGTGACAAGGAAATTGATGCAGGGAATCGCTTTTGTGAACCTCGGACTGAAATATTAAAGATTTTTTCAGTATTATAAATATCCTTTTCTACCCGAAATACAGACTTATTACATGATTCCCAGTTACAGAATCAAAGCGAGACTAAAACCAAATCGAGATCGCTCAAACTAACCCCCAAGGCCCCGTGGTTTTTGATGAGCAACAATTAGAAAAATTTCTGAAACTGCTCCTTGTAAAGACTTACCCTAAGTAGTCTAAATCTTTTTTTATCCCAACACAAAGTCATAACCTAAATGTTACAGCGTTGCGGAGGAGACAATGAGAAAAGTGAATTGAGTCCATTGAGTCTCATCTCAGATCACTTTTCGCAATGTCTCCTCCGTAGCGCCATTATATTTCTGGGATGACTTAGTGTTGGGATAAGGAAAGATTTAGACTAACGGTAAGTCTTCCCTTTGTACAAACAACATCGAAAATCCACTTTTCCGTCAGATGCTTTATCTGAATGAATATTTGGCTTATTTAACAACTGAAGGTAATAAAACGACAAGAAACGATGACTGTATTTTGCAATATAAGTGATAGGTGTTAGCAATGAGTAATGACAGCAACAAAAAACGTATATTTTTCTTACATTAAAATAAAAGGAAAGCAAAATGCTCATCTAAACAGTTATCCCGAATTCGAGAAGCAAACTTTCTTTGTGTTCTCTACGCAAGAAATTCAGGAATTGATTTGATATCACGAGTTGATTACCATTGAAGCCTGGGTATCTTCTTTTCACACAAGATATGTGAAAATGAAAATGAACATTTTGGGGATTTGCGGTCTGCATCCTCTGTCCAGTGGTTCTATCTCGGTACTCTCGCACGTCATTGAAAAGCAGAACAACATCATCGGCCCCAGGCAGTGGTGGGTTTATTATTCTTCCAGAACACCCATAACATTTTGAGACAGTTGTTCCTTCTACCCATTTTAAGTGGAATTTCGACTGCTCAGAAGTGATTTCAAATGTCTAAAAGAAGAGAAGAATGCAATTTAAAAAAGGCAATGAATACAACAACGTAGATGGTAGATTTATTGGGCGGTCCCGATGAGTTAAATCGCGATTATTTTATTAACAAGCCGAAATCGCTGAATACATACATTAATTATATATCTATATATGTGAACATACGTATTTATATACATGAAATTGAAGCGGCAACTGGTATTGGAGTATTGAGGGGTCAGGGAACAACTAATACAATAATTTTGTATATGCCCACGAAGACAGCGAGTACATCTGAAGAAGTGATGTTCCATGGTTCCACAGACGCAGCGAGATCACGCAATTGTCTGACATCACCATCTTAACTGCTGCCAGACGAATTCCCAAACATTAGTCGCGGTAATCTCTGGCAGATTCTACCCAAGCCACACTGATGTAAACCAGTTTTGATAAATCGGTTGAATGGCCATTATTTTTGGGCTCGACTGAAACAGGATCTGTTTGTTAATAAAAATATGAAACTAAATTACATCTAAAAAAGGCACAATATTTCAAATGTGAAGTTTTAACTTACATTAAAAGGTCTTGTCACTGCCTGGCTTTGCATCCCAATCTGCTGATATTGCGGTAGCGCATTTGAATTTCGAGCATCCATAATTTGTTCTTGGTTTTGTGCTTGCATCTGTAGTTGTGCCAACATTTGCTGGTAGTACATTTGTTGTAAATGTTGCCGTGCGAAAGGCATTTGCTGAATGTCTTGCTGCTCACTTTGCTCCTGCGGCTGTCGGGTACCATGATTTTGCGGGTTTCCGTGTTGCATATTCCGATGTAGGTGATTCAGCGTTGGGTCCAGAGCATTTTCATTGTGGCCTGGTTGGTTGTCACCGAGCAAATCTTCATATTCCTGAATGGCAGTTTTTTTCTTATTGGTTCTTTTTCTCCCACTAGGTTTCTTTCCGGCATTTTTCGGACCTCCATCAAGGGCCATGGCTGTTATGTTGGCACCTTTATTTCCTCGCTTGAAGCAGTTTAAAAATTCATCAAGCATTCCCTTTCGCTCTGCAACGGCCAAAATATGCTCGCATATTCCAGTAGACCTGTTGAAACACGACTTGTCGCAGACCAGAGATCCGCCTTTACCCGGTTTAACACAATATATTCGATTAGAGTGACCAGCCACAATGTAAGAGCCGTTTGTTGATCCTGGCTGTGGTATGACGAAATCTGGCAAAGATAATAGTTTGTTGGCTTTCTCGAACATGGTTTCAAGCACAGCAAGCGGCACAGATTGGATGTCCGCCTCACGGGCAGAAATCTGCATACATTTTGAGCCAGGCTTTGACTTTGCTTCAGGTTGGTCATCTTTTGCAGCACCGTCGTTGGTTACATTCATATCAGCTTGCAAAAACTTGCAGACTTTTGCAGATCTTTGAGCATGAGTCATACGTCCCCAGCAGTCATCGTCAACAATGTAGCGCTTAAATTTTTCTGCAACAACATAAGGGCCTCTACCAAAGACTGCGCGTTCTTCATTGTTATGTTGTGTTGCGATTAAGGCTTTGATGCTCTTTATAAACTCATGCGGCTTTTTTATATCAAATTGCAGATTGTGTTTGATCATAAAATTTGCAGATTCGACATCATTATTGGTGTATTCTTCCGGCGGGTTGCCGAGACCAGCATCAATCCTCAACGGCTTCAACATGGATGAGATCATGTCCTCAAGTTAAAAAAGGTTTACATTTACCATTACAATAAGCAAGCAACAAACAATAAATAAATGTCAGTTAATCAAGGTTTATTACTATCCCTACCCCTTACACTGTCAACTGCAGCAACATTTCCGAAATAAAAGCACAGTGACAACAAGGTTGACTTTATCAATTCCGCTAGTGTTCAATACAAAATTGTTTCAGTTGTTTCAGCGTCTAAATGTACGAAGTCAAGCAATGGGTAACAAATCAAAATATTCAAATTGGTATCAAAGTATTCTTCAACATCAAGATAAAAGATCATATTCGATTAATAGGCTCGATCATAGATTGGTTCAAATATTACTACATATCCAACGTATCGAAGACGAGGAATTCTTACCTTTTCTTTCTTGAACCACTCGTGAAATGTTGTTGATTTTCTGCCACTGCAGCCTTTCTCTCGTTCTTCCCACTTTTTTTTAGTCCGGTAAACTTCTCTTCGAACTCTTTCTCTGTTTCACAGTCTACAAGTCCAGTATACTTTGTTGTCCCATACCTTTTCCCAAAAATTTCTTCCAAAATAAGTTGCTTGTTGCCTGCTGCGATTCCTCTCTTGCTCATCTCCCTTTCCACATTATCCTTAAAATGTATAAAACACCGCAGAAACACAGCATATCTAAAGTTTCGTTTGAAACCGAAAAAATTAAAACACCTTATTAACCAAAACGGATTTTATTTTTATGACCAAGATGAGACCAAAAAGAAGCTAGAACTTGTATGTTGTATTACTTGTATTGACCTGTATGAGGGTGTCGTGGGGGTAAAAAACCGTTAAACCGTACATTGTTTTTGAAAAACCGTATAACTGCAATAACATGGCATATAAGAAAACCGTTAAATCGTATTTTCTCAAGGTAAAAAACCGCATAATCACTCTCAAAATGTCGAATAACCGCAAACCGGAAAGCTATCCCCTTTTCCGCGCACCACTGCTAACAACTACAACAACATATTTTCTGTTCGAGAACGAAAACGAGGTGCTAGCAACATGGCCTCATGCATTTACCAAACAATAAAATCAATGATTTGATGAATCAGTGAACCAAAAGTGCTGAGCTGGGGACCAGACAACTCTAACACAAGTGTGGGTGATTTGGCCTTGTTCTGTTCTGTTGAGGTTGTGGCAGTTTGTCGAGTGCATCATCGTTCATCAACGGATAGGCCTACAACATTTTTAGGTACGGAAAAGCAGGCATGTTACACTACACGTGATTGTATGACTTGACATTGATTAGGCCTATTTAATTTTTATTTTTGTCAGACCTGCCTCCTCTAAACTTAAAGACATGAACTTAATAAAACGTAGCCTACAGGGACATCAAAAACGAATTTAGGCCTACTCAATAGGTACCGGTATATCACCTACCTTGTAGCACTGAAATTACTTTTCGGCAGTCTGGACTTGAAGGCTTCAAGTTGAAGCATTTACGTAGAATGTTTTTTTGAGAATGCATGTCCTCGTCGTGGATGGCAGGTCAGATTCCATTTTTGAAGATTCCAATTTTTCAAGTTTATTATCATCTGTCATGCTGAAGTAGACCTTTGGTGATCCCTTGATGTGCCACACTCCCATGTCATCACATTTGATATCAGATTTATTTGCAAAAGCACTGTTCTGCACAAGGAATGCCACATTATGTTTGATTCGGATAGGTGTGTCTACACAGAGTTTTTCATCATCATACTGGCTTGAGAGAATCTTCACAACTTGTTGCCATGTGAAAGGCTTCTTTGTCCATGCAAAAACAGGTGTTGTCACATCATCATTATAAATATCACCAACAGGATTCACCAATTTGTCTGTTTCAGATGCTTCGGATGAACTGTTGTCTCTATAATATAATTTCAAGACTAGTCTTAGGAACTTAACGAAACCTTTGACAAACATTTACTACCAAAATTGTGTAAGAAATTATAAAGCTTTTGGTAGTAGGCCTTGGCCTAGGTTTCGTATTGAATGATGCTTGTGGAACTTAGTAATGTGGATGCTTACAGTGTTACTTTGAGAAGCTTTTTTGTTTCTTTTGACACTGTGACTGGTCTCTTGATTTCTCCACCCTACAGGTACAAACAGAATGCATCAGTAACAAGTAAAGCACATATTGGTATGCAGAACATTCGATTTCAGAGGGTGGCTTGCAATAACTCTTTCTCGCAGGTTTAATATTTTGCATTTTAACTATTTTCAAGTCTCAAAATGTATATACTTGCAAATCATAGCAACTCTCAAACTGTATATACTGAAGATAAAATGATTCATAACTTCATTGGGGCAAATCATATCTTTGAAGTTGATTAGCAAAAGGATACCACAGTGAAAAATTTAATATCGCCAATGGATGTCGAAAACATCATTGCATTAAGTTTTTTTGTTGGTGAGAATCATTTCTAAAGCTTTGCTAGAGAAGAAAGCAAACGAATCAGCCAGGTTTCAAATTTCATTTGGTTACTTACGGAATCACTTGTGTACTGTAAGCTTGAATCTGAACTGTTGCTGTCATCATCAGTGATGTGAATCAAAGTTTTATTATACTGTTGTTTCCTGCTGGTGCTGAAACATAAATTGGATTGAAATTATAAATGCAGGTGCTTTTGTAGTAGGGTTTGCTATTTCATAGCATTCATAACAATAAATGGAAGCAATGGCTGCATACCTGATATCAGTATTTGTGCTGAAAGCATTGCTGGACCCTTCTCCTGTTGTTGCTTGCTGACATGAACCCTACACAAGCATAAGGAAATTGTTACAAGAATGACTGTCATGAAAGCTTTTCATTTAGGAGTGATGGTACATAGTAAATGAAGACACATCAGTACATAGTACACATAAATACTGTACATAGTAAATGAAGACACATCAGTTGCATAACTGATGTAGCTTGGGGTTAGAGCAACTTCTAAGGAACCCCAAGCCTTTAGGGCTCCAAGGGGGCCCACTAGGTTCTCTAGATACAAACTTTTGGCATATTGTTATGTGAAAAGTGATTTAAAAAGCCAATATTCCCCTAGTCAACTCTTTTGCCAGAATGATACTTAACCTCTTTCAATTTCTTTCTACCTGAAAAGGTTTTGTTCCTTGTTGATCCTTCAATGTAATATAAGGAATATTTCTCTCGCTGATTTGGTTCTTTTTGTCTTGATTTTAGGAACAATTGTCTTTGTTAAAGGCCCCTGGGAAAATACTCCTAAGGACCCTGAACATTATGCCACTAGATACAATACATAAGACTTTACATAAGACTCACCACTGGATTGAAGGCACACACTGTGCTTGTGTCTGCATCCTTGCAATTGCCAAATACTGATTCATCAATTTCAATGTCAGCATCAGTCCTACAAAGAAACAGGTAAATGTAAACTTTAAAACTTAGATAATGGGGAGTACCAGTAAGGGCATATATATTTCATACATAACACTTACATCCTTGTTATTTTAATTCCACCATTTTGGTTAACTTCTGCTCTGGATTTGCTGTCAGCCTTTATCTGCTCTTCGATTTCTCCAATTGACTTAATTCTCTTGTGTATGTCAAAACAATTACAGGATGTGTGCACCTTGGCTATACATGCCCAATATGTTGATTGATGCTCTAAATATTTTTCTGCAGGAGATGGCAGCTTCTGGCTTCTCATCAGGTGCTCCAGCAGTTCTCTTGGGTTTTCACCTATGCGCTTGTGCATGGCACTTTCAATCTCCTGTGCATATGGATATTTGCAACTTGGGTTTGCAAGAACAAATGATATCATGCCTACAGCCCATACATCAAACATCTTCAGATCTGCAAGGGTAACTGATCCTGGCCGTTTCTCATGGAGAAGTATCTCCGATGCCATGAAGGGTGGGCTTCCTCGATCAACTTTTGTTACCCTTGATGAGAGGAGAGTATTTGTTTGAATTAAACTGGAGCGACTCTCTCCAAAGTCAGTCAACTTGCATACAATGGGGCGTTCACCTTGCCACTCACGTGTTGCATCTTCTTTCGAAAGACGAGAATAATGCTGGTTACTCACAAGGATGTTGGCTGGCTTGAGATCTCTGTGTGCGATGCCGTTTGAGTGGAGATATGACACTCCTTGTACTATTTGATAATTTACTAATGGTAAAATATGCTCAAAGCCATCACATTCATAGTTCTCATCAATGTGAATAAGAAAATCCGCCAGAGAATTGACGACTTTATCATCTTCAAACATAGCAAACGAAGACTCGATGTATTCCTGCATAATAGCATAGTGTGGCTTTGTCGCAACTCCTAAAAATTCTACAATATGTGCTAGACCTTTTACATCTTGTAGAAGACGGGCTTCCTTTGCAAATTCCTTTTCATAGCCACTGACATCAATTGGACGCTTTAGAACAACCTCTACAGATGATTTTCCTTCAACCTGCCCCCTGTTGCCCTGGCTGCCTCCAGTTGGATTATACCTCGCATACTCTACTTTGCCAAAGGATCCTTGTCCAAGCTCTCGCCTGTCTGACAAATCACGCCAGTCAAATCGTTTTATATCAGCAAATATATCCGGCTTTTGCTTGCATTTTGGTATTTTCGGCAGTTTGAATTTCAGAGACATTGTGAAGTTCCTATGTAAAGCAAGTATGGACTGGAAAGAAAGATCATTCTGCCTCAACCACTCTTACTTCAACCAACACGTGAGCGGAAGCCTTGACTTGATTGATGTTCTTGACAAAAAAAATTGTTCCGATTTATATACAATTGAATATAAACAATAATTATGGTAATGATGAAGGTCTTTTTGTGTACCACTTAGACTGTGAACTTCCCGTTGGGCCCAGTTTCTTAGTCGAACGCAACCTCTTCTTTCTCTGCGATTTGCGAGTTCATCATTTCAACCTTATGATCACATTTTGTCATTGAACTAGAAATAGTCTTTTTAATTTACAGTTCAATGGCTTCTATTCACATACGATGGTGCTTCATTTAGCTATATTTTAATGCACTGTACGTTGCTGTTTTTTTTATAGTGGTAGTAAGTCGCCATTAATTCAAACCTAAAAAGGCTTATAGTACTACGTTATTTGATTCGTTTTCTTACAAAACTTCCATCTTCCTTATGTTTTGGTGCTTTCATTGCTATCATATTTATGTTCATACTGCAAAATTCAAAAATGTGGTCATCGTTTCCTTCACTGCCTGCTGTTCGCTGCAGTTGTTACGTCAGGTATTGAAACTTTCAACGTGTGGTGTGGTGAACTGGGATAAAATGTTTTCGATGTTCCGACTAAAGGGGTCAAGAGGTTCAGAATTTTTTTCTGATTGTGGGGGCGATCTCAATTTGGTTTTAGTCTCGCTTTGATTCTGTAACTGGGAATCATGTAATAAGTCTGTATTTCGGGTAGAAAAGGATATTTATAATACTGAAAAAATCTTTAATATTTCAGTCCGAGGTTCACAAAAGCGATTCCCTGCATCAATTTCCTTGTCACAGAAAAAAGACTTTTGCATTTCAATAGGATCGAGTTAATGTGCAACACATTGTTCTCAATTATTTTCGTGATGCAACATAAATATTCAAAGCATTCCGACCTGAGTTAGCCTTTGTTAGACGACCCTGTACGAACCCCCCGTCGAAAACTCTACAAGTGTTGGCAAGACTTCTTATTTACATTAATGACATAATTGCGACATGTCTGCCCGGCGGCTCGGCTTTCATCCAGTGTCTGCATTCTTGAAATTTGAAGGAAGATCCCAGAAGGCAGGGTTTCCTTCATACTCGAAAAGACGTTTATTTTGAAAATATTTATATAAAGTTTACTGTTATTTCAATTCAGAAGACCAAGAGGAAGATTTTGGTATAAATTTTGATACATTTTTGTCAACATATGTCCATTAATTTTCACATTCCAGTTGACCATTCCACTCCACTCCAGCACTCCATGTTTTACAGATTTTTCATCCAAAAACTCGCGTCTGGAAGCTGTCTGGGTTCAATTGTTTTGATCGCGGTGTTAATTTCATGAAAATGTTAGCTTATTTTAGCAATTTTATGAGTTAAATAGATTTAGAAGACTACGAGGAGCATTTTGATGTATTTTTTATTGCAAAACATCCTAAAATAAGCGTACTCCATATCACTCCACTCCACTCCACTCCACCATTCCACTCCATAATTCCACACTCCATGTTTTACAGATAGCCTACGGAATCCTGAAGATTTGCAAAATGTTAACAGTTCTCTACCACTCGAATTAATATTTCCAAGGTCATGCGTCAAACGCAAATCCAAAGCATTGTCAGGGACATAATTGTCATCTAATGGAAGAAAGTCATCAATGTCCTCATCAAATACAAAGTCATTATGATTACTTGTTCTGGCATTCAGATCACCTACAATTAAACAATTACCCAATTTTTCATATTCAGCACATTCTTCTAGCATTTTATCAAAGTTAAAACAAAGACCGCTTTTAAACCCAGTTGAATCAGAAGGGGGGACATAAGCCAAACATAAAATTAAAGGCAGTGTGTCGCGTTGCTGATTGGCTTACCCAAACAATAGGAAATTCAATTCAATTTGATGTTGCAGGAGTAGCTTGTCAAAATAAAATGGCGAGACGTTTTACGGTCCCAGAACTTGATGACGAAAATTTAAGAAGTGATTTCGGAGCACTGGATCTGTTAGTTTTTGGTCTATCGGATAGACCTGAAATCCCACAACACCTGCGGCCGCCAGAGAGTACTGAGGGAGTAATAGCTGGTGGCGAACTTCAAGAAAGCGAGGAAGTGAGGCTGGGGTACGCGTCCGGGCCAACAGCACCAGCAGAGAAGAGTCAAATCGATGGTGCTACCGTGACTGTTGCTGATCATCAGTCACAACAAGAAGAGGCAAGGGTAACAATTAGTTGCGATTGTCGGAATACCTGCCAGAGAAAGGGTTGCCCATGTCGGTCTGCTGGTAAATTTTGTAAGAAAAATGACTGTACGTGCGGTAGTAGACGAAAACCGTGCAAGAATGTCTTGCCAACCGCCCACCAAGATGAAGATGTTGATAATCCCCAAGAAGTTACAGAAACAGGGAATACTCCTCCTAGCTCCATTGTTGATGTCAAGGTGAGTGTAATAATGAAATTTAAAGTATAACTTAAACTCTAAGTCTAAATAAACACATGTACAGTATACATAAATACCCACTAAAATATACTTATGCACTACACAGGCCTGTAAATGTAGATAAATCTCCTCCGAATGCTAACCAAAAGACGTTTTAGTTTTGATTAAGTAAATGATTGCTATGCAATTTTCTTTCCAAAGGCCACATTGTCTAAACTAAGCTATGACGAGCTGTTGGAGATGGCAACAAAAGTTTTTGAGGACAGAAAAACATTGTTGGTTGATATCATGCACCAGAAAAGAAACACTGCCAATGATATTCCCAATCCTTTGCCAAAATCAAGCATGGTGCCTACTTGGTGTAAATGTTTGCAGTGTCATGAGATGCCCACCCAAAAAGAGAGAAAATGTTGCAAACGACGTTCCTGCATAACCAAAGACCAAACATTTTACGAGATATGCTTGAATGGGAATGTTCTTGAAGTTGCCATTAATTCACGATGTGATATAAGGGTTGACATACCCAGTCAGGACAGGAAGACTATGAGGCACACAGCATATAGGCAATTTGTAATGTGGCAACATGGACCTCTGGGTGCAGGAAACAGAGTGGTGATACCTTCATGCTGTGTTTGGAAAATACGTGACAAATACCCTTCTCCAAACAATGTGTACACTGGCTATAAAGATCGTTGAGAACTGCTAAGAATTAATGAACTATTTATAAACTATTTTGAACTATTATAAACTCATCTGAAGCCTCTTTGTTTTTATCAGTTTTATTATTTTTTTTGAAAACGGGTTTTCCTCTCCTCAACTAGCACTTTGGTTGCTCTTGCAGGCACTTTTGCAATTGTAGCAGATTTCCTCCTTGGATCATCATAGGAGAGTGGCTTGGGCCGTTCAACTTTGCCTTTATCCATTCTGCGCATATTTAATATTAAGGCCTGCAGATTGGGAACATATGCATAATCTTTGCGCTCCTTGATTGTGGTTGGAATCCATCGACCTGCTTTTTTGCTCCATCTTCTTGAATACAGTGGTTCTCCAAACTCATTTTCAGCTTGTGGCAAGTTACAGTGGTGGTTGTGGTCTATTGTTGCAAGTCTATTAGACTTTATAAGCAGGGAACCTGAAAGAATAGCCATCATGTTGCAACATGCAATACCATTATTATTTTTCATATAGATTAAACACATTTTTCCTTCAAATTATTCATTTCAACTGACACAGATAACAAAATAAAATCACTTGATAATTCAGTTCTATGAAATTCCTGTTTAAATTCTGTTGTAAATTTTATGTCATAGAAACTTACTTGAAGAATATGCGTTTTGGACAGTACATGAGGAGATGGTTGTGATACACTTCAACTTGCCCAGTGTGCCTGTCAAAAAGTGTAAGGAAATATAATGTAGGAGCAGGCTTCAGGGGCAGACTAGCTGCAAATGTTGTGCCCGGGCAATTCTGTTGAGAGAGGGCCCCCAGCTCAAAAGACACTTGCCGAAATATTTCAAATGGGTTAAGAAGGGGGTGTTACGGCGAATGAAGGGCCCCCCACTTAAGGTAAACAAGTTGCCTGCCAATTGATATCAAAATAAAAAAGAATGGTAATAATTTTTGGAAGGCCCACCGGGCAATTGCCTGATCCGCCCCTGACAGGGTTTTCATGTAAATATACTTTAAGTATTGCATGGTAAACTTTAAAATAAAAATTTATGCAATATTGAAGTGGACTTAGCCACTCAGGTCTTTATGGAATGGCTGGGCTGCATATATATACATACATACCTGAAGTCTGTATAAAATTTGAGGCTGTTCAATAACCGTTTGTCCAACACTATCCCCCGCACAGATCCGAAGTCAGAATCAGTTGGCGAAAACCATTCTGCACTTTCTGAAGCTTCAAGTTGGCCATGGTGACATTCCTGATGTAAATTGCACAGATGTTTCAGTAGGTTTAACCAATTGTCCTGAGGAATAAATCAGATGATGTTTGAGTCTTGCTAAAACAAACTTATGCAATACATCCTGGAGATATTCTAATTTTTTTTGGAAAAAATCAACATTTTTAATCAATTATGAAGTGATAAAAGATATATTTCTTCTTATGCAGAACTTGCAAGTTTGTAATCAAATCATCTGAGGAATTAATAATGAACATGTTTTTTTTTCTTATAAGAACAACCTTTATACGAAATACCAGGCTGAAAATTGGGTCCAAGCTTTTTGCTTTCTCTGAAACTATTGGAGATACACACAAGAAAAGTTCCCAGCATCAAGCCCCTGCCTGAAAAAGCATTCTATACATGTTTTTGAGAAGGGTAGTGGGTGATAAAGTGGTGAAAAATCACTTCAAAATAAGAAACAAGCAGGCTGAAATCAAAGCCAATTGTTCTTATAAAAAAGCATGTACTCGGACTTGATAAAACATATCAAGCTATGTTACCTTGAAAACATTTAAGTCTCCATTGCTAGTTTCTGAGCAGTGCCAAAAATGATTCCTTATTGAAGGTATCCACTGGTGAATCTTTGCATTGCCTCTTTCATTTGCAGCCTTTAAAAATTCATTGAAAGATTTAGAATAAGAAAGAACTGGCCACAAGAAACCTTTCTGGGAGAAAGAAAGTATGTATAAGATGAGAGGGCCAAAGAAAGGAGAGGATGGAATAATGATTTTCCTGTCATAATTAATACACTGTGTGACTGCTGTATGCAACTTTAGATGAAATACTTGGTTCAAAAATAAATTATCAGAAGTAATGCCTTACTGTTGATAACTTTTTTGTTAGCTTTGTTGATTTGTGCCAGACATCCTTCTGAAATCTTATTCCTGAGAATCTTTTGTCATCCCCTGTAAAGCAAGTTATAAACTTTTATGAACAAATACTCTCAATTTCCCATGTGAATGGTGGCTGCTGGTTATTGCCTCTAGATAGGTGTACTTTATTTGTTTTGTACAAATGTTTTTAAATTTGAAATTCTTACTCATCATTGCTCCTATCTGTTTGTGATCATCAGTCACAAAACCCACAACTTTCATTTTTGTCTGCAGCTTCTCTAAGCCATTCATGCACCCAAGCTTTTCCATGTTTGTACTTTTCAAGTCACATTGGCGTGCATCTACAATTTCCTGGTGCACTATAAGATCAGATACTGCATCGATGAATGAATAAGTACAGTATGTTGCACAAAATCCCGGAGAGTCATTTCTTCCATCTCCACCTAATGCCACTTCTCTGTTATGAAACAATCTGAATAGCAAAGTTTGCATCTCCTCCCACCAAAGTTCCACTGCTGGGTATACATAATGCTTGGCACATCTATAAAATGATGCATCTGATGGTATTTTGAGATTAAAAAATTTAGCAAACAAAGACAATTTGACATATAAATTTCCAGACAGAATAATTGAGGAAAGCAGCTGCATATTGACAGCATACACCCCATTGACTGTTTCTGAAGATGCCCATTTCATGGGATGCCCTTTATCACATATCAACCAAAGCTCTGCAACACTTCCAGTAAAGCCATGTTTGTCTATTTTTCGTGATGAGCCACAGATCTCACAAGTAGCAGCCGCTATGAGGTTTTCAATTTATGTAAGTGAGCAAATAAATTTCTCATCATCAATCAAACTGAAGTCACTGACAAGATCCCTTTCCTTTAAAAACTCTTTATAATAGTTGTGAGGCAAAGTCACTTTATTGCTCTTCCCATAACCAAACAAAATGGTATTATCATCTGTTGGTTGCCATGACATACTAGTACTGTCCAGCAATGTTTTATCTGGCTCAGACAAGTATGGGAGAGAAATATTTACTGTTTCACTTTCTTCCTCATCCACATCAAAATCTCCTGACATTTCATCTTTAGTCTGCAAGTCTTTCACATGTGTCAGATGACAGTCATCTCCAAGTTTTATTTCTTGCAACAACTGCTCAATCTCATCCAAATCCAGCTCACTTCCTTCAGATGATTCATCGCTGTACCATTGATCACTGTGTCTTCCTAGTACCATGGCACCTCCAGATTTTTCAACAGAATTGGATGTGATGCTAATTTTTTCTCCAGAATCAATGATGTCATGACCAGATGTTTCCAGCAGGGAGAGCTAAAATATAGAATATTTTGGAATAGTAGAGCTGACCTCTTTGTTAGGGAATTAAGACAGGGTTTTCATCAAGTTTGAAAACTTACTCTTCCATTGGCTCAATGAGACTGACACATGCAGGTATCTGTGGAATTTGGGTGATCAGCTCCTTCTAACCGAATCATGTCCTCTTTCACATTGACGGATATCTATTCCATGCATGGGTGTAGAGTGGAAAGCTTGATGGGAAGGAGATGAAGGTGAAACAAAACCCTAAAATGAAATAAACTCTTTGTAAAAATCTGTTTATTGTTTTAGAAATAATTTTGCAATCGAACAACAGGATCTTGCAAAACTTTTGCAATTTTGCAAAACGAGCAACGGCTTACCTGGACACATTCCTTTTGTAAGAGGACATCAACGCAAGAGCCAGGTCGTTATCGGTGTGAAAGCCCATTTCTGCTTTCAAATCTCGCCATAATTGCAATGTTGTATCATGAAATGACACTTTACACCGCTTTACCTTTTCATCATCCGATTTTCTCTTCCTTCCACGAGTATTTGACGCTTTTCCTCGAGGCTCATTCTCTGACGGTGCACTTGTCGCCATTGCTTTTTTATTCAAATGTTGATCTCATCCACGACACAGAGTCGATTCATGGCAGCCATTTTTAAACGAGTTTCGTTTGGTTTTAACTTTCCTCTCCAAAGACAGGAGAGTCTCGATTGCTATTGGTCAATTATCTTGACCCGTCACGCTGCTTCAATTTCGAGGACCCTCGAAATTCAGAAACTGCTAGCCAATAAATAGCGCGACACACTGCCTTTAAATCTTGAGGAAAACTATAACTTTCCTTATTTAATTTACACTACACTCTGTAAGATGTCGATGACAGGTTGCTGAAATGTTTTTCAATATTCTTACTCACAAGAACGGAAATACCACCTGAAGCTCTACCTCTGTCACTGTTACGGGTTCCTAATTGATGGAATTCCACAAACTCGTTAGCCCAACCTATTTTTTCGAAATCGTGTTTGTCACGCCATGTTTCATTAAGGCAAATTATATCATTATTATCTAACATTTCTTTAAAACAACTCGAAAAGGAAAGATTTTCTAGCTTACGATTTTTCAGACCATTAATATTCCAACAACAGATGTTGAAATTTTTGTCAGTTAGTTTATTCTTATCATTTCTTACATTGAAATTCTTAGAGTTAGTTTTGTTTGCATTTGCACAAGCATTAATATTAGCTTTGACGAGACCATCTTGGCAAACTACCTATTCTGAAAAATTACCTGACAAGAGGTTAGAATAATCCTCATAAGAATTAATGGTAAAAATACGCTCACTACCTGAAAACTTGTACCTTAATTTACCGTCCACCGTCCAAACGGATTCAATACCCAGTGAACTCTTTCTTCTTACAATTTCTTTAAGGTACTCATTTGTACCATAGGCCAGGTCTTCAACAATTTTCACATTTTTCGCCTTTTTTGTGTTCGAAGAATTTCGAACACATTGGTGTGGGGTGGCGTGTCACTAACTAACTAACTAACTAACTAACTAACTAACTAACTAACTAACTAACTAACTAACTAACTAACTAACTAACTAACTCACTGACTAACCAACGCTTGAACAATGGAAAACGTGTAACAATAGTATAAGCATCTCAACAATGACATTAGGGCCATTTTCTCGGCCATTTATGCGCAATTTGCGGTTAGTTCTTCACAAGCCCCTTTGTCGATTTAAGGTCATGTGACAATTTTTCTCTTCGCACAAGCTTGATTGCATCTGACTCATGGCTGTTTACCATTTGAAACTGGCAAATTGCCACCTTGGATTGGTAAATGACATTTCACGCATTCTCAACATTAATCAAAGAGTCTTGGCAAAAAGCGGCAATTTCAAACAGTTTTCAAAACAAATCTTCATTATTATCATCCTCACCATAAAAATCGTCATAATAATAATAATAATAATAATAATCACCATCATCATTATCATCATCATCATCATGATTACCATCACTATCATTGATAGTGTGGCTGCGGCAAGATCTAAAGGAACTCACCACCACCACAATCACCCCTACAACCATCACCACCACCACCCCTATCACCACCACCACAACCACCCCTAAAACCATCACCACCACCACCCTTATCACCACCACCACAACCACCCCTAAAATCATCACCACCACCACCTCTATCACCACCACCACAACCACCCTAAAACCATCACCACCACCACCCTTATCACCACCACCACAACCACCCCTAAAATCATCACCACCACCACCCCTATCACCACCACCACAACCACCCCTAAAACCATCACCACCACCACCCTTATCACCACCACCAGCCCCCTAAAACCACCACCACAGCCACCCCTACAACCATCACCACGATCACCTCTATCAAAACCACCACGCCCCTTATCACCACCACCACAACCACCCCTACAACCATCACCTGGACCACCCCTATCACCACCACCACAACCCCCCTACAATCATCACCACGATCATCCCTATCACAACCATCACAAGCACCCCTACCTTCAGCACCACAACCACCTCTACCACCACCACTACATCCATACTACCACCACAATCACCCCTACCAACAAGCATCATAATCATCGTGGTCATCAACATCATCATCATAACCACCACCATTATCATAATAATCATTATCGTCATCGTTGTGCATACCGATTAACATATTTCATCATTTGACCGAAATAGCTATATTCAACCAGAGTCGTTCTTCGAACACGCCCATAGGGCCCCTATGTTCTTTTCTCTCATGACCTTGCCTTTAGTTTTATGCGACAAGCACTTGACCAAAATTGGACGAGGTTTACCATCTTTGCTTCTTCCTGCTCTGTGGGCGATCTCGATTTCATCGCTTCGAACATCAAGACCAATTTCTTCCTTCAGCACGTGAAGGGTCTTTTCCTCAACTTTCTCATCTTGAACCTCCTCAACATCAAAAATTCTGAAGGACGCCTTCCTGCTATATTGCTCTTGCCGAACTTGTTCAAAACGAATTCTTTCAAGCTCCTCACCATGTCTGGAAATTTCATCTCTTGCGTCTTGAATCAAATCGGAATTTTCTTCCTGCCCTTTCGAAATATCCTCCACTTTACCCCTTAGACAGGCTACATCATTTTCAATTCCATCCAGCCTTTTTTTCATCAGATCTTGATTCTCTAGAATCTTTTTATTTCCTTGATCCACTTTTATCTCCAATTTTTGAATTGTAGCTATCAACTCAGCCATACCAGGCATTCCCACTTTCGAGAGATCGATTGAAATCGGCATACTGTTCAACTGTTGTTTCACTGGAGTTAAATAAACTTTGCTCGCCATTAAACTTATGATAGTTAGAAAAACTCAGATTAAAAAGTTATATCTAAGAAACTTTTAGAAGAGAAAACCAAGTACTTGAAGTTATCGGAGACTCAAAAAACACGTCTGCTCTCCACAGCTTCAGTCCTTCATCATTATAGTTGAGCCGACAGTATCAATTTAGCCTTAGAAATCATTATTGTGCATTAGATGAAGCGATGTATGCTCATTAACTTATCAAGTTTTGGAATAAACAAGTTGTTTCCAGTTAAGGTTGCCAAGTTTAATTAAACCATGGCGATTAAGGACGATGATTATATTCATGACGATTAGCTTTTGGATTAAGACCAAAATGTTACCAGGAGTAATTAGAGGGGAAGAATCTTTGTATCGGATTATAATTATTGCAAACTGACCAATCATGTTCATATTTAAATTATGAGTAAGACCCTATTGTTCATTGTATTTATAAGCAAGATGCTTTAGATTAGAGGGAGAGAGTGAAGGTTCAATACCGTTTTACAATAACATAGTGTGCAATAATGGCCCGAACATAGCGATCAATTTTTTAGGCCAAAACAATCTTCGAGTCATGAGATGCAAGAGTGCTTACTTCCCTTTAGTAGATTGTTTACTTGAAAATAAATTGAGTTTTTCAAATTTCTACTTAGGCCCAAATTTTTGTCTGAACGCAAAATCGCCGACCCGATGCAAGAAAAAGTTGAATTTCTTCCCCAAAGTTTCACGAAGCTTGGCCCGCCGCCATTTTCTCAACTGACCATGCATGACTGAACGTGAAAACACATTAGACATAGCTATTCTACGGAACTGGGGGAATCTGGACCCTGATGAATCATGTGTTGCCTGAAAGTAAATTATTCTTAATCATCGATGTTGTAAACTGGCCTGAAGATCAAGAGAAATATGTCAAATCTTTGTCATTTGTTATTTTATTAATAAAAAAGAGTTACTGTATCAAAGAGTCAGACAGGATGTATGCATTTCAAAACAAATACAGTAGCCTGACAATCACACTTATTGTACAGTGTAAAGAACGCAGAGAAATAAAAATGATCCTCGTCAAGCTTGAGCCTCAGATTATTCTTAAATAATTCTTTAATTTGAGCCTGAATATTCTTATAGACTGTATTCTTATAAAAAAAGTGTGTATGTAGATCAGCGTAATATAATAAACTTTTGAAACCTTACGTGTCCTGAAAAATGTAAATTAAATTGTACTCGACAAATAAAGTTTGTCTGGCACTTATGGGCTTCCGTACATTTGACTTTGGGCTGGCGCACTGCCTTCCCTTTCTGAACTTCTTGTGTATGGGTGCGTTCTTTCGGAGCGAATCAAAGGTTTGCTTCGCTTTTTTTATTCTACAAAGACGTGGAGCCGAAATAAATCAAAAAGAACTCATTGGTTAGGTCTTCCAAGAAAAAAATTCAGGTTTGGAAGAAGTAGCCATTGATTCTTTAACTTTCCATCTGCACCTGCATTCCATTTCTTAGCAAACTGATATATTCTATAATCAATGCAGTTTATCAAAATTTCAATCTCACAACTGAAAAATCTTGACACAAATCTTAAGGGTGCGTTCTTTTTGAGCGAGGCAAAAGTTTGATTCAACATTGCACCGTTCTTTCCATTGCAGTTGCGAAGCTACTTCGCTTTTCCAAACCGAATCGACGAATCGCCTTCGTAACAATTCGCTTTTATTGCTTATCGAAGCAACAAAAATTTTCTTCATTCTTTTTGAACTGATTTGGTTTTTCGTTGTTGTTTCATGGTGTGTCTTTAGACTGGCCGAACAAGTCCCTCCCCCTCGCTGTTAATGCTGTTGTTGTTGTTCAGGACAGCTCAGGAAGAGCTCTGTTATTAGCGACCTACCAATTCTAAGAAGCGCAACAGAGACTTGTGTAGTGAGTCTAGTGTGTCTTTAGGTGATGTGATAATTTAACACTTGGTCGAGTTGATTTTCGCGCCAAAATGGTGGGAAAGGAGACGAGGCCAATTTTTTAAGATTTGTGTCAAGATTTATCAGCTTTTGGGTTAAATTTTGATTTATTTTTATTGATTGGATTTTCAAAGTTTGCTGTGACGGCTACTTGAAAGAGGATAGATACTTCTTAAAAACTTGAAATTTGCTTTAAAGACCGAATCAATGAGTTCTTTTTGCTTTTCGGTTCCACTTCTTCGTACAATCGAAAAGTGAGGCAAATCTCTGATTCGCTTCAACAGAACGCACCTTTTGGCGCGAAAATCTGACTTGATTTAGTCCTAAATTGTCACGCAACCTAAAGAGGCACCAAGAAACGAAAAACGGAATAAGTTCAAAAAACAAAGACAGTGATTTTTTTCAACGCTAAGCAAATAAAAGCGAATCGCCACGAAAGCAATTTGCTTTTCGCTAATGCAATGAAAAGAACGGTACAATGTAGAATCAAACTTCTGCTTCGCTCCAAAACAACGCACCCTATAATGAGAAAACATCACCAGATCTTAGTTGATGGAGAATGCGCTAGAGGGACTTTCTCTTGCCGACCGCCATCGCTTTTCCTCGCCGCTTTGCTTTTCTCTCGAATAAATATTAACTTTCATTAAAATGTATTTTTCTGTGAAGAGATTCGTATTTTTTAGTTAAGAACTATTCGGTGTGGTTGAGCACCTCGCTGTGAACAACGCTGAACATAGCGGAGCATCGCCACAAAAATGTGCTAGAGCGTTTCAACTAGGCCGAAGTAAGAAAAACACAAAACAGTCAGACATTGATCAGTTAACATAAAAAATTACTAAAAACTCACAACTAATAGATACTAAAATTACTTTAAGCCAGATTTCTGGTATGTTTCGGTTCATGATGGGCACCTGTCATGCAAATCTAAATTATCATGCAAGGGGCTGATCGGTAAAACTGGTCTTGTCCAACATGAAAAGCTTGCCAGTTGTCACTGCAATTGTTCACCATTCTTGATAATATCCAAGTAGTAGAAAGCTTGTCTTGTTCTCCACATGATTGATATAGACCAGACCACGCAGTGGTTGAATCACCACCCTAAAATCGGAGACAGAAATATTTCAAATAGCTTGAGCAATACCACGTAAGAGATATAGACCAGTTGAAAGGAAGTTAGAAGCGACTCCTTAAACAAGCGACCTCCTTAATTGAGCGTCCCCTCGTTTCAGGATTCAAATAAGCACCCCGGGCGCTAATACGGTGTCCACTGCACTGAAAGTCTATTTTCTTCTTGTGCCAGTTGGAACATTTTTTCATCAAGGCAAGGGATTAACAGAAAGGAAATTCAACTAGGAAGTGAACTGGCTAAAGTGCCTGTAATCTGTAAAAGCAGACTTGTGATACGAGGAACTTTCTGGTACTTTTCACAGACTAGTTGCCGTCAAAAAGGAACAGTCGGCAACTAGTTATGACTGTGCGAAAAGCAAAGGAAAAAACTGTTTTTTCCATAAAGATATTTCATCTTGAGACCGTACTCTTAAAGTCCGTTGTCACTTTTCTCACATTTCTGGCCTGTTTCTCTCACCTTTGCGAAATTTCTCCCTTTATCGAACAAATTTACGGATCCTTTGCGGTTTCGAAATAAAGAGAGTTAACTGTAGAAGGCTTTTGTCTTTTTTTGCTTGTTTGTTTGTTTGTTTTTTTGTTTGTTTTTTGTTTCATTCTTTGTTTGATTGTTTAGTTAATTTTTTCTTTAATTTTTTAATTGGTTGTTGGTTTGTTTGATTGTTTGTTTGACTAGTTAATGGTTTGATTGATTGTGTGTTTGTTTGTTTGATTGTTTTTTGTTTAATTGTTTGATTGTTTAACTGTTTGATTGTTTGATTCTTTGTTTGATTGCTAAAATAATCTTTTTTATTTGTTTGTTTGTTTGATTGTTTGATTAATTGTTTGTTTGTTTGTTTGTTTGTTTGTTTGTTTGTTTGTTTGTTAATTTGGCGTTTGCATTTGGTTTCTTCATTGCGATAGATAGTTGATAGAATTTTTTGAAGAACTAACCTGGAATGAAACAGCAAAACCAAATGTGGTTGGTTTTCCAGTGCCAGCTTTCCCGTAAAGGGGTTGGACACCACCAGGGTTACCAACGTCGCTGAGATATTGGCCAGTCAGTGTTCCATCGGATAGATGATTCAGATACATGCAGGACTTCAATTCGTTCGTCCAGTAGCCGGAAAGTGGGCAGCAGTTAGCGTATTTCACAGCCTTCGTTTTTGCTAACAATAAAACATACAGTACATAATCATTTAAAATTGAGAAATTTATTGTGCTGAATGACTATTTTCTCTATTAAAGCCCCCTCAAATGAGCACCCCTTTTCTTGGTTCTGCAAGTGAAATACACACCTCCCTCGATTAAATGCCCCCTCTCAAAGAGTGAACCCATTAAAAATACTGCTTTGAACGACACATGCATTTGACATATGCTGAGAAACAAGAAATAATGTGCAATCATTATCACCATCGTCATCATCATCACATCATTATCATCAAGTAAACTTCATCATGATTTCCTTCATTATAATTTCATTATAGTCATCATTATCGACATTATATTCACAATCATCACTGTCATCATCCATCATAATAATCGTCATCTTCATCATCACCTTCATCATTATCATTATCATCACCATCATCATCGTCATCATCATCATCATCAGCATCAGCATAATCGTCATCATCACCGTGATCATCATCATCATCATCATCGTCATTATATTCACAATTATCACTGTCATCATCAATATCATCGTCAGCATCATCATCAGCGTCATCGTTATCATCGTCATCACCATCACCATTATCATCTCTATCATGAATATCATCATCAACATTATCATCATCATCATCGTCATCATCGTCATCACCATCATCGTCATAATCATCATCAACATTATCATTATCATCATCACCATCATCATCAGCATCGTCATCGCACCAAAATATCGTCACCATCATATCATCATTATCATCGTTCACAATCGTCATCATCATCATAATAACATCGTTGCTATCATCATCCTCATCGGCACCGCCACTTTAATCAAGTAAGCTTCAATAATCATCATCATTACAATGCTACCAATAATCGTTATTACCTGATAGTCTTCTTCTTCTACTGTATCTACGTCTACTGAACCAAAAGGGCCTTGGATCTGCAAGTAAAGTTTTATAAGCTTTACTAGTAAACAGCTGTTTCAAAACAAAAGGATGGAAATCGTGTTTTCGATTTATCGTACAGGGCAGTGCCAGAAATCCTCTAGCATAGGGGCACAGTAAGGCTCTTGACAGATTGGCTTTAATGAGAAGGGTGTGCCCAACACCGTGAAAGCTCTTTCAAGCTACCTTTAAAAAAATTGAAATTTCATGATTCTTGGGTAATACCTAAATGCGCATTATCATGTTCTCGGCAGTCAAAATAAGTAGACACTTTCCGGAATCGACCCGAATGCTAAATTTATAAACTGAGATCGTTTCCTAGGTTTCTTTTACTTCTTATTCCATCCATATAGAAGAGTTTGTTTTCAGGAAAAGGGCATATAGAGTTGTTATCGTGGATTTCTTATGAAAATGAGTACATGATATTTGGTTTTATGTAGCTGCAAAATAGTCTAAAAATTTTCCCAAACAGTAATAGGTCATATAAATTGCCTCATTTGGAATGCCGCCATGCCAAACTCAAATGTACAGAAATTGCTTATTTTATAAACTGTTTAGGCTGCCAGAGGACAACATTGTTACCCTTATATAAGAAACTTATCACTTTTAAAAATACGTTTTGGTATATATGACCAGCTTGGCAGTCCGTGCCATACGCATCATACAAACTATCATACAAAAGACAAATTTCACAGTTTTTCATCTGTGTCCCGCATATTATAGTAATTTCTTATTGTACTTGTAAGAAACTGATCAGCCTGAAATTATAAATTGAGTTTCTTATATTCAGTAAAATTCACTTTTAAAAATACGTTTTAGTTTATATGACCAGCTTGACAGCCCGTGCTATACGCATCATGCAAACTAACACACAAAAGACAAATTTCACGGTTTTTCATCTGTGTCTGCGTATTATGGTAATTTCTTATTGTACTTATAAAAAGCTGATCAGCCTGAAATTATAAATTGAGTTTCTTATATTCAGTAAAAGTCACTTTTACAAAATACGTTTTAGTACATATTACCAGCTTGGCAGCCCGTGCCATTCGCATCATGCAAACTATGATTCAAAAAGACAGATTTCACAGTTTTTCATCACAGTTTTTTATCTGCGTTTAATGGTAAATTCTTGGTCAACATCGCTGGCAACAATTGTTGACCAACATGTTGGCACATTTTGCTACATATGACCCTCCACTGTAGTTGACAGACATTACCCACGGGGCTTAGAATTAGAATTAGGGTTATAAGAAATCTTACTGAGGCTAAAAAACCCCTTCCCTGTAAAATTAGATTTTGAATGTCTACCTCTTTCATCTTCTAATTCGTGATGTAATTCTTCCAGCTCTTCTTCGTCCTCAGAATGCTCTCTGTATCTCTCAGCTGTAAGGCAGTGAAAAGGAAATTGATTGTAAATAGAAAATGTGACGACGGCTGGTGAGGATATTTGAACAGATTTTTCCAGGTTTTGGTACACGATCGACGATTTTTCATCGTTTGTACTCAGTGGTAACTTGCTGAAGCTGAATGCTAGTCCGCAACAGTGACCCGAAAATACCCTCTCTTTAGCTTTGATTCCCACTATTTCACTTTGAATCTGGCAAACCAAGAGAAATAACAGGGGGTTACTTGACCCTGAAATGAACAGGGATGTGCCATAAATTTAGCAGAAAGGACACCGTATTCCTCTTAATATTTCCCTAGCTAGCCTAAATTAAACGCCTCTGGTAATGTCTCCCTCTCCAAGCGAAAACAAACGCCTCCCTGTTGTAAACACCTGTATCTACTCAACGCCACACACAGTACTGCGGGTTTTGAGGAGAAAAATTAGAGAAAGTGCAAGGAACCGGGCTGTACTTGACTAAGTTGCCCAAGAAATTTCCCAGAAAATATATACCCCAATTATACGATTCCTATACTATTCTATATGCTTAAATGTACTACAGTAATACTGTATGTCAGTTCGAATCAAACTTCACTAAGAGAAGTGAAAACAAATGGGAATAAAACTGTTTTTATAAAGTATATACCAATTTTCGAGGAATCGATACCCTTATGCATACCAATTTTCAGAAAATCAAGACCCATGCTTATACCAAAATCATGAAAAATGATACCTTCTTGGGCGGCACGTCCTCATTACCCAAAATATATTACGTACCCCCGCCCCCCGGGGCAAGGAATAGACTACTTAGGTTTTTTTTCCCTATGCACAAATGACAGCAACGGAACAAAATAAATGACCTTTAAAATTGAAAAAACATTTTTAAATTAAGGCATACCCTTTGCGACCAAGACTGCACCCACAGCAAAAAGAACAGCTATTAGCATCCAACGTGCCATCTGTCCTAAACAAGATAGGGTCACTTTGTAAGGCCGCATTTATGGTCACTTCAAAGCCCATATAGAAGAGATTCTTGATTTTTAGAAAAATCTTTATATGTCCTATGAAATTTTTTATAAGCAGTTTCTTATAAAAAGATAAGTGCATTTCGGCTTTGTTTCGCTTACGTTCGAATATGCCTAAATTCCAGGAACCAACGAGCCAGGCGACCGGACCGACATTCTGTAAAATCTCTCTCGTCAGCGAAATATAGTGAAAGAAATAAAATTACACGCTGGATAGCTTAAATTAAATATTACAAAGTTACAACATTTTGTGATACAATATATCTAAATATTTTAGATATATTGTAATATATCTATATAATATATCTGAATATGTTCAGTGTTTTGTGATCTAGAATTTTCCAACTTTTTTATTTGTAGTTGAGAAATTTGCAAACTCTAATAGTGCTACCCAGTAATGTTAAAAAAGATATTACTTTTACACTCCTTTTTTATGAAAAAATCTTAGAACACGAGCCTGGATTTTGCCCAGAATTTAAGAACAAGATAAGAACAAGCTGAGGCTGGCCTTTTCATAAGCCCTAAGAATATCAGCTGAATGAACGACGGAACGTATAAAGCAAGCAAACAATGAAATGGACAAGCAAGCTGCATTTTTACAGAAACCCAGTACTACTCCAGACATACACTTTTTTCAATAAGCAAATGGTCTCGGTCCAGCCCTCAAGAGTTGCTTAACATATCTAGTATTTCAGTCCTCACAGGTATCCCCTAAAACCTCTTATTTTGGCTCTTTTCTGGCTTTTTAATGCAATTGACAAGTTTGCAAGGATGTACTGTACGAAGAAAGCAATTTCACCAAAATGTTAACAAAATCTCAGCCCAAGTTGCTTATTAAAAAAACAAGTTTATACCGAAAAATATAGATGTCTTATACCAAGGAATGATGAACAGAATAAGAACACTTCAGGCTCAAAAGAGGCAAAAACTTTAGAATAACAAGCCTCGATCAAATTTTCCTGGCTCTTCAAAAAATGAGTGCATCCCTATCTCGAAACTATTATACTATAGTAGCTTTAAACGTTATTCCAACCTACCCCTAAACTGCAGTGGAAGTAGATCTTACCTTCCGTTAATTGCAATAGTTCGTCTCCTCTTTTCTTCAAAATATTCAGCCAGCTCCAGTGAGTCTAAGCCAAATTCGATGCTGCCTTCGCTTATATAACCCTGAAGGGTGTGAACTTGCATTGTGCTCAAATGAACCAATCAGATACCAGATACATTTTACCTAAGGTTGATGAAGGGTGGAAAATGTAAGACTTCCATATCGAATTCCCATTACAATAACCGCTCCCTCCCCTTTTTTGGTAAAAACTTCACTACGAGGAAGTAGCTAAATTTGAAAACCACGCATGAATGGTCTGCAATTTCAGGCTGAAACTCTTCTTGAAATTCATAATTTTTTGACTGACTAAACAAAAGCCCCTCGAATGGTTGTATTTTTTACAATGACCCCAATGTTAGTGGTACACTCTTCCTATTTGATAAGAAACTAAGACTTTTTCCAGTAGCAAAAGTTTCTTAATTTTTGTAGAATTTTGGAATTGATCGTTTCTTTTAGCAATTTCTAAGGGATAAAAATTTTATTGTTTCAAAACAAGAGATTGACCCTTACATTTGACATATAGAGAGATGAAGACAATCTACGTTTACACGTAACTGTTTTTTGTAAAAATAGACACTCTAACGTGTAACAGCAGTTTGTTTCTCAAGGAAATATTTCTAATTCTAAAGATTGTTGAGATCTGCGAGTTTCTTATAACTTTGGATCCAGTAATGAAAGTTTCTTAACCAATATTCATTTCAGTACTTAGTTTCTTGTAAACCAGGTTCTTATAATAAAAAAGGAGTGTAGGGTAAGGAAATAAAATTGTGCCGTTTTTGCAGTACACTATTTTTTTAATATGCAACTGGTCAATAAGCAACTAGGGCTGAAATCTTGTTAAAATTTTTGGTGAAATAGCTTTTTTTATACTGTACATCCTTGTAAACTTGTCAATTACATTGAAAAGCCAGAAAAGAGCCAAAGTAAGAGATTTTAGGGGATACCAGTCATTCTGTGAGGACTGAAATACTGGATATGTTAAGCAACCCTTGAGGGCTGGACCGAAGGAAAGTTGCTTAAAAAAGAATGTATCTGGGTCAAATTTTTATACGATGTCTGAAATGACTTAAGTTAGATAAAAAAAGTCTACAGGTATGAATCCCTTTTAATGACTTTAAAAACATCATTTTAGGCTGAGGTGTGGTGGGTGAATTTTTTCTCCTAAATCAGAAACTATTTGAGCTACGTACAAAGAATGTATGCAGTTGTGAAAGCTTTGTCTGGAAATGCCTACGAAAATATTCCATCACAGGACGCATAAAATGCCACCGCAGTAGGGCGTATCCAACACAATAGTTTGTACAGATTCGCTAGCTTGAACACTTGAAATTTATTCTTTTAAACTACATACGTCAAATCTCTCAAGTGTCACAATTTATGGTTATAGGTTAGTTTGGTCTTTGTACCGATTTAACAAGGTTTAACATCAAGTTCAATATAGATTTTCTTTTTTACATTTTCTTTATATTGTTTCATTTAGATTTTTTCTATTTGGTACATCAATGTTTTTTCACTGCTGACGTTAGGTTTTAACGACTGACGTAAATGAATAAATGGAGCAAAAACAACGGGGGGGGTCTTCGCTGAATTTTGGGTGGGAGTCTGCCGCTGGCATATTCAAAATGGTACCGTTGGCTGGACTAATTTTTACTAGAAAATAGTACCCTTGGCTAGACCAATTTGTACCAAAATGATACCCTTCGCTAGACTGTATACCCACTAGCGCGGCAGCGGCACATCCCCGGGTACATTTACTATGTGAGAAACCCCCCCCCCCCGTGCAAAAAACATTTCAGTGCTGAAAGAAGATGTTTTTTTTTTCAGATAAAGACTTGACTTTAATCAAGTTTAGTAGGTCAAGAGCTTTGCATAATTGTGGTTGGAAATCCTTATCGCAAACTGGAAAACTTAAATCTGAAACGATTAAACGTTTAAACATTTTTTGGCGTTTTTGTAAGATGAAAAATAAAAAATGTTTTCAGTTATGTCCAGAGAAACGATGATAATGATGACGACGATCGATAATAATGTCCTGAAATGATTACTCCTCTTTGGTCTAGACCAATACGTTACTAACAAGCAAACAAACAAACAAACAATCAAATTAACAAACTAACAAATAACTTTTTATTAACAAACTTAGAAACTTAATAAATAACTAAATAAATAACCAACAAACAAAACTAACTTACTAACTAACTACACGTTTTTTTATAAGAAAGTTTTTTTGGGCCAGTATTGAAACTTTCTTAGGTATTTCATGTTTTCAGAAGCAAAACTTTCTTGTGACTTTCTTAGCAAAAATTTTGGAATGTAGTATTTCTAAGAATGCACCGTTTAAGACAATGTATACATTGCACAAATACCAGGTTTTTCAAAGAAAATAATCATCAGACTCGTTTAATAGCAAGAAGAGCGACTGAACAGAAGAGCGAAAGTACCACACAGAACATTAGGAGTGAAAGTATGAAACAGAACTTTCTTAAGTTTCAAGAATCCAGTATTGAACTTTCTTAAACTTTTAACATGTTCAGCACTACTTTCTTATAAACCACTTTCTTATGAAAAATAACGTGTAACTAACTAACAAACAATTTAACTATCTAACTATCTACACTCTTTTTTTTATAAGAACCAGGAAATTTTGAACGAGGCTGGCTGTTCTTACATTTTTGCCGTTTTTGAGCCTGAATTGTTCTTAATCTGTTCTTAATTCCTTGGTTGCTTAGAAAGCTATATTTTTCAATGAATGTCTAGGGTGGTACTAGGTTTGTGCGAAAATGCAGCATTCTTGTCTATTTCTTTGTTTGCTTGCTTTTTACGTTCAGTCTTACTGTCTTACTAGGAAAAGTAACCAAGCGAACAAGCGAACAAGCGACCGGATGGACGTCGATTGGCAAGCTGTTTTGGAGTCGTTTGTGTTATGTCCTCGAGTACATGGCCATTTATTGGCAATTTATTTGATGATGGATCGCGGCTTTGAGCTGATCTTTTCGCAGTTTCGCGGCTTCTGGACCCCCTATAATAGGCTCCCACTTATTTCTGAACTTACATTAACCCATTGAACTGCATTTACCATCTGATCGAAAATCTCACACTAAATCTTCCTTGAACAGTGACAGGGTGGAAGATTTTTATTCAGAATATACGTCCCACCCCTCCTCCTTTATTCTTGCTTTTGTGCTTTGGCTAAGGCTTTATCTATTTCCTGCACGGACATAATGTGTTAGTCTGGGGCTTGTCTTCGGAAAAAACTTTGTTTCTTAGTCAACCCTCCGGCCCATGTAGAGGCTGGTTCCTATACAGCTGCATTTTTCACTTCAGTGGAAAAAGCTGAAGAACATTTTTCCGGCGCATGTGCAATACGGTAAAAACACCGCTGAATCAGAGATCATATGCACCTGAGATGCTCTCGAACTTTTGGAGAAAGTTGATTCAACTTTTGAGCGCGTTGTTTTTCTCGGTTTCCCTCTCTTGCAAGAGACAAAAAAGCTCCAAAGCTTTTTCCGCTTAAGGGATAAGGCAGCTGTGTGGAAATCGGCCTTAAGCGAAGGACATCTGTACGGAAGCCCACAAGTGCCAGACAAACCTTTTTTGATGACAATTTAATCTATATTTTCGGGACAAGTAAGTTTTTTGAGGACAAGTAAGAGTTTTTGGGGACAAGTAAGAGGCTTGCTTTTGATCTTGGGTTTTGTTAGACTTATTACATTCATCGTTGTCTACGCTCCTCTACACTCCACCACCCCGCTCCAACTACTCTGAGGAAACAGCTGTATGTTGTTGTGGTTGTTAGAAGCTGTTTCCGAAAGAGTGGGAGGGAACTAATAAGTTTAGGTTTTTGTTTCCTCCGCTTATATAATGGTGGAGGAAGAGAAAGAAGAGAAGAGGATTGCAGTATTATTTCAATTCTGGCTTTCAGTATGATACCGTACTGCGTTTTCTGGAATGATTTCATTCCTTGTCTTAAGTAAAAGGATATTGCTTAGGAAGTTTGAGAAGCTGAATCCGGATACCGGAAGTATTCTTTCTATCCTTTTAAAACTCTTCAAAACTTTTTGGTCTTGTCAATAGCGCTTTTGACGACGCTGCTGATGACGGTGCTGATGACGCGCCGGTGGCGTTAGTGCCTTCGTCGTTGCCACCGCTGGTGCTAATGATAGGCCTAGAAGAAGGCCTGCTGACGAGGTCCATGGATAAGGTCCGATCACTAGGACCAATGTTCAAGGATATTTTCGTGCCACAGCCACTGCAAAACTGCCAACCGTCTTAGCAGAATGAGCCACATCCATGGCAGAACATCTCAACCAGCAAGACAAGAATCGCTTCCAAAGATAGCCAGAGTTTTTGGCAGGAAACAAAAACACGGCCTCGTTTTCGAAATTTTCCTCAACATCTCTTACTTGTGCTCAAAATATCTCACTTGTCCTCAAAATCTCTTACTTGTCTCCAAAAACTTTTACTTGTCCTCAAAATCTCTTACTTGTCCTCGAAAACTCTTACTTGTCCTCAAAAACTTTTTACTTGTCCTCAAAATCTCTTACTTGTCTCCAAAAACTTTTACTTGTCCTCAAACAGCCTAACATGTCCTCAAAACGCCAGCTTGTCTTCAAAAAATTTCACTTACCCGCCCCCAAAAAACTTACTTGTCCTGAAAAATATAAATTAAGTTGTCCTCGAAAAATAAGGATTGTCTGGCACTAAAGGGCTTCCGTACCAGGGCCGCTGAGAGGCAGGCCGGGCCCCGGGGCCAGGCCCCTTATGCCCCCCCCCGGCGTTGAAGGAACCGGAAATTTTTTAGACCACGCCCTCCTATACACCGTTAAAACGCTGCTTCTAGTTGGAGAAGTACACTGTTGAAAATGTTTGATAATTTTTAGGTGAAAAAGCTTTTTTAACGGTTGATTTAGACGTGGAATACACTTTTGTTTAATAAGCAACCGCTCAATAAGCAACTAGCGCTAACTGACCTTAAACATTAAGCAACTTGAGGGCTCAATTGAATTACTGTAAGCAACTAAGAAGTCAAACAACCAAGCTTGTTCTCTTTCTTGTGTTAGGAAATTGTCTTTCGTTCTTATGTTTTGCATGTTGAAGTTCGTTAGCTAACGTTTTTCCACTTACTGACTGTCTCCCAAAAGTCATGTTGTAGGCCTAACAGATGACGATTTTGACCCGCGAAGTCAGGGGTGGTTAGTAGGTAAAAAAAAATGTTAAGCAACGTTTAAGCAACTTTGAGGGCTGAAATGTCTAAAATTTTAAGCAACTTTGAGGGCTGGACGAAAGTCAAGTTGCTTATAAAAAAAAAAGTGTAGAATTTACACAATAAAAGATCGGTTAGCCGTAACTTTATTTTCAATTTGAACAATAAAATTTCTGCTTGCTCGCAAAAAAATGGAAAATGCCGAGAAATCCTAAAATGTAAATAAATTCACTTTGCGAGCGCGAGCCTTCTTTAGTGCAAAGGCATTAATTATGTCACTGAAGTCTGTTTTTTTCGTAATGACGCAAATCTTTAGATCTATTTTTTCTCATACCCTTTCAATAAAATTCTCTGAATGACATAAAAATCTTAACTGTCTCCTCATTCTGGTTTGTTATTGGGTTATTTAGGCTGTTCCTGGCTTGTTCTTGGGTTGTTCTGGGTTGTTCAGTCTTGTGAAGAGCTGAAGTGACCCCCAGAACTTGCTGATTACGTAACTTAATCTTTTATTTTTATCTTTGAGACTAAGCCAACTGTGAGTGAGTTTGGCGATCGTGAGTCTTGTTGATCAATTTTGTTATATTCGTTATGTTAGATTTATAAAGCTAAAAATCGTACATCCGTGAGCTTTTTATTTGTTGTCATTTCTAAGCGAAGATCTCGACAGTCTTTTAGTAACGACGGGTATTCAGTACCGTGGAGGCATACCATGACTCATGAGTCGTGTGGGGAGGCATCTCTGAGTACCGTGGGTGATATTCAGTACCGCGGGGGAATACCTTGGAGTACCATGGGGGATTTTCAGTACCGTGGGGTAAATCATCTTTTAGACTTATGTAATCATTGTAGAAATAACCGAAAAAAAACGGGGAAGATAATTAGGCCACAAAACACTCTCGGTTCTCAACTTGGGCAGAATGTACTTTTGTAAAACGACTTACAAGGGCGTTTTACTTGTGAGTTCGTTCTTTGAGAGTTAAACCCAAAAATAAAGATAAATTCCAAAAACAACAAAAAATTTCTTTATAAAAAAAAACTTCAGCTACAGATCAGTCTCAGATACGCATAATACTTCGGCTCGGCTCGGCTAATTAAAATCTTCTACGGCAAATCTTCAAAATCGGCAAATCGTCAAATGCATCTAATCAAACGGCTGATCTCCCTAACATCTATTTTACGACTGACTCTAGAAGTCCTAAAAACAAACTCTTGTTGGCTATAGTTACCTATAGCAACAAATAAATAACAAGTAAACATAATTAAAGATAAAACAATAAACAAAGGCAAGTATAGTTAGAAAAGTGTTAATGAGTTCAAAGTACACACAGTTAAAAAGATCAAAGTTCAAAATAAAGTCCAGGGGACTTCTCTTCATAACATTACCCCCTCCTTTAAGAGAAAGCCTCCTGGCTTTTCAACATCAAATGGGTGTAATTACTTCAGGAGCATGTATGTCCTCAGGACGCGCAATAGATGGTTCATTAGGCTCTGGATTCACATTAGAAGACGATAACTCTGAATCAGCACTTTTATCAAAACTGTCGGCTGGAAGATCATTGTCACTAAGATCTGGCAAATTGTCAGGTGTCGATGGTGGCTCTATTGGACGATCAGATGGGTCGTAATACAATTTTAAACGATTTGCATGCACGGGAACAGAAACAGGACGATTATCAATAGTACGAAGACGAAAATGAACTGGAGACAACTTAGCAACAATACGATACGGACCATGATAATTATGCATCAGTTTCGATGATAAACCTTTACGCTTTTTAGGAGTGTATACCCAAATTCTTGAACCAATATCGAAGTCGACAGGAGACGTATTTTTGTCAAAATATTCTTTCATGCGTTGCTGAGCAAGTTGAGTATTTGCGACGATAACCCTATTCGCGGATTCCAAATTTTCAATTATTCGAGCACGATGCTGTAAAACTGATGACGACAAAGAAGACGAATCTGGCAGAAGTAACGATGAATCAATGGGTAAGCGAGGCTCACGCGACCATATAAAAGATAGAACGGAGATTCACCTGTGGTGGCATTCGGTGAAACAGGGTACGCAAACAAAATTAACGGGATATGACGATCCCAGTCATTTTGACGAGTACTAACGTACATGGATAAACCTTCCGCTAATGTACCGTTGAACCGTTCTACAAGTCCATCAGTCTGTGGGTGATATGCAGTTGTGTGAAGACGACGAGTGTTCATGATTTTACAAACTTCTTTAACTATGGCAGCAAGAAAGTTAGCACCACGATCTGAGAGTAACGTACGAGGAGCACTGTGACGAGAGAGAATCTGATCAACAAGACTCTTGGCGATGCGTGAAGCTTCAACTGACGGTAAAGCAAAGGCTTCCGGCCAACGTGTATAATAATCGGAGAAGACAAGAATGTACCGATTACCATCATCAGTTACAGGAAATGGACCAAGAATGTCCATAGCGACACGATCGAAAGCACCTTCGACAGGAATAGGTAACAATGGAGCTTTTTTATGCTTACCACGAGGAGCCTTTTTCATTGAACAGTCAACACAAGAACGACACCAGTGTTCAACATCTTTATACATACCACTCCAATAATAACGATGACGAATCTTTTCATACGTTTTTGTTATACCGAGATGACCAGCTGTAGGATCATCATGACAAGCTGTAAGGATTTCATAGCGAAGAGACGCAGGAATGACAACTTGAGAACACAATGATTTCACACGACGTTTACCTGGTGACCATAAGTGACACAGAATACCATTGTCATCAAGGTAGTAAGAATCGATTGTAAGTAAAACAACACGAGGTTTTTTTTTCACTAGCAGGCAACTGATTAGTTTCAAGATACTCGATGATATCTCGGAGATTAGAATCGTCACGTTGCAAAGCATGAAGTCGTGGAGGAGAAGGACAAGGATGATCTAACGCAGCAACAGGCAACTGAGCTACCGGAGTTGATGATGATGAATCAGTATCAGTAGATGAATACAAGCGACGAGATAATGCATCAGCATTACTGTTTGCTGAACCTGGACGATGAAGGATTTCAAAGTCGTATTGCTGTAATTGCAAAGACCAGCGAGCGAGGCGACCAGTAGGATCTTTTACACGCATAAGCCACGACAAACTACCGTGATCGGTATGAACGTAGAATTTATTACACGATAAATAAGGTTGATATCGTTTGATTCCATCTACAACAGCCAGAGCCTCACGCTCCGTCGTACTATACTTGGTTTCTGCAACACTAAGTTCACGCCCACCGTAAGAAATAACGAGTTCCTGACCATCAATGTTCTGACCAAGAATATAGCCTAAAGCATATTGACTAGCATCGGTATACAAGTGAAATGGATGTCGAAAATCAGGGTAAGCCAAGATGGGTGGTGAGCACAGACGATCCTTTAAACACTGAAATGCTTGATCACATTCTGGACTCCAAAGAAAGGGGACATTTTTACGAGTCAAACGATTCAAGGGAGAAGCAATCTGCGCAAATGACTTTACAAAACGACGATAATAGTTACAGAGCCCCAAAAAACTACGCACTTCTTTGACAGACTTCGGAATAGGGAACGATTTCACGGCTTCGATTTTATGAGGGTCTGGTAAAATACCATCAGATGAGACGACGAATCCAAGAAAATTCACAGAAGAACGTGCAAAATGACACTTAGATGGCTTCAACTTCAAGTTATGATCACGTAATCGATGCAACACAAGGCTGAGATTGGATAAATGTTCATCGAACGTACGAGAAAATATGATGACATCATCAATGTATATCAGACAAATCTTCCATTCGAGACCATGAAGAACACGTGCCATGAGACGCTGAAACGTCGGTGGAGCATTGGTCAAACCAAAACTCAAAACATTGAATTCAAATAATCCAGCATGAGAAGTGAAGGCAGTTTTACATTTCGAATCTGGATGCATGGCAACTTGATGATACCCGGATTGTAAATCAAGGGTGGTAAAGAACTTAGAACCAGTCAATGAATCAAGAGCATCATCTATACGAGGTAGGGGATAGCTATCTTTCCTAGTTACAGCGTTCAGCTTTCTATAATCTACACAGAACCGTGTGGTTCCATCTTTCTTCTTGACTAAAACGACAGGTGAGCTCCAAGGACTAGAAGAAACTTCTATGAGATCTTGCTGCAGCATATTCGAAATATGCTCTTCAATGTTTGCTCTTTGGGACTGAGAAACCCGATAAGGTGCTTGCTTGATAGGCTGAGCATTTTCAGTATCAATCTCATGTTGGACAAGAGAGGTTCGTCCAAGATCAAGCCTAGACTTAGCAAAAACGTCAGAATATTCAACGAGAAGAGAGTTCAACTGTGAATTCTGATCAGCTGACAAATTTGGACTCGGCAAGGAACTAAAATTTGACAGAAAGGCATCCTTACAAGATGTCGAGGGCAGATCCATTGATGAAACTTTTGACGAAGTGTCTAAAGCACTTATTTCAGTATCAGGGCTTATTTCCACAAAATAACCAACAATAGTCCCTTTATGTAAAACAACAGGGGTGTTCGAGGGGTTTAGGAGACGAAATGAAACGGCACCATTCGAAGATGGAGAAGTCAACGTGGAGGCACCACACAGATGATAACGATCAGCTAACTTAGGTACTGCTTCTATTAAACCAACAACTGTATCTACTCCTGGATACTTTGAAAGATACGCTGGAATAATGACTTCACTTTGAGCTTCTATAACGCACGTAGTAGAAACTAAGACATCAGATACAACAGGAGGACCATCCCCTGTGACAAACGAAACGATATTGTCACCAGAAAATGTTACAGTATGTCCTCCAATGTCAATAATTGCGGAGAACTCATGCAAAAAATCTCGACCAAGAACTATGTTATACGCAAGTCCAGCAACAACTGCAGCATTACAAGTGTAATCGCGATTTCCTATCGTAACCGGAAATGAAACAGCGCCTGTGACAGGGACGATACTACCATCAGCAGTTTTAACACTCTCTAGTTTATCGTTTTTATCAATAGCAACATTGACGCGTAAAATATCGTTATAGAAATTTTCACTTATAACGGTTACTGCAGCTCCTGTATCAACCAAAAGTTTGAAAGGTTGTTTTAGAACAGTTCCCCAGATCAAAACGTTGGTTGGAGTGAAGCTACTCGAAGGCGAATACGCAGTGACAAACGGTATATCAACGTTAGGTGAAGCACTATTTACAAATGAAAGCGGTTGTGACGTAGACGGTGAAGAACTATTTACAGTGTTATTAGAAGGTTCTGAAAAAACAGGCCTTTTTAAATCGAAACTTTCAAACGCAGGTTTCGCGTGTTTGACTTCAGAAGGATTGTTTACAATATTATCTTGACGGCGCTTGAACCATTGTTCAAGTTCGATATCAGTCTCTTTGTTGGGACTGGGTGGCTTTTTACTTGGTTGGGCCTTCATTGTCCCCACTGTGAAGGCCCCGGCCCGTTTAAATGTTGTTGTTGGTAAAATGGATTACCTGGCTGAGCCTGGTAGCTTGTATTTTGCTGAAAAACTTCAGGTTGCTGTACGGATGACGTTACGGCTCGCTCAGGACAATATCTGGCTACATGACCCACTTTTTGACAAGAATTACAGACCGGGCGACCATCCCTTGTACGAAGATTTCTACCACGAGCACCTCCTCTTTGGGCAGCTCCTCTATAATTAAAATTTCTACTACTGCGAAACTGGTTTTGATTCCTGGAGATCCTTGAATCAATGAGGGCAATCAATTTAGAATCGGTATTTTCCTGCAAATTTCTATGATTGGTTGACACTGCTTGAATTGGTTGAACTGAAACTGGGGACTCTGTTTTCTCTAAAGCCAATGACATTAGGACACTCAGTTTTCCCTCTAAATCTTTAATGCGCTGCTCCTGAGCTGAATCGGAAGGAGTGGCTAGTGAACTTACAGAAGATTTATTGACAGCGTCACGCAAACGGGCAAGATTTTCTGCCTTCTCGAAAGTATCAGGCTGATTCAAAATAACATGGTTCTTGATGTTGTTAACGAGACCATTTATAAAAATATTCATCATATCTTTATCTGAAAGAGCTAAGCGCTGGCATTTACGAATAATGTCCTCAGTATAAGAAGCATTCACGGTAGCAACGTAGTTGATAACGTGTTTAAAACCAGTGGAATCGAAAAGTCGAACCGCGCCCAAAAGGTAGAACCGCGCCCTTAATTCAATAGTTTCCATGGTTTTCTAGCTCATGTTTTTCTAGTTCATGACACATGAGACGTAAATTTTCCGCAGGAACAAAAGTCCTCATACAATGGATTCCATTGTCTAGCTTAGTCTTGACACAAATTGGCGTCCTGAGATATGTATTTTCCGCAGGAACAAAAGTCCTCATACAATTGATTCTGTTAAGCTTATGCTTACGCACGACAAATTGGCGTCCTGAGATATGTATTTTGCGCAGGAACAAAGGTCCTCACACAATGGATTCTGTTGTCAAGCTTATGCATGACGCATAACAAATTGGCGTCATCCTTCATTGGTACTTGAGATTTTCATTAATAATTGTTTATTGGCATACCGGAAAAGTAGGACGCGAGACCCTAGGTGGGACCCGGGACCCTTAGGGTGGGACCCTAAGTGGGACCCTTAGGGTGGGACCCTACATGGGACCCTTAAGGTGGGACCCATAGGGTGGGACCCTAAGTGGGACCCTTAAGGTGGGACCCTAAGTGGGACCCTTAGGGTGGGACCCTAAGTGGGACCCTTGGTGGGACCCTAAATGGGACCCTTAGGGTAGGACCCTAAGTAGGACCCTTAGTGTTGGACTCTAAGTGGATAAGAGTTGGATGGGATTAGACGTTTGAGCTGAACAAAAGTTGTAGTGAAAATATAACTAACGTATTGCAAAAAATAATGGACATAAAGAAAAGAATTGCATATTTTGCACTTTATTTCAATGAAACAGAGCATCCATAGTTATGAATAAAACAATAAATACTGTGAAGTACTGAAAAACGAAACACTGACAAAAAAAACTTAGGAAATATATCTACGCAGATGTCCTAATTCGTCAAAGTCATAAAATGATTTTTAAGTTTCGTAGTACGTTTCTGTGCTGTGGAAGCAAGAAAAGCCGTATATCCATGGGTATAACAATCATCTCTGGAGAAAACATTTGGTTGAAGGCTGAAAGGCATGCAGAATTGAAATGGAAGTAGACATTTGCCATTTCATTGGATTGAATGCGTGCTTTTGTAAGGGGGTCGATGAACCATCGTTGGGTTTTGGAGACCACCACCATATCCAATGGAGCCTGCGGGTAGCCATTATCATGGAATTCCCCCCCCCACATTGATAGCATTTAGCTACGTTTTTATGACAAAAACGCAGCAAAGACAAAGTGAACCCATTAGCATTTGGCCGTGGAGGTCTGGGTGGGGCTTGTTGAGCTACTGGTCCCGCTGCTTGTACTAAAAGTCTGGCTGGTTGAGCTACTGGTCTGGCTCCTTGAGCTACTGGTCTGGCTGCTTGAGCTACTGGTCTGGCGGCGGCTTGTAACACTGGTGTTGCTGCTGGGAATACTGGTGTTGCTGCTTGTAATACTGGTGTTGCTGCTTGTAATGCTGGAGTCGCTGTTTGAAGTGCTGATATAACTGAAATATTGCCAGTCAATAGTAAACCAAATGAATTTTGTTCTCCGATCTTGTTGCAAGCTGGAGTGCAAGGTCCTACCTGCTTTGCGTTTTGATTTTCTGAGCTAGGTCCTGGTTGATCTACGTGTTTGCGGACCTTCATGGGTTTGGGACAAAAGCTGCTATTAGCACTGTCAAGAATAGAGAAACTATCCTCAGAGCAAAGAGGGCGGCAAGAAGGTGACTCATTAAGGTGTTTAAAAATATGCGAGTTTTTGTCTGTGACCAAATGCTCCCGAATTCGTTTTAAAAGATGTCGAGAAGTTTCACCGACATAAGATGCGGAACATCCGCCACAAAGAAATTGGTAAACAACACGAGCCCAAAAGCACTTAGGCACAGAGTCCTTAACCCCGAACATGGAGCGTAATTTAAAAGAATTGAAAACAAGCTTAATATTTATATTTTTACAGTATTTTTTAGCCAAGTACTTTATTTTACATTATGCAACTCTTTTCTTTATGTCCATTATTTTTTGCAATGCATTAGTTATATTTTCACTACAACTTTTGTTCAGCTCAAACGTCTAATCCCATCCAACTCTTATCCACTTAGGGTCCCACCCTAAGGGTCCCACTTAGGGTCCCACCCTAAGGGTCCCACTTAGGGTCACTCCAACCATTGTAGAAAACAACAACAACAACAACATCGAGCGAAGTAGTGGGACTTATGTAGTGAGTCTAGTTATGAATTATTTCCCATTCTGTCGCTACCGTGTTGAAGCCGTTCGGCTTCTTGTTTCCTTTCTTCAAGGCGTAAAAGTTCAAAGAGATAATCGCGAAAGTTCTATGAAAAACTGTGAACGGTCTTGAGCATGAATAAACATCGATATCACCGAACAGTTTCAATTTCCAAAATATATTTACAAAAAGAACGACGTAGAATAAGCGAAAAACGTATCAAAAGTCAAATAATCCAAGCAAAGCGATGAAACGTTTATATACAAAACTATGACGGCCTTTTCTGATATATACACTATAGATTTACTCAGAGTTCCTCACACGGGGCACCACTTGTTACGCCACGACTTAGTTGGCCTAACGATTTTGAGTTCTTTAGGACTCTGAGGATAATTTTATATATACAAATAAATGAAGAACAGAGACTTACGACCTCAAGACTTGACTTGAAGACTCTTGAAACCTTCTAACTTGAAACGTTACCCACTTGAGCGGTATCGGCAGGTAATAAAACTGCGCGGCAGATCATGCAAATATCGAATAAACAAAGGCAAGTATAGTTAGAAAAGTGTTAATGAGTTCAAAGTACACACAGTTAAAAAGATCAAAGTTCAAAATAAAGTCCAGGGGACTTCTCTTCATAACACTTTTCTTCTCCTTTGAATAATGGTAATCATTTTTTTAAAACCCATTTGATGTTAATTAGATAGATTTGGATTGCCTGGTTGCTCTTTGAATTTAAAAAGGATTTCATTATAAATTTTTTGTGGAAATCCCTTCAAACACCCAAGGAACTACTCTTTGATGCCTAAAAGACTGAGGGTCAAAGAAGGAGGGTTAGAATTTTATGGAAGCCCTGGGTAAGCCGGGGGGGTTAAAAGCAGGAGGTGTAGAATTTCAATCCATGCATCCCCAGTGGAACTCCTGACGCTGTGATTCAGGAGAATACAAGTAATTTCAGCCAGTGTGTGTTTATTCAGACAAAACATGTCATTAAGTGAGGTGGGGTTTTTTTCAGAATTATTGGATTTGTAAGCACTGTGTACTGTCCCTCCGTAAGTCACCTGAAGGTTCCTTCCATTTTGAATTGCTATATCAAAAATCACCGAACTTTATCGTGAAATTCGTACGGAAAATACTTTTAGGTGCCTAATTGCTGGAGGGGTCGGAACAACGATCGTGGTCGGAATAGGCGGGGTCGTCAGGTTCTAAATGGCGGGGGGCCGGAATGTAATACTCTTAATTTCTATAGAAAGTATTTTTGTATCTTCATATCTGTATCTTGTAGTTTTCAAAGTTTAGACTAGATTGGTGGTGCCTGTATTTATACGACTATGACACTATGAGAAAGAATCAGATAAAGACAATTCTAAGTATCTTTCATGCTCTCAAATCTTAGAAGCGCAATGATAAAGAAAGACCGCTCGCGCATCTTTCCTTACCATTTTACATGAACAAACGGGGGGGGGGAGTGGACATTTTTTGACAAACTTTGTCTGGAAACTGCTGAAACACAAAGCGAGGGGCCTTATGGTGCTTATAGTCTAAAGAAATTCCATAGTTCTAACCAATAAAATGAGTGTACACGAAATTTCACACCAAGAACGTCGTAATAAGTTTATTAAAAAAATATCAACATCAATATTAATGTAAACTTAATAAGCGGAGGGTCCTAATCAGAGCAGGGGGGTTTGGAAATTTTTTTCAAAAATTAATTAGCGGGGATGGACGGTAATTGGGCACCTAAGAGTAGTCGTCTTCCAGTGGTACAAAACGTCAAAATTGTAGTAAGAAACCGAAAAACCTTTAAACATCTGAATTCTTTACGAATCCAAAAGACTGACTAACGTTATTGCTTGCTATAATCCATAATTGATACTGCATAGCATACAATGAATAGATCTCAAAATTTGTTCCTCTGGGAACTCGTGGCCGGCCAAACGTCAGTCCTTGTCGGAAAATGGAGAAAATTTGGCACATTCTGCAAAATTTTTAATTGAATAATTTCGATCTGTATCTTCGAAATCATAACCAATTGTCGTAAACTTCGCTGGCCGCTCCAAAGACGCTCCATGCTTTTGCAGTGGTTCTGCTTCATTTCCCATTGTTTTTTCTTGGCTTCTGTCTTTATAAATGATTCATGAGTGCAAAAGCGTGATTTTGCCGACTGAAACTGCCGATTTGCCGACTGGTCCTTTTTCAAGGGGTGTCACACCCCAACACCCCCAAGGTAGGGACGGAAGTGGCCAAAGAACATATTTTTGTAGTTACTCTATCAATTTGACGTTTTAGGCCTCAAATTCAAAGCAATTGCTTCTCAAAATTTGAAAATAAAATGGTACATCAAAAAATGAAGCTAAATTGTTTTGACGTAAATCGTATGATTTTGAGTAGATTTGATAGAGTTTGATAGCGTACGGATGTCTTTGATTAAGCGGAGTTCTACTGAAATTTGATGGGCCTAAACACAACTCTAGGATCTACTCTAAGATTTATTATTCTTCCTTATACATTTCGTATAATACAGTATCTTCTGCCTTGAAATTACTTGCAGTTCTCAACATCTATGGCTTATTATTTCTCTATTCCTATAAAAGGCTGGCATTTTGGAATGCAGCTTTCAATTTCATTTATCACAACTTAGGTGTGAAATAAACACGAAGAAAATGGTAGCGGATCACTGATCAGTGTTTGGATCCGATCCCGTGTAAACGCAAACAATCTGGCTGGAAAAGCTCATGTTTTCATGGAAATCCCTTAGAAATCCTTTTGTTTTACCAAAAGTCTCGTACACCTTTTTGAAGAGTGAATTCGAATTGCCCCTCGATACTGTATATATCGTATTTAGGGGTACAAATCTGGCACGGAAAATTTTCTCGATAGAACTGAATATGTATGATGACCAAGTGCAGGGCCGTCGCTAGGACTCAACGACTGGGGGGGGGGGTGGAGCTCGGCATTTTGCCGACAAAATGGGCGTGGATTTTTAGAGATGGGTGTGGCTTGGCTCTTGCTCTTTCCTTGGCGAATTTCTTCTTGTTTGCCATGCTTTGCATACAACCGTCAGGCCAGGAATATTATGCTTGAATCATAGAACATCATAAACACTGCAAATTCCTGGGTGCTTGTTTTGAGAAAAAAAAACTTGTTTTGAGATATTTTTTCTTATTTCAAGCCAAATTGTCTACTCACCTCCACGAGATAAATTTTCTAAACAAGATTTTCTAGCCTAGACTAATTATCTTGTTTTAAGAACAACTGTCTTGATGCTAGAAAAATTATCTTTATATTAAAAAGTTGTACTTCCCTACTTAATAAGATAATTTATCTTGTTTTACTAGATATATTTTCTTGCAAACAGCATAATTTTCTTAAAATAAAGCAGGATATGTTTTCTTAAAAAGAGACAATTATTCTTATTCATTTTTCAAGTAAATTTTCAGATCAACAAGCCTAATTAGTAAAAAATCAGTTTTCAAGGTTACATTAAGTAGCTATTAATTAACATTAAGTAACAACTATATTTAATTAACTCTCAAAATTAACCAGCTTTAAGAAGGCTTAAAAAAATGTTAGGACAGCTAGGAACGATATCAAAATAAAACCAATTTGCAATTGTAGCAATACCTAATATACTTTGTTGAATGACAAACAAACAAAAATGTACAAACAACTAAATATGCATAGGAGAAAAGTTTCTTCAACAGAAAAATATGGTTTCAATTTTTCAACAAAGCTGGAAATTCAAGATATTTAACCTAAATGTTCATCAAAATTTAACATTTATTTAATGTCTTATACAATTTAAATGTCAAAATTTGTCCCAAGATCAAAATCACTATGGCAAAACAAAAATTGGAATAAGCAGATTTCACTGGAACTCCAACTGTTATTGAAATGTCAGCATCAAAGGTTAAAATAAACATTGTCATTTCCACTTGTATCAAGAACCATTATGTAGCTCATACACTTGTCCTTAGCTCTAGTTCAAGTTCCTTCAATCTCCTTTCATATAAAATTTCACCATGCTAAGAAATAAGCAAAATATGGTAAAATCGAATAAAGAATTGATGAAAATCATGCTTAATTAGTATTCAACAAGCATCTGTGACTTAATTGCTCAAATTTTCAGAGTAATCCAACAATAAAAACAAGTAGGTAACATATTTAAAGCATACTATAGACTTGCCTAGAGGCAAAGATAAAATCTAATGATCCTGTCAATCTTCAACTTTATTTTCAAAAGATAACTCTAGTGGGGAAGAAAGACTTCAAGTATTTTTTGAAGTGAACTTGACTGCAAACTCCACAAAGCCTGCAAAAACTTTTTTGGTGAAGGGGACAAGGTTAGATTCAATAGACTCAGATTGAATTTTTGTTCACAAAATGCTGCCAAAAATTATTTTATGAGTTTAACTTTACATAGTTTTCTGAATAGTTTAAGATTGTGTTTAGATTCAACAGAGACATATTGCTTTTTTTGTTCAAAGCAGAATCTGAGTTTTTATTTGCATCATACAGAGCCTTTTACATGAATGTTGACTTGCTTGTACAAAAATTAACTTGATAGGTTAAAAATTATGTTATGCCATTAATAAATTCAAAAAACAGCAATTTTGAAAGTAACACCATGACTATCACAAAAAATTATGGAAATTTCACAGAACATGAAATAGGGGATGAATTTCACATGACACTCTCTGCAAGGGAATTTCATGTTATAACGGATATCCCTCCAGCATGCCACTCGCCAATACCTTGCCTGCAACACCTGATGCAGATTTTGTCATATTCTATTCATATAAATGTAAACTGTTGCAAGCACACATCGTCATTCCAGTTTCTTGTGCAGGAGAACCAATTAGAATGAAAGTGTTACTTTTTAAATTGCTCTTCTTGATATCATTCAGATTTACACATTTTAAAATCTGAATGAAAATATCATACTAGGGTATGCATCTGTTGAAAACCAAACATAAAGTGATTTTTTCAGCAGCTTTCCCTACTGTTGGGTTAGGTAGCACAGCCTACAGTATCATATCACCAAAAACCAAGTTCAGTTGAGCTTTAGCAGCTCTACTGCTGTCTTACCTAGCTAGGTAAAGGCTTCCACTTCACTAAAGTATCTATTTTTTCATAGCTTTGTGTACCCTATAGAGGTTAGATGATAGTGCGCTGATTTTGGTCACCTTAATTAGGAGAATAAACATTAATTAAATGACAATTAAATTAAAGAAAACTAGGCCTTGGAATGGTATATAGATAAAGAAAGATAAGGTCCACACGATTCACGAACGGGGCAAGCCTAGGCCTAAGACTAAGCCCAGCAGAACTTGCAAATAATATCTATATTTAAAAACCTATACCCGAAATTCTTTGGCCAAATATTCTGGAAATGCTTCTTTGCTTTTCAGTAAAACCAACAAAGCAGAGCACCTACTGGCCTGGAAATTCTGTTCTTTATTTGTTAAACTTCTTCGGCTTGGCTTTGGCTTCCTCTTCATCTTCCATTTTGCGCGCCTTTCTTGTCATATGTCGTCAACTGTCATTTTCTGTGTCATTGTCATCATCAATCCCAGGATTCAATGCGGTGAAGGAAAGCAAAAGCAGTTCTTTGTTCATTTTGAAAGAAATTTGACAGCGCGGCATATCGCAGAATTCAAAGCAATTTTCCCTTTTCATTGAGACGAGGAATTTTCCGAATTTTGTGCCCAGGGTCAGACTTTTGAGGATTGAAGGGGCTCTTTCATAACGTCAGCCGTGGGCTAACCACTGTTGCGTTTGAAAAAACTGAGAGCAATAAACTGTAAAATTTGTTCCACTGCATGTTAACCGAAGCACTGTGATTAACAGCAGACCAGACTCACATATTGCCATACAGATCACACTAATAATGTTCGCTTGATTCACTTTATATTCATCGTTCAGAAACCTATATTGATGCTAGACAAATTGATGCTATACAAATCTTCAACACTCCAGTGCAAGCGCAAGTGAAATAAGATTTCGCAGTGATTTGAGATGAATTTTCTTAAAATGAGATATGTTCGGACAAGCTGGTGCAAAACGGTTTCTAACTAAGGCAAATAATCTTGAGGCAAGAATATAATCTTGAAACAAGATTTCCGATTTCGATCAATCTGAATTCAAGATTCTTTTTCCTAAATCAAGAAAATTTATCTAAATAAGTTTTCAGGAATTTGCAGTGAAGAAATAGGGGACATACATGCTCCCCAGAAAAATTTTGAAAATTTCAACTCTAAAATGCCGTGAAACACAACATTTTCAGCTGTTGAACAACAACATTGTAATCATTTGCCAGTTTGATTCTTGTATACACTGTATAATTTGAGACTAGTTTGATAATGCACTTTAGAGTTCTTTACAGTTTGAAATAGGACTAAACTTCTAATTATAGACATAGGCAGTCCTGGCAACCCCATGTATTGTATCTCCATCCTGTTTGCTGCTGCGCGCTTGTATCTGTTATGGCTAGTAAACTGGCACATACAGATACGAATAGCTGGTCAGGAAACACTTTCTCTCGGCATTTCCTCGCAGTTGGCAACCCCCTAACTGTTATTGATACCTAACATGTCGACAGCTGTGGAAATTGGATGCTAATATTCGTCGGCAAGTCACGTGCTGAACGCTTTTCCGACATTTGCCGATACGTTTATTTGTTTCTTTTGATTTGCAACATTTCTCACCCTTAATTACTATTGCCGAAAAATTCAGTTCTTCTCAAATTTGCCGACGGACGACTTGCCTGGGGGGGTGTCACACCCCCACACCCCTCCGTAGCTACGGCCCTGACCAAGTGTGGAAAACTCGGACTAGTGCAAAAAATTTGGAAAGTCCTCCACTGTACTGATGATATCCCTCCGCCGTCCTGAACATCCTCAACTGTACTGATGATATCCCTCCACTGTACAAAGTACCCTCCACTGTACTGATAATATCCCTCCACTGTACTGATGATATCCCTTGACTGTACTGAATACTCTCCACTGTGCTGATGATATCCCTCCACAGTACCGAATATCCTCCATTGTACTGATGGTGTCCCTCCACTATACTGATGATATCCCTCCACTATACTGAACATCCCCTACTGTACTAATGATATCCCTCCACTGTACTGAACATTCTCTTCTGTACTGATGATATCCCTCCACTGTACTGCTACTCCACATACACACTTTTTTTTATAAGAATACCTTATTTTTTGCCGAGCCTCGATTATTCTTAAGCTTATTCGATTTTGAGCCTGAAAATATTCTTAACTTATTCTTAATCATCAATGTTGTAAATTGGCCTGAAGATCAAGAGAAATAAGTAAAATCTTTGTCATTTGTTATTTTATTAATAAAAAGAGTTACTGTATCAAAGAGTCAGACAGGATGTATGTATTTCAAAACAAATACAGTTGCCTGACAATCACACTTATTGTGCTGTGTAAAAAACGCAGAGAAATAAAAATGATCCTTGTCAAGCTTGAGCCTCAGATTACTCTTAAATAATTCTTAAATTTCAGCAATTTTGAGCCTGAATATTCTTATAGACTGTATTCTTATAAAAAAATTGTGTACATTACACGGGGTGAGAATCCATCACATCACCACTATCAACGTCAACTTCAGCAACTATCGTAGACTTCGATGAATGGGGGTAAAATTATCATTTTACCGTAGTTAATATGACGAAGGGCTGCGCGCGCATACTCGGTCAGGAATGACTGCTGACCTCCTGTTACCCCCCTCAAAGAACAAGGTATGTGCTTGCCAGGTTGCTTGCCTGGCCCATCTTCGTTTTTGCAAGTAATTGTGAAACACAATTAATGCAGTTATTGCCGCTTTAGCTCCTGATTTTTGAGCTTTCGTGGTTTTGGATCGTTTGTTATTAATTCTACGTATTGTACGACTTGGTAACTGGGTCTTGACGATAGTTGGAATCGCTATTGGTTCAATTGCGTCGTTGCTTGTCAAAAAGAAAAGATCGTGAAGAACTAAGCATTATATTTTGAAGTTCGACATGGCGAATAATTCTGCTGTGCAGGATACTATTAGCAGAGAAGAGACTCTTCGCTCAATCCAGCAGTCACTAGCAACAGTGGTTGGACAGCAATCTGCATCCAGAGAAGCAGCAGGCAATACAATACCATTACCAACCTCTGGGTTATCTGGTCAGGAGACTAGGGCTAATCCCGTAGCTGCTCCTGAGTTTTTGAATATTTTCACTGGCCCATCTGTTGGAGGGATTCCTGTTATCTCCACAACCACAGCATCAGGGTCATCAACTACCCTTACTACAGCTTTGGCAGGGGTCGAGAAAGGCAAGGATGGGGCTACAAGTGACACTCCACTAATTCAACCCAGCCTAACTGTTTCGTCTGCCTCTGCTCCAATTCCGGGCTATTTGGTACAGAATTTGAAGCATTGCTCCAGTACGTGGATTTTGTTCTGCTCCGCCATAGTAACTTGGATAAGCTGCCACAGGCCGAGGTCACTGGGGCCCAGTATACACGCTTTGTGAAGCAGAACCTGTCTCCCATCCGGTCATTTATCGACTGGGCGGAAGCATGGGCAATGTTTGCGGGGTTGATGGCCAGAAAACACCCTGAGAAGCTCCCGGACCTCATTGGCTAGTTCCTGTTGTTATCTAAGGCTTCACGGGATATTCCCAGGACCGGTTGGCTGGATTATGATAAAGCTTTTCGCCAGCAAGCAGTTCAGGACTAATCCATGATCTGGTGCAAAGCAGAGCCAACTCTGTGGGTGTCATTGATGATCCCTAGGGGGACACCTTGTGTCACTTCAGCAAGCAGCACAGCAGCATCTACAGGATCTTCCCAGAGAGAGGATAGAGCAGTTTGCAAGCTATGGAATCTGCAGACTTGCCATTTCAATCCCTGCCGCTATCTTTATGTGTGCATGAAATTCAGGGGATCTCACCCCTCCTCCGACTGCAGCAGATCTCAAGCCGAGTCAAGCTCTCAACAAAGACGAGAACGCTCGGAATCCCCCGTGAAAAGCAAGAAATAAAAAAATTGACCAGAGGACATTGACTTAGAATTCAGCATGTAAAGCAGCAATAAGCAATGATTTATATTTTAGAGGGTTGCCTGCCCCTTGTTTTGTTACACCTTTGATTTTAGTTAACTGGATTACTTATTTAGCTGCATCCTCTCTGATGCTCAGTTGGTTCTTGATGGTAAAACTAATGGTTTTTCCTTTTGCATTCAGCAGGGCTTACTGCACAGCGCTAAGCCCTATTGCCCATCTGCTTATGATCATACAGAATTGATCACTAACTATCTAGCAGAGGAAACTATGCTAGGAGCCATTGAGCTGGCCCATTTTCTGAGCCTCCAATTCCTGATCTGCAGATCAACAGATTTCGGGTAATCCCTAAATCAACTCCTGGCAAATGGCGCTTAATCACAGATCTTTCCTATCCGCATGGTTACAGCGTTAATTCTTTTGTAAGGGATAGTGATGCTGAAGTGAAATACGCTGGGCTTCCCGAAGCAATGGCTCAGGTTATGACCATTGGCAACGGTGCGTTGCTAGCAAAATTTGATATCAGCCGAGCGTATCGCATTATACCGGCAACTGTTGCCGACTGAGTCTTTCTCGGCATGAAATGGCAAAGTCAATACTATGTAGATCTTGCTCTTCCTTTCGGCTTACGCTCTGCGCCTAGAATCTTCACACGTTTTGCTGACGTTTTGCAAGGCATTCTTAAGGCTAACATTGTTGATTGCTATATTCAACATTATCTTGACGATTTCCTGCTTATAGCAAAACCAGGCTCTCTGGCCTGTAAGACAGCACTGGAGGCATGCGTGGGTATCTGCTCCCAGCTAGAGGTCCCTTTGGCTCCTGAGAAAACAGAGGGGCCAGTGACCACCTTGACGTTCCTGGGTTTTTTGGTTGACACTATCCGGTTGGAAGTCCAGTTGTCACCAACAAAACTGCTTAAGGTTAAAACTTCCCTTGCAGAGTGGCAAAAAACGCAGATCTGGCACAAAGCGCCAACTGCTCTCTCTTACTGGCTTATTGCAGCATTGTTGCCAGGCTATAGTCTTAGGGCGACCTTTATTGAAGAAGCTGATCGATCGCGCTGCCTCAGTCCACAAAATTATGTTCATCTTTCATCGTGGGAGCGTGATGATATTGCTTAGTGGAACTTGCTTCTTGATAAGTGGAATGGCAGATCTCTCTTCCTTTTTCCACAGTGGGAGCCTGCTCCTGACACTGTTATTACATCAGATGCTGCAGGTAGCATTGGTTTTGCAGCCATCAACAATAAATCTTGGTTTGCAAAACAGTAGTTTAGTGGTTACGAACACTTGAGCATTGCAGTAAAGGAGCTCGTCCCCATTTTCATTGCAACACATATCTGGGGCGACTCTTGGGCTCACAAACGTAATATGATAATATTGCTGTAGTTCAATGCTTGAAGCATGAAACTTGTAAAGACCGTCATCTTGCATTACTGCTAAGGGAGCTCAGTATTCTTGCTATCTTAGTTAGCTTCTCATTTACCGCAACTCATGTTCCAGGCGTACGCAACGTTCAAGCTGATGCCCTTTCTCATTTTAACTTTCAGGTCTTTTTCAAAAGTGCCCCAGGTGCGGATTCTCAATCTCTGGATGTCCCCGCCGCATTTCTTCACCGTCTTCTGTCTCCTCCTTGGACCAATCCTGGCAGCAGTTGCTAGGGAATTCCTTGGCCGAAAACACTCGCCGGTCTTACACTTCAGCTCAGAAGCAGTTTGTAGCCTTTTGTACGGATAATCACTGTCTGCACCCTAACGGTTCTCCCCTGCCAGCCTCAGAACTCACAGTCTCACGCTTTATCGGCATGATGGGCAAATCAAAGCAAGTCTCCACTGTAAAAAACTATTTGTCGGCAGTGCGTTCTTTGCATCTCCAATCAGGATTTAAAGGCCCACTGTTGGGGCTGCCTCTGATTCCTATGGTGATTCGCGTCGGAGCTCCAAGAAACAATCTGAGCCTAAGCTACCGATTACCTCGTGTGTCTTGCATGCACTTCGATGTCAGCTGGATTTTTCCTGCTTTGATGATGTCATGTTTTGGACAGCCTTTTGTACTGCCTTCTTTGGCTTCTTGCGGGCAGCAGAGTTCACTTCCCCACCATCTGGATTTCGACCTGGAATTAATCTTTCACTGAGTGATGTTTCAATTGACCAGCGTCCGGTTCCTGACAAGGTTTATATCCTTCTCAAATACTCTAAGACAGATCAGTTTGGAAAAGGCTGTCATGTAATTCTCGTACGAGCTGAATCGCTCCTGTGCCCAGTTAAAGCACTGATGTCTTACCTGAAGATCCGGGGTGCACAGTCCGGACCTCTCTTCCTTTTGTCCAATGGGACACCTCTATCTCGAAGCCTTTTGAATTCAAAACTTCAAAAGCTGCTCACACAAGTTGGTCTGACAGGAAGGTACACATTGCATAGTTTTTGAATTGGTGCAGCAACAACAGCAGCAGCGCTTGGGTTCCCTGATTATCTGATTAAAGATCTTGGACGTTGGACAAGTGATGCGTATCTCACTTACATTAAATTGCCGCAGGACCGACTTATATCAGCGGGTAGACACCTTGCGGTAGCAGGACAGTACTCTTGATGGTTCCTTACTATTTTTCTTGTTATCTGCTGGTTATTCATTATTCTAGTCATTATTCTGTTACCCTATTATTACTCTCTTATACTATTCGAGAATCATAGCTATGGCTATTAGTAATCACCGGCCCCGGCCCTGCAGCCCCGGCCCCGGCTCCGTCCCCGGCCCTGGCCCCGGCCCTGATTTTTCAACATGTAATTTTTTTGTAATATACGGCCCCGGCCCCGGCCCCAGCCCTAATTTCCAATACTTTATTTTTTCTGATTTCCATAATTCCAGCTAACTTGAATAAAAAATTTTATTTGAAGTTTTTAGTAACTTGTTAGTTGAGATATTCATGCTCAAATTTTCCGCCACCCTCAAACCACAGAAATGGGTGATTGGCCTAAAAACATTCTTGTGTGGGACAGTTATGTAACTGATGAATGTCAATAGTACAGAGAATAGGGTTTTTAGAGAGAAAGAAGGGGTACAGTAATGTACCGGCATTTTATATCATGATTCATTGTTATTATTACTCCTTCATATCGTTCAATACACTCGATATGGAGGAAGCACTCAATGTTCCATTCAGCCTGGAAAGACAATAAACAAGTAAGTCTAAAACGCTTCTTCTTTTTTAGGTGTGAAATCACACCTTTGGCCAGCCACGACACGTAGTTTTATGACAAATAATTTCTTCAGATCCTTATTCGTTTTAGCAGGTTAGCGTGGTTTTTGTAGCCTGAGCACAGGCTACGTTTTTGTTAATTTAGTGAAAACTATGTTAAACTGCGTTAAACTTTGTATAAGGACGCTCATTTGTATTTTCTTTTTTAACTTGTTATACCTTTCTTTTAATTTTCTTTTTTAACTTGTTATACCTTTTATATTTTGTATCTTTTTATTAACTTTTTGACCATGTATCTACTAGTGTCTTATAAAAAAAAGTATTATGTGACGAGGCCACGAGATATTGTTTGGTTGAATTGGTCCCGCTAATTTTGTTGGTCTTAGTTTTGAGTTCTTGTATAGGTAAATAAAAAATATAAGAAACACCGGGCAGGAGAACATCCGGAAAGCAGGAGAAATAAAATCAGGGCCGCTGCCGGGGCTGCAAGGCCAGGGCCGGTAATTACTAATAAAAAATTGCATGTTGAAAAATCAGGGCCGGGGCCAGGGCCGGGGACGGAGCCGGGGCCGGGGCTGCAGGGCCGGGGCCGGTGATTACTAATAGCCTAACTCTTTTTGGCTTTTTTCTTGCTTTTCAATGTAATTGACCAGTTTGCAATGATACATTGCATACATTGCACAACCAAAAATTTGAACAAAATCTCAGCTCTACTTGCTTATTGACCAGTTGCTTATTTTAAAAAAGTGTAGCGTAGGCAAACACTTTACTAAACTTCTTAAATAAGCAACAGGACTCTTGGTCAAGCCCTCAAAGTTGTTCTTGTCTTCAGCCCACACAGAATGCATGGTTCATAATATATCAACCAAAAGTTTGAACAAAATGTCAGCCCTTGTTGCTTATTGACAAGATGCTTATCAAAAACGTGTATTGTTCAAACAATTATCGAAATTACACTGCATGTTGTCACAAAAACCGCCGTTTGCGTGCTTCCCGCAAAAACTCCGTTTGTATTATAGTAGCATGGCAAAGGCCCCATAGCCTTCCGCATTCGCATTTGGTAACCTCCAGACTTTTGAACAATGAAAATTGATTTTTGTGAAAAGTATTTTCATAGATACTCAATGATGTCGATTCAGTTTTACTATCAAGGGACCAAGTGTCTCTAGTCAAACATCCTTGTTATTTTCAGGCAAGGAAACACTTTCCACGTCGAAACCTTGTCACAGGCCCCACCCCTTGCGCAAAGTCTCAGACCCCAACTGAATCCCTGGCCCAAGGATCCAGGTTCAATATGCGTCCCAGGTACATGATCTCAGACAGAGACAATCGATACAATCAAAACAATCAACTGAAGAATGACATGGCGCAGTTGTAAAACGTGAAGAAAGTTGAAATGATTCAATTCATTTTAGACCGTAGCATTGGGTTGAAGCGGAACTGTTTGACAGGATTTGAACTGGCTGATGCGACGAGAGTTTATTCTTTTGAACATTAGGCTACACTACAATAGCAAGATAAACAACTGACGGCAATTGAAATACTTGTAGGCTGTCATTTCAATAACATGGTATAGCGTATTAATTTTACTTTACTGATTTATTATATTGTACATCAATTATAAATTACACTCTGCTCTATATATATTCATTCTGCATCGTGTTTGAATATCACAAAATAAATCTCATCAAATATAATTCTAATTTATTTATGCAACTGAAATCGTAAAAAAATGATTTGCAGCAAAAGCGATATTGAAACATAATAATATCGTTAATTATAAAAATATCTGTCAATTGCAAAATCTAAGAATTCTCCAGTCCAAGTCTGCTTAAAGCAACGTGCCCACGCTTACGAGCCAAATCCCAAAACATAGAACTCGCTGAGATAGAAAAATGAGAGTTAAACAAGCAAAAACATATTGTACTCCTCTCTCTTGCCACTTATGTGGTTTCGTCATACAATCGTGTCGTTAATAAGTTCTCATATAAGATATGTGAAGAAGAGGAAAAAGAGTGGTAACGTTACTCTTCACCATAATGCATGGGAGGGTACCTGGAAAACGAGGCCGAGGAAGGCCAAGAAAAAACTGGTTGTCTAACATCAATGAATGGACAAATCGATCGATAATAGGCGCTACACGGAAAGCAGCCGAAAGAAACACGTGGAAATGCATGGTTGAAATCAAGTGTGTGCACCTACGGCCCCAAGGTTATGGATCTTCATGATGATGATCATACGGTATATATACTAGAAATGATACTATACATTCCAAAAATTAAAATTGTGATATCATTCTGTATTCATTTCCAGATGATATTATCTACCAAAAAGATGCAGGAAGACACCGCCGCTCACTAAGCGCTCTCCCTTTACTACACGCAAAAAAGTGTGGCGGTTGCATTCCCCGTAGTTGCTGTGACAATTGCCCCATAGTTGTTGATGATTAGTTCCACAACACGATGACAGCTGACAAGTATTTTAGTAAAACTCTGTCTGTAACGATTTTAGGAACTAGATTATGTATTTGTAGCCATGTATTTAACATGAATGAAATAACCATGTATTTCAAAGCGCCGTAAAAAAGATGATTCCTAAACTTCATTCAAAGACAACTCATAGCACACAGATCATGGAAATCATGAAAACAGTGATGTGATACAAATATCAGCTAATCGCCATCTTGTGGTTACCATCTGCATGTCCAACAAACAGCCTCCCGGCAGCTCCTTGGTTAATTCTTCCCATACAGTGCAAAATTTAACGTTTGTCAGTGTTAAAGCAGCTGGAAATGGATGCACAAACGTTTTCAGAGAGACAACATGAAAAGCCAAACATAACATCAATTGCTTTTCTGAGAAAATAAACTGACAAAAGATCATCAAGTGATCAGCTCGACTTTGTGAATAAAAGTAAAAGTAAATAATACAAACCTTCTTTACGTATCAAACCTTGCTGTATATATCGTAGACTTGTATATAGATTCGCAACAGCGACAATCTAAGCAAGCAAAAAGCTGGATTAAAAGAGAAAAGTTTTATTATTACTTAAACTACACGGTTACAAGCGAATCAGCAAAAATGATAGTGAGAATGACCCATGCAACATCACTAAATGTTTTGAATAATGGTTACAACGGATATGAAATAACAAATTAATACCCGATTCCTGGACCCATTAGATATGAAATGCCATTTTCCATTATCAAAGAGCTGGACCCGAAAGGCGCACGATGTTGATGTTTTTGTTAGAGCACAACGCCTTCAGAAAAAATCGATATAGAAAATGAAACAAAGTGCAATACAAAGAATGTACAAAATATATATGATGATATATATGATATATGACATTCACTTCTGAAATCAATAAAAGATGGACTTATATTGCAATGAAAGCAGAAAAATCACAGGACATGCTTCAAAAAGCTTTTTTTTTTCGATACTTTTCAGTGAATAAGCCGCAGAAACAGATAGAAACATTCAACTAAGGGGAATATACCCAGACGCCAATTGAAATACACAGATGCGAAAAAATAAATTTGGTTCATTTCGACCTTCATATACTAAGTATACCTTCTGTGTATATATATGTTCTGCCTTTTCAATTTTATGGGTCTGTTTCTGAAGTTAATACTCTGATGAGTATCTGGCGAAAAAGCTGTCAAATATGCTCCGCTTTTCATCACAATTTGAATATTTGTACATCTCAATGATTATGTATCCACAGATATATAGCATCTCAAAAATACATGTTAATTTGAAGGAACACTTGAATAAGGATGAGACAAATACAAGGAAAACAAATTTTGTAATGAAGTTTCGGACGTAACCTTTATCAAGTAACACAATTTTTGAATTTACAAAATCAAATAGTTACAAGAAGTGGAAGCGACTTTTTTTTATCATCAACGTTAAAAAATTAAGGATAAAAAATGGTGACTTTAATTTATATAAGAAAACATAATAAAAAACCTTGACTTGGAACTTGCTGTTACCGCCTCAACTATCAGCATATTCTCTTTTATAGCTTTAAAGATGTCTTCTGCAAGCTAAATGGAAACAAAAAATAGATAACAATCTTTGTGAAGCTTGATATATTTGCTGAATTTTATCATTTTGATGGATGACTTTTATGCGATTTTCAAGGTAATGAGGTATAACTGGGTAGCAAAATCAGCAGCATTAAACATGGCAAATAATTGTGCAGGATACTACAATAACTGAACCCTTAAATATCAAAGTTCATAAGTGGAATTATATTCACATTCTAATTTTTTGTGAAAATGAGTAAAAATTTATTCTACCAAAGCCAACATTTGACCCAAACATAGTTTGATATTGTTGAATTATTACTGCTACAATTATGGCTACATATTATGTCTGATTCAAAGACTTGAAAGAAAAGTTTACATAGGAATAGTATAAAACAAAGTAATTTCTTGAAATCATACTTCCTGATTTGGAAAAGTTAGGCATGGGATAACATCATCCTTTTCCAATTTAGAAAGAAAAGGGTGATTGTTGAGAGGGCAGTGCTGCTCTAACCAAGAGACAAATTCACGGTATGCTAATCGATCAACCTACACATAGACAAAAAAGAAGAGCAAAGTTAAGAGACAATAGAATCATACAGAAATAGAACTTAATCTAAGATTTGCATTAATATTGGTCTCGATATTTTTTACATAATTTGCTACTTAACTATTAGTTTCAATATGTTTTACATGTTTTACTTATTAACTATCTTGGTATGAAATTTCATTTATACACCCAATTTGTTGGTTAGAAGTACGGATTGCCAAAGCTTAAGTACTACAAGGGCCCGCTCACAGTGCATTTCAGTAGTTTGTTGAAAAAGATTATAAAACAAATTCCGAACCCCTAACTTAAATTTGTCAATTTCAATTTCAATTTCCTCAAAAATTAAAGAACTTGCCTCTTTTTCATCTAATGATTCAATAACATCCCAAGACTCTTGTAGATGATTATCATTTTCACAGTGATATGTTTGACAATCAACACAAATTTGATCAGCGCTTGGTGCTCTACGATGTCCCTTTTTTCCTGGATTAGCTGGTGTTGAAGTGATTACCAGAAGCTTCAGAGCAGTGACCTCGGCTTGAAGACCTTCTAACTACAAAATTAAACAAGTTAAAGTTTTCATATGTTTTTTGTCCTAGTACGTGCGAATATAAATTTCAATGTGCCGAAAGAATTATAATTATAATTAGCAAGGCAATCATGTATTGTATCATAAGATGTCTATCATTTCCATCATAAGAAGTCTATCCTTTCCAGATGAATCCATGCATTGTTTGAGAAATTATGATGTCGTAGTTTGCATTGCAATTGATTTATATTTCATTCGAATTTAACCTCAAACACTCCGCTGGCACATCAGGGATGAGTTACGTATTGTACCTTATGTAGTGCATATGGCTTGAAGCTCGTTGGCTCAGCTGAAAATGTGACCCTCGCACCACAAAAGTGCAAATAATTCGCTACCATCAGGCTGGCCAAATCTGACATTTTGAAGATATTTATCTAAATGGCTTGAAGTGAACGATTTGCACACAAAATGATGATTTTAAGGGTATGTTTCCTTGCAGTCCATTCGTACTGTATATCAAAACATGCTTTTATATCAAAGCATCTTAAGATAACATCAATTTGAATTTAGTTCATATTATCATTCTATCACATATCTTTTTCAGAATGAGAAGAGAAACTCAAAGAAAGGATGAAATATCTAACAACCTTCATGTTGGCTTCTTTGGACTGCATTTCTGCAGCTGCTTGTTTTGCTTTTGCTTCAATTACCATTTTATTTGCCTCCTGAAAAAGAATCAAAGATGCCACAGATACATAAACAACGAATACATTGACCAATAATTTTTAAGAGCGGTGTAAAAAATATGGAGACATTACCATAATATCATACCAAAATATTTGTCAGCTTTAAATGACCGAGCTTTCCCTTAATGATGTCACATTAATTCCAAAAAAGATCTTGTACAAAATTGTTGTTTCATAGCAAAAGTACAATTTATGCACATTCAAAATCAAGATGATGTAAAAAAGGGTATTGTAAGCCTAAAAATATCCGCGATACCGATAGCCAGCAATATAGCACCCGAACTGCCTGAACAGAGGAAAACTTATATTTATCTTAGCAAGAATACTACGCAGATTTTCTAAGATGAAAAGCAGCTAAATGTCTAATGAAAAGAATAACCAATGTGATGGCTGCTGGAAAGTGCAGTCGAATATATAGACGACCATCTGCTATCTCATTATTATGTTTAAACTTTTGGTTATTCTCTTCATTATGCACGGTTGGATATGATTTCAAATTTACTTTCTCTGTAATGAGACCGTTACAATAACAGATTGCCTCCTTGTAATAACAATGTCAGCTTCATGCGTGACAGCATTCGGCTAGGATCCTCACTAAATCTGATGAGCCCTGAAATGGGGGTGAAACCGGTCAAAATTTAACAGTTTGATGTTTCAATAGTTTTTTTTTTGCAGTTGGATCTCTATTTATTTTGCGTCCATGTAAACAGACATAACCAGTACGTAGGATTTGCATTAATCAACTAAGATGTTGAAAAAACCTGTTTTTTTTCTCTGTCAGTTAATATCAGTTAGTTGAATGCAGAACAAAGCCGGCGGGCTATGAAGACGGCTAAAGCCGCTCGCCTTCTAATTTAGATGCAGCAATTCAACTCAGCAGCAACAGTTTATGGAAAGCATTGTTATCTGATTTCAAAGCTCAGTAGGTAACAGCTACGGAAAAGGATAAAAGATGACAATCCTCATTGCACTATATTATATAAAGTATTATATAATATACAATATATACACTATATCATATACAATATTCGATAAACAAATTCTCAGTGGCCAAGAAATTCTGAAAATCATAAGGTCAACGCAAGAATATTGCCAAAAATGGTTAGAAGAGTCAAAGTCCAACTACTTAAATGGTTTTCTTAACAACGCTTGAAAACACAAGAACATGACAATCAACGTTGATTAATCATTATTCCATCAATTTTCCATCCAACGTTCAAGAGGTACCAACAACTACATATTCACTGTCGTTTTCAGTTGAATCTGGCATATAACCTAAATTAAAGGTATTCATCAGCCATGTTTGAAGAATGAGACCAACTTGCAGCTTGCAAGGGCCAAGGGATAGTGCACAAAAGTCCCCACTTGTTCCCTGTGATGCTAGCTGTTTCAGGCTTTGTTCTTGGCTTTGTTCCCCGCGATCCTCATTGATCCCACAATGATCAACTTGTTCTCGCTTGTTTGAGTAAATTCCCTTTTTCTGAGTTGTTAATTAATCTTTTTCACTGATTCCCTGTTGGTTCCCCCCTTGTCACCTCTGATTCCCACTTATTTCCACTGATTCCTACTTCATTCCCATTTGTTCCCTCCGATTCCAAGTAATTCCCACTTTGTTTCAGCATGTCCCTCTTGTTCCCTTCAGTTCTGTTTATTCCCACTCATTCCACGAGTTCACAGCTTTAATTTTTGTTCCAGGTTTTAGCGCATTCTGGATAATGGCTCCTTAATGCGTTTGTTGTTCAACCTCGGGCTAAATTTCGTAGATTTAGAACAACCTCTTCGATTGTTCTGATTGTAGGCATTTGAATTGCAATTGAAATAAATGACTCAACTCATTGATTGGTCAGATTGTGTGCACAGAGAATTGAAATTCCTATCTTTTGTTACAAAATTCCTGATTCCTAGGTATCTATCTAGGTCTATTTCTTCCGGTTTGCCGAGAACCCCTACATCCATGTTTTCATTTTTCAAACATCAAAACGTAGTCTTAAAGAATTTTCGACTGTGTTTGAAATTCCGCTTTTGTGATTTGTTTCAGTGTCGTTCCTATGTTACAAGTTGAAAGTTTCAAGTAAAAATAACAAGTTTCTTCAACCTGCGTCTGACTGATTGGGCATGCTGCACTCGTTCTCGATCATGCACGCTGGTTAAAAAGAATTGACTACATTTTCGTTGAAATGTTGGCCACATTTTCCAAAGGCTACAAAATAAAGAACACGCTAAAAATGTCTCACCTCGAATAATGAGGCAGTGAGCTCCTCAACTTCATTATCAAGATCATCACGCACACGGAAAGTTTCTTGTACACTCCCTTCCAAAAGTATCCGGACGATTGAACAAAATGGCCGCCAACGGCGGTCAAGGGCCTAAGAGCAAATATTTTTACGACAATGTACAGAAGCCCCATAGACTTTTCATGAATGAAATTGGGCATGAAAATGATCGCCATTTCACGGGCTTTCATCCTAAATGAAAACTTAAAGTTTATTTTATTGTTTTTATGAAAAAATTCAGGAAAACTTCGAAGCAGTATACCTGCTCAAAAAAGGCAAAAAATTTTCAGAGTTGTTTTCTAAAATAGCGATAAATATCACGATGTTTCAGCACATGCATGATGAATTTGATATTTTTCAAAGCAGAAAGGGTTATATTTTATTGTTATGATAAAATTTTTTGTAAAGAAAGATTTTCCGTGAAAATTTCATGGGGGTAAAACCTTGAGTATGACTCCCATTGAGCGATTTTAGAATCATGTTTTTAATACAGAAATTTGTTTGGCCATGTTATGGTGTTTGACATCAAAGATAAGCACAAATTTTCACAAAATCTCGAAAACTAAATTAGATTTTTGATGTTTTCTTAATTTTGAAAGCCAATGGACACTTCGTTAATGAAAAAATTTAAGTTTACAAAAGCTACCTCTTTTAGCATATGAAAATTCCACTCACCTTGACTAATGTCAGGCCTTTACCCTTGAAATTTTCACGGAAATTATTTCTTTACAAAAATTTTATCATAACAATAAAATATAACCCTTTCTGCTTTGAAAAATATCAAATTCATCATGCATGTGCTGAAACATCGTAATATTTATCGCTATTTTAGAAAACAACTCTGAAAATTTTTTTGCCTTTTTTGAGCAGGTACTGCTTCGAAGTTTTCCTGAATTTTTTCATAAAAACAATAAAATAAACTTTAAGTTTTCATTTAGGATGAAAGCCCGTGAAATGGCGATCATTTTCATGCCCAATTTCATTCATGAAAAGTCTATGGGGCTTCTGTACATTGTCGTAAAAATATTTGCTCTTAGGCCCCTTGACCGCCATTGGCGGCCATTTTGTTCAATCGTCCGGATACTTTCGGAAGGGAGTGTATATATACAGAAAAAAAAACATTTTCGTTTGAAATTCTTTTAATATTTATTGACGGTTTGAAGAGGTAAGTAAAAATTATCTCATCAACTATTCCCACAGCATCGATCTTGGTTCTTCATTTTAGTATATACAGATGTTTATAAAGGAACTACTTTGTAGTTGCTGAGTCGGTTGTAGCTTTGTAGTCGTCAGGCTGCCCAAGAAAGCAATATGTATCGGAAGTAACGTTAAACCAGCGTAAGATAAACCTCAAAAGTATAAACTGCGAGGAATATTATCGAGGCTTTTGTGATGCAAACGATCTATCTTTTTTACCTTTCAGGCTTCTGTTATCCCTGCGCTTGATGTTCTCGTCAATTTTAACATTTTTTTCACTCGTTGTATTTCTGTTTCACAAAGTTTCAATGAAGTAAAGTTCCTTTTTATTACCATTTTCATCAATTCTGCCTAGCTAGGATCCGATTCCGAATGTAGCCTAGTTTTCGAGCAAATCATTCTATTGGTCTTTCCGCCGTTTCCGGAAAGCTAATTGGTGCTGAAAACACAATGCAAGTCAGCTTCACTTTCAGACCGGTGCATTTCGATCCGCATCTAGATATAAATTCCACCACTTAAACTCTGAGTAGTTTTAGACGAAGAAAGCTTTCAAGTATCAAAATTCTAAAAATGCTTCCACTATTGCAGATAATTTTTCAATGGTTTTTGCTCAGTTAGTTAAGATCGATACCCGCTTATCACACTACCCTAAACTCCATATCTAAAATGTATTTCAGGCGATATTTTGTGATCTAGCTTATTGAAAGATTTTTCAAAGTAAGTGTTTTTACAAAATTCTCCATGTAACTAGCTAATAACTACAGTTTCTTGCTAAATTCAGCTCTGTTACAAAGAATTCCGACCAATATATTAGCACGCCTTGCAAAGTTTCCAGTTTCTTAAAACATAATAAATGGACAACTTTTGCTATCAGGTTTTGGAACTTATATGAAACGACAACTTGTTACCAAGGCTTTGAAATCAATAGGAACGGAAAACACTGTTACTAGGCTTTGCGATCATTATCAACAGTCAATTTTGCTACCATCGTTTGCAATCAACATAACTGGACAACCTCGTTCCGAGATTTTGAAATCAATATGAAAGCACAACCCTTGTGAGCTTTTGTGATCATCTTCAAAGGACAACTTCCTTGCCACAGCTTTGGGCCATTGTTAAAGGGCAACTTTGTTACCATGTTTTCCAATCAACATTATTCGACAATTTTGTTATGAGGTTTTGAAATAAATATTAAAGCACAACACTTGTGAGGTTTTTTGATCAACCCCAAAAGACAACTTTGTTGCAACAACTTTGGACTGTCGTTCAAGGGAACTATATTACCAGGCTTTGCAATCAACATTACTGGATAACTTTGTTACAAGCCTTTAAAATAAATATTGAAGCCCAACCCTTGTGAGCTTTTGTGATCTTCCTCAAAGGACAACTTTGTTGCCACAACTTTCGACTATGGTGAAGGGGAACTTTATCACCAGGTTTTGCAATTATCATGAAGAGAAAGATTTGTTTCCTTATTATTACCAACATGATGAAAGGCAAATTTTTAAGGTTTTGCAAGCCAACCACAATTCAATTTAACTTTCAAATTGGCTTGGCATTTGCTCAAACCTGGGCAAAGGCATATAAAACGATAAATACCAGCTGAACTTTGCTTTAACAGTATTTTGAGATTTCTCCTATTGGCTTGATGGAGTTGAGAACTGAACTGAAATGATAATTCTGTTAGGAGATGGGTGCAACATTGCCACTCAGCAATATAGGAAATCGTGGAAGCATATTTAAGGCCAGGTTTCTCACTGTTAGTTCATGAGTCAAAGTTTAGAGCAATGCAATTTACTAGCAATAAACTGGACTCAGTCAATAAATTTCATTGAGAAATACATTATACCTGATGAGCACGTTCCAGTTCTGAATGCAGTTTCTTAAATGCCTGCTCTCTCCTTTTTTCTCTTTCAATTCTTTTTTCAGTAGCCTCATTCCCATTCCTGGGGAAAAAATTTGATATCGTATAATACAGTTTTTAGAGAACGAATTTAAAACTAACCATAAACACTTGCAGACTTCTTCCTTCACCAACGGCCAATTCAGAATTTTGAATCTTAACCAGTAATCCTACACAACACTTCCTTTATATACAAGTCTTTTCATAAAAAATATTTTAAAAGATGAAGAAGTGTGATGAGCTGTGTCACGTACAGCCCATTGTCATATTTTACCTCTTTTTCCTTGAAATGAAAACACATCAAGCTTATTATGTTAAAGATAAGTCTATTTAGAGAAGGACAATCCCCTCAGGAAATCCTACCAGCTTATCATATTTGTTAATCTTGTCAATGAATCTTTGATGAAAGTTATATTCCACTTTAGAGACCTTTTGCTCAAACAATTTGGGTTGAAAGACCAAGTTAAGGGCAAAGCGAAAGTTGGGCCAAACACGGTTTGGGCAAATCGAGCAGTATTTTCAAGCAATACTTTGCATGATGAAGCCTAAATGAGAGTTCCGTGATATCAAAATATTTTTAATATAAAATTCTATAGTATGATGTTAATTTTAATTTTTCATGCAAAAGGAATATCTAATCATGCAAAAGGAAGTTCGAGAACCCTGTCAACAACAAATGACCATGTCTCAGTAAATATCATGCAAATTTGCTTCAAGAATGTTCTAATTGGACAAAAAATCTAATTATCTAAATAAGAGCTTCGAGAACTTGTTTAAAATTTTCTACCACAATGAATCATCTACTTGTTTACAAAACGTTATTGCTGCTAATTAGGTTTTCATCATGAATGATGATGAATTACAGCAACTTCACTTCCTCATATTTGTGGTTTATCTATTGTTATTGCGACTCATCTATTATTACAAATTGGCAAGCAAGAGCATCTATACATGCATGTGTTCCACGAACACCCTCTCGTTATGTCCTTCGGACATAAAAACCAAATCATTGGTAGGTACCCCCCCCCCCCAGACAGTGCTGTTGCGTTGTGGCTCAAACCAGATAGCTTGTGGTGTTTGAAGCTCCAAGAGGTGGGGGATCAAGCCCCGGATATGGTAGCATCAAAGCCAGGGTCAATGAATCGATTAGTTTCCCTATTACTGAGATCCTAATGATTGGCACTAAACACACCATTTCACCCTTCACATTCACCTTTTTGTGACAATATTAGACATTACATAATGAACAAATGATTAAGCACAAACCCATAATCCAAGCTTTGAGAAATAGATAAAGAGTCATTTGTAGACCATTCTGAAGAATTTGTTTGATTTGAATAATCTTCATTTGTATCAAAGGACATCCCAACAGGAGTTGGCCTAGGACCATGTCCCAAAGAGCTTGATCTTGCTGTAGAAAAATCAACATGATTTCGGGTATGTGCCCGAGACCTTTTACATTGCGACAGGTTGCTATGAGTTCTTCGTCTGGAGGATCGAATATCTGAGTCGCTCAGTGTTCTGGTTAGTTCAGATCCTTGCTGACCTTTTTGTTGACTTGTTGTTAGGCCTACACCTACACCTACTAGGCCTGTCACATTTAATTTTGATTCGTCAGCAGAGTGGATGTTTATTTTAGGTAGCTTGTCGTTGCCCTTGTTATTATCCTTTGCTTCCATCTTTTCTTCCCATCAAAGCACAGATATACAATGAGAAAACTAAGTAAATACTAAATCAATCGACTTCTCTCCACCTTCTGCAACACCGCCATCTTCGCGATTTATTGAAAAATGCAAACTTAGGTCTTGATTGACGGAACATGGAATCTTGATAATCTTGTTACACGAGTTTAATGTTCCTCGCATAAAATCCAGACCAACGACTACAGCAATGCGCTACAGAAAGAGTCGTTTCCTTACAATGTTCAAAAGCCGCCAATTTTAGATTGAAAGTTGTATTCCAAATTCTAATGTTTTGATCGAAAGTCATTTCTTTCGCTACTCACTCCCGGAGGGGGGGGGGAACTCCTATACTTTCCTTTCCTATAGGGTCATGCTCGTACAAAGGTATAACAGATGGACCCTAAACGCTGACCTGTTTTAAAAATTACACACCCTAATCGCGGAAAATTTTCTTGAGAAAATTTTTGATGTTACTGGCATAGAATGTTGCGTCATCAGATACGGAGGAATAATTATACATATATTGAATCTGACAAAGGTGTTTTCTTCTTTCTTAGTATCCATAATGGGAAAGAACACCATTGATTCCAGTTCTAGCACCCAAGCGGCAAGTTTATCATACCTAAACAGGGAACCTTGTGAGCCGGGGAAGGGTGCTCCATGAGATTTTTTTTTTTTTTTTTTTTTTTTTTTTAATTTTTTAAATATTCATTTCATTCTCAATAAAATCGATTATAATATACAATAAAAACATAAAAGGGCAAATATGTAAAAAGTTAAAATAAATAAAAAAAAGCGTTAAAATAGCGTTCAAATTTAAAAGACTGTCCTAGATCCTCTGATACATAAAATCATAGATTTAAGTAGTTTAAAAGAAATTTTAGTTCTAATGTCCGAAATGATTTCATTATATTTCTTCCCTCGTTTCTCTGCGATTTTGGCTGCCAGTTTTTTATGAAAAGTTGTGCATTCTTTTGACATTGCTCCATTTGATCCGAATACCAAGGGGGTAAACGAGCCATGCTCCACTTCAATTATTCTTTGGTTATATGAACGTTTTTTTTCTTTTTCAGCATTTTTCAAAACGGTTTCTGTTGCCTTGTTTTCGTACGATGGAGCTCGAAGATTCGCTACGCGAACATCAAAATAGGCCGTTTGCCCTTCCCTGAAGAATCCTCGAGCTTTAATATCTAGGCGAGCGTTATCCTCAGTATTGGCAGACGATAATGATAACACTTCACCTGAGAGTGGCAAAAGCCTCGGTTCTATGGCTACGTTTCTGCAGATTTCATTTAACAGTTCAGCTTCAAAGTTTCTCAAATCTTTGTGTCTTATATGTATGAAACCTCCTTTTTTGCATGTCATGGCGTGTGGTACATTAAAAGGCTGATTACATGGGCATTTGCTTGGCAAATTTTGCAGAGGAAAGTCATATCTCAGATAGAGAGCGTCCCGAAATTCTTCTTTGTTCAAGACATACCCCTCTTCCTCCAAAGGGAGCGCCACCAGCCAATTAGAAGCACCTTTATCTTTAGCTAAAGATATTGTTTTTTTTAAGGAGGGTGATATTTCGTTTTCAATTTCAGTAGCCCTGTTCTTCCCCTGTATAATTCTTTCAATCTTACAGTTTTTAACAATTTGATCTATCTTATTTGAGTCTGGTATTTCGCACATTCTTTGTTGGACTATCAAGGCTGCTAATGGGGCACTAATCATTTTCGATGCTTGGAACTCCCTCGTTGATTCTTCCACTATGTTTCCTACTCCCAAACCTCCAAGACGTGTAGGCATGCTGAAAATGTCCTCAAGATCTTGGGGGATGTCGCATCCAAATATTGTTGGTATGAGCTTGTCAAATATGTATTCCAAAAGGGGTCTCAATAGGAGGTCAATGTCCGGAATCGTTCTGATGTAATAAGTGAATTTATGTTTGTACCCATGTATATATGCACTGTATGCAGCTTGAGGCTGGGTTTCGGCAATGCTACATAAATTTTGACTTTATCTCCCACATATTTTTCTTTAAAGCTTTTTGTTCCAAGAGCTGCCCCCAAATGCCGCTGACCTTCTGTTGTTATCTGAATGGCAAAATTTTTAAAAATCACATTTGCTTCGTCTAGATCATGTTCGTTTCTCAAAATCAGCCATGACTTTACTTCATTTACAAAATATCCATATTTTAATCCTTCTTTCGATAAATATTGGAAAAAACTGGCAAGTGATTTCAGTTTTCCTGCTGCAGAGGCATCGTCAGCCAGCCATACTTGTTTCACATCTTTGAAAGAATTTCTAAGTGTTGAAATGATTGAAGAAATTGCAACTGCATAAAAAGGCATAGCCAACGGATCTCCCTGTGTTGTGCCCTCCTGAGAGAGAATTTCTCCTCCCCCAGAGATAAATAGCCGAGAAGGTTGTCTGTAAGTGTTTATCAGAATGATAGATGCTCTCGGGCAAAGTACTTGGATGTTATGCAGAGCAACGTTCCTATTCAAAGAGTTAAAGGCATTGGAGGCATCAATTAGCAAAACGCCTTGAGTATTTTCTTCCTGAAATATGTCTTGCATGGCATGAATAGCGGCTTCTGCTCCGGCTTTGTGCCCTGCACATACCTGCAAAGGACCTGCTGACTCTTTAAAATCCTCTTTCAGCTCTGATGCAATAGCTCTGCCTATTAAACGACGCAGTACTTCACCGATTCCAATGGGCCTTATGCCTGGGTTCTTATCAAGTGGAATCAATCGATTTGCTGTGTAGGCTTCTAGACACGAGGGGTCTAATACCTCACATGCTAGTTTTTGTGCCAAGGTGGCTATTTCTCCACGCAAGTCCTTCCTTGTTTTTGAAACTGTTTAGAGCAGAGTATACGCCTATATTGCACGGAATCCAATTGTGAGGGGCCAGCAGCTCCTTTTAGGGATTTAGCAAGCTGCTCTATTTTCTGCTCGTTGATATCTAATTTGATATTGCTCAAATTTTGAATGGGACCATTCAAAGAGAATCTGCTTTGATTTGCATAGGAACAGGATGTTTTCTTTCAATTCCTGGAGAGTATCATCATTCAGTTGCAATACCCCATTGCCTTGTTCATCACTTAGCAATCGTAGTGCTGCGTTTACCTTCCTTCCATCATCAGTTTCGCAAAGGTTTTGCTGAAGTTTCCACTCTGTTTCTTCTTTTCATGTTTCGCTGTATACTTTTGCATTCTGATATGATCTGGTCGAAGTTTCCTTTCTTCAGATTGTCAATTCGCTTTGCAAGAGCCTCACTATTGTCTTTAGCTTTTGAAGAGCTGAATGGCTTTTGTAGTAATAATATTGGCAACACCATGAAGAATTTCAGGGCTATTCCTTGGCTATCAGAGTTGCAATTAAATTTTCTTAGCCATTCTGTCAATAGATTAATAAATTCTTTTCCTGCTTTTCCTGATGGTAATTTGAAAATATTTTTCCTCCAGAAGACTCCTTCTTCATAAGCCTGATTCACTAGTTCAAAAAATCTTTCACCATTTATGTTGTATATAGATGCTCCATGAGATTCCAATAATGTTGCCTGCCACTGCCACGTCGTGTGCAACCAGCAAACCTTCCAACTCTCGTGACTTATTTGTGCATGTGGAATCGTAGAATATTATAGGGAGGGAATTTTCCATAACAATCTGACTTTCAACCTAACTTTGAATTTATTACAAAATCTGGGTAACGTGATAGCGCTGATTCCAAATCCGAGGTGGGCCCTGTGAAATTTTGACCGGAAGTTGGACTTTTCGATGACGTCATCAAAGTGCCTTTTTTTGCCCTTTGACTGCAATATCTCTCTAATAGTGCATCCAAGAAGGTCGATAAATACAAATATGGATCCTCCTGACTTAGAGTTTTCGAATGATATATAATGAGTTCGATTTTACGAAACTTTAGCCAAATCATGACGTCATCATCGTAAAATATTCTTATTTTGGTAAAAAATTTTGCATGGAAACTGTACATATCAACATAAATAGTAGAAAAAATGTCATAGTATATGTACTTGATCACATTTACAAAAATTTTTCTGTGGATAATGGATGCGCATTACTTTTTTCGCTTGGGTCGGTGTGGTAAATTTGCTTGAAACATGTTCCAACTATGTGAGACCTTTATGTGGCTTCAATGATTCCTTGAAGAGTGTAAATGTTCCCATTTCTCATATTTTATTTAATTAAGATATCAGTTGCATAGTAAGACACAAACGGTACAAATAAACATACCAACGCCCGCAAATCATGAAATTGGCTATGGCAACGTAAAAGTTGTTTAAATACAAGCAAGTACAGATACGATCGCCTTATTCTACTATTTATGTTGAATGGTACAATTTCCACGCAAAATTTTTTACCAAAATGAAAATTTTTTACGACGATAACGTCATCGTGATGACGTCATGATTTGCATAAATTTTAGTAAATCGAACTCAACTATATATCATTCGAAAGCTCTAAGGCAGGAAAATCTAAATTTGCACTTATCGACCTTCTTGATGCACTAGTAGAGAGATATTGCAGCCAAAGGGCAAAAAAGGCTCCCTGAGGACGTCATCAAAAAGTCAAACTTTCGGTCAAACTTTCACAGGGCCCATCCCGGATTTGGAACAGCGCTATTGATTAGCCCAGAATGTGTAATAAAATTCAAAGTTAGGTCGAAAGTCAGATTGTTATGGAAAATTCCCTGCCTATTTATTGCATAGCAACTTTATTTTATTTTATTAATTAGTTGTAGCCTCGTTTTGTTTTGTTATGTTATGTAGCCTCGCTTGTAGACAAGATGGGCATTAGAGCTCATGGCTGACATTGAAGTGTTTTAATAAATTTACACACTGTTTTACTATTATTTTGCGGAGGAGAGCAACCTAACCTTTGGATAGAGGAGACAGTGTCTTATTATGGAAAAGCTAACCTTTCCAGCGATTTTCGTACGGGCATTATAACACATTAGGTTCTAAGTGGTCCCCCGGTAGTGGAATCGTCTTTAAAAATTATTGATTTGCGCTGCGTAGCTCTAACGGAATGTATGTTCGCATGGTTACAGGTTTTGTTTGATTGATAGAGATGATTGATGATTGATAGAATGGCCTCTACATTTCAAGAGATTTTCGAATCAATCCTAAGTATTTGTTTAGACTTTTCAATCTCCTTTGGAGAAGGGTGCCAACCCCAAACCAAGGCCTGAAGGTTGTACTCAATATAGACACCTATGTAGGATCGTAGGCTCAAATTCTATTATTTACAATAAAGATGATACATAGAAGATTATAATACTTAGGCTCACTTTCAGGCTAGAATACAGGCTTTAGGCACTAACTCCTAGGCTCAAGATTCAAATTCAAGTTCTAATCTACAACTCAGAAAACAACTTAAATATAATGCACAATTTACAATGAGATTACATAGGTATTGTCCTATCAATGTCTGTATACCGGGGGCCAAACCCAAATTATCCGACAGTATTCATGCACCCTTGAAAAAGAAGAGAGTACGTTCCGATCTCACGCCCTGGATTACCCCTGAAGTAAGAAAATGAAAGACGAAGAGGGATAGGGTGAAAAAGGCTGCAATATATTCTCCTGAGCTATGGCCATTATATGAAAAACTTAGAAACAAGGTGACCAAAGCAGTAAAGAGGACACTGCAAGCATACTATCTTGGTCTCATAGAGGGAAATAAACAAAATCCGAGACATATGTGGAGGACAATTAACAAAGTCTTGAATAGAGGCAATCGTTACGGTGGAATATCTTGTCTAAATTTCGAAAGACAAATCTCACATAAGAAAAGGATATTGCTGAAGACCTGAATCTACACTTTGTTTCAGTAGGTCCAAAAAACGACAAGAAAAGTAAGTGTCTTGCAACGATGACTACCCTATCAGTAAAATCAACATGGAAACTGAGAAATTTAAATTTAAATTGATTGATGATGCGTATGCCTCAAATGCAATATCAGAGCTAAGGAATGGGAAAACATCCGAACCACATAAAATCTCTACAAAATTAATTGAGGATTCTGGGGATTTTATCAGGAAACTGTGAACAATTATATACAACTCATCCATGGCAACTGGACCAGCTGGTAATTTTGTAGACATCTGGAAATTAGCAAGTGTTACTCCAATTTTTAAAGCAGGCCAAATCTCAGTTAAATCAACTTCAGACCAATCTCAGTCACTTCTGCATTTTCAAACTATCGTCCATGACCAAAAATGTTTGATGTTCTTCAGCCCATATTCATTATCTCGAATCCAGGCTGCTTTTCGTAAACTGTATTCAAAAATAACATCATTGATTAACAGTACGAACTCCTCGTATGCCACTATGGACAGGAGAGAAGCTAACATCACTATTATCCTCGACCTAAAAAAGCATTTGATAGGGTCGACCACTCTATATTGTTAGCAAAATTATAGAGAAATATTGCATAAGAGAAACAACAGGATCTGGTTTACCTCCATCTGAAAAATAGACAACATTTATGCATGGTAGAGGGGCAAAAATCATCCGGCATAATGGTAACCCTTTTTAACCTTTTAACTCAAGCTTTTTAACTCTTTTCCGCAAGACAAAAAGACGCTCCAATTGTCACTGCTCTGTCGCTCTGTGTGTTTTCAGAATTTTCGTGATGCAACACGACCGTTTTTAGAGACAAGCACTGCTTTGAGACGATGTCTGCTGAAATTCTGAGAGGGCGGCCACCAGACAGGGTTTGATGGTTGAGACTGCTCATTTCCGTTTTGGTAAAACAGTATAAAATCTTTCATCACCACTTAGTAACCACCCATACTGCATTAGACCTGTCTCTGTCAAAAATCTCTGGACAGCTGAAGTACACCAACGTACCCTATTCTGCTTTTGTTCCCCTGTCAAAATTTGTGGGGCCAATCTTTGGAAACCTTGCCGAGCCGAATATTATTGCGCAAAATATGTCTAACGCTTCCCGATGATAAGCCCACTTCTTCAGGTATCGGAAGCACTGCAACTCTTGCACCATAGCAGCAACCTGAAGATATGTTGCTGCTTTTTGGGGTTGCTTGGAAGGGGGGTTAACAGTCATTTCAAACAGTGTTTGCCTCGTCGAAATTCAGCAAACCCGTTATAACACTGTTGATCTTCAGAGTAGGTCATTACCAAAAGTAATGCTTTGTTGCTCATTTAACCCACTTTTTGAACCAACAAACATGTTGACCGTCAACGCCAAATGCTAATTTTAAAACTTCAAGGGTGCTCTGTTAGTTTAATCCTTAACTTATAGTTGCCGAATTTTCAAAGTTTTCTTGTTCAGAATACGAAATCAGTGTAGATACATGTTGAAACTTTGTGAGCAGCCCACGTAGCTCTTGTTTGAATTATTTGAGAAATCAAATTTGGTAAAAATGCATCAGCAAAGACGGGCAATAGACTGTCTGATTCCCAGTATGGTCAGTATGGTACAGTTAAGGGCCTAGGGCTAAGGACTTTCGAGTGAGTGTTGTTGTTGTTCGTGCAGTATCTTAAATCAAGTAGAATTATAGAACCGAGGCAATTAATGTCAGTCACATTTCGCAAACGAATTTGAATGAGTCTTAGCTTGAGCGTCTAGCCACTCAATTCAATAGCGATAACTACGACTCAGGTAACTATATCTATATCTTGTCCCTAAAAATGTCCCCCTTCCGAAAATTGTACTGACGTGATGAATGCAGCACGTGAAAGGATTTTGATCCACTTTTACTACATCTATAATTTTTTTAGGCTTTCTACGAGTTACGACAGTTTCGTTGAAGGATCATAGATTCATGGAGTGGGACTAATTGTTTTAAGGACAGGGTTCAGACACATTTTGAGCTTTAGAAAATTGGATTCCCCATCACTGTCATATTTTCCTATTATCTTACTCACCATCGCCGATTGTGACTCTGAGTCCCCCTCGTGAACCAAAGTTCCTTTTTCTCAAATTACTATTCAAACATTTGTCCAAATAGTGTCAGAGTTAAAGTAGTGTCAATTTACTCCCTTGTGTGTCATTTTGTTTCCGCATTACAAATGTCTTTAAAAAAAGGAATAATATAGTTTAAGGACTGATTAGATGAGAGTTTCAACCCACCAACAAACTTTTTTTTATAAGAATACAGTCTATAAGAATATTCAGGCTCAAAATTGCTGAAATTTAAGAATTATTTAAGAATAATCTGAGGCTCAAGCTTGACGAGGATCATTTTTATTTCTCTGCGTTTTTTACGCTGTAAAATAAGTGTGATTGTCAGGCTACTGTATTTGTTTTGAAATGCATACATCCTGTCTGACTCTTTCATACAGTAACTCTTTTTATTAATGTCGGCCATCCATCTAGGGCACCATTAGAATTTCCGTTCTAAAGTGGAAATAGCTATATGAAGCCAATTTACAACATTGATGATTAAGAATAATTTAAGAATATTTTCAGGCTCAAAGTCGAATAAGCTTAAGAATAATCGAGGCTCGGCAAAAAAATAGGTTTTCTTATAAAAAAAAGTGTGTAGTCGAGTTGAAATTCCACCTCACCCTTCCATTTGTTCCCTGGTTGATTTCAATTTTAAATTACATGGAGCAATTTCAATTCCGGGGATGAAATTATGCCCGGTATTGAAATTTCATCCCACCTTGAGCTACCCGAGATGAAATTTCGAGTTGTCAATCCCAATTTGCTTTCAACAAATCAATTTCCATGTAATCGCAATCTTTTTTCAACCCCGGGGTCGAGCGACTTTTAGCGAATGCGTGAAGAGCAGTGGCGGCGCCAGGGGGAATGGGGGGGACTAGTCCCCCCCACTTTTTCAGAAAGATGTTCTCTGAGATTCATGCAAATCCGATGAGAAAACTGGGGGGTCAACGACGTTCAGCCGACGTTCAACGCTGTTATCAACGGGTGTTGTTTCAAAACATTGTCGCTGAGATTGACTCTCGTGCACTGAGGTTTTTTGTGTTGTTCCAATAATGTATGCAGAAAGAGAAATCAAAGGATTCTAAGCCATTTTGAGACCTCAGAAATGACAAAACTCCGTGTGCTTCCGGGGGCTTCGCCCCCTGGACCCCTACCAGGGCGCTGCCCTGGACCTGCTGGGGGCTTCCAGCGCCCCCAGACCCCAGCTGTTTTATGCAACGGCCTGCGGCCATTGCGTGCATGCCTTCGGCACGCAATGTACCCCTATGAAAAATATCCCCCCCACTTTTTTGGAGCTGGCGCCGCCACTGGTGAAGAGCGTTTTAGAGTTTCATGTAATCGGACATTTCATGTAATCATGTAATCGGCATTTCAAGCACTATCGATATTTACCCAAATGTCACTCCTCCATTTCCTATCCAAAATAGATGGTGATAATTTGGAAGTTTGAAGCTCAAGATACGAATGGAAGCTGTAACACTGATAAAAAGGTTTTTCCCCTTCTGCTAGCAATACTTTATATTTTTATATGATGTCTAGGATATAAAATATGGTGCGGGAAAACCGAAATCAAAGAAGAAGAGAAGTTTTTTAGATTTTTTTAAAACAACTTTCGCAGCAATGTTAAGAAGCTTGTTTGAGCCATACCTGTCTAATTGTCTTTCGAAAACAAAAATTTTATACATGATTTTGTCATAGGTAAGCCAAAAAATACCACTTAGCATGATTTTCCGCTGCCGAGATTGGACGACGTTTTCCAACCAAACTCCTGAGTAATATTTGAGTGCAGTTACACTCATTTTTATACGAAAATGTGCTCTGCGCCAAATAGTAAGGTTTCTTTACTTTGAGCACAATTGATATAGCAAACGTTTCTTGCAGGGCTTCTTTTAAAAATTTAGCTTTCAGAAACTTCATGAAATAATATAATAGTTTAATATGAAGTATCATGTTCTTAGAACCCGGGGGGGGGGTAACTCCCATATGTCACAATAACTGCCAAACAAATTTCAGCTGTATAACTCTAAAAACAGATTTTTGAGTATTTCTATGTACTTTATTCATATTTCTTTGTGAACTTTGGGGTATACTTTTTAGAATTTTCATAAATTTTGGGGTCAAATTTTTATTACGAAAATGGCACAACCCCGTCACTGATCTATTGAAGTTACCCCCCCCCCCCCGGGTCTTAGAATTAAAAATAGGGCAGGCCTAAATGCAATTTATTCGGGCTTAATATGTGACAGGGGCTTTTCGCGTGTTATTATTGCCCTCTTGCATCGCATTAGAGGTAGAGAAGCTTTTGAAGTGTCTCATGATTGGTGGAAGCTTTTTCATACAAAGCAATTCCTTATACAGCAGTGTTGCTATGGTGAATTGGATTAACTCGTGCGTCTAAATTTGGCGGCTATAAATTTTTGCCACGCGGTCTGTGCTTATCATTTAAACTGAACATGAACTGAGAACGGAGAACGTTTCAAAGTGCTTGACAAGCGATTTTTGTCCCACCCACCCACCCTGCTTGCTTGGTTTAGGTACTTGTCTTCTTTTTCACTCTTTTCATGCTTTCGAATAGTGTCCTCGGGCTTTGGTTGTCGGCATGGACATAGTGTGCTGGTCTGCGGAAAAAACTTCGTTTCTTCTTCAACCCCCAGAAGCGAAGGGCATTTTGGCACTGGGCTGGCACACTGACCACCCATTCTGAAGTTCCGATGATGAGAAAAACATCACCAGATCTCAGTTGATAGACAATGGTGGCTACACAGCGCTGAAGGACTTCTTTTGCATAGCCAACTACTATTGCTTCCATGCCGTTATTGCCTTCCCTGGAACAAATTTTAAAGACATTTTCCGGAATTGACCCCTTAAGTAGTAGCTATGATAGTGTTTGGGCATGATTTGCCAACATTACATAAGTGTAGTCATACAGCTACCAACTACATGGGACATTAACTTTAACATTAGTTTTAGTGGAACTTCAACTCAACAGCATTTGTAAACATCCTGGGTAATGTACGTGCAGTACAGTGGAGGGTGTGCAGTACGGTGGAGGATGTTCAGTACAGTGGAGGGATATCATAAGTACAGTGGAGGGATACCATCAGTAGGGCAGAGGGTGTTCAGTACAGTGGAGGGATATCATCAGTACGGTGGAGGGATATCATCAGTACGGTGGAGGATGTTCAGTACGGTGGAGGGATATCAGCAGTACTGTGGAGGGATATCATCAGTACAGTGGAGGGATACCATCAGTACAGTGGAGGGATACCATCAGTACAGTGGAGGGATACCATCAGTACAGCGGAGGATGTTCAGTACGGTGGAGGGATATCATCAGCACAGTGGAGGATGCTCAGTACAGTGGAAGGATATCATCAGTACATTTGAGGACTTTCCAAATTTCTGCACGAGTCCGAGTTTTCTACCCTTGGTTATCATATTCAGTGCTGTTGAAAAAACTTTCGGAGTCAGATTTCTATCACTCAATACGATCGATGTATCAATCATTATGAAAGGGCTGTTGAAGTGAGGTTTCTTTATAACAGTTGTTTGTCTCGATTAAACAAGTTTTATTTTTTTTTTAACTTTTCATATTAAAAATATTCTAAACCATAGGAAAGCGCAACCAGTCAGATCTTATCATCGATGCGATGAATCGAAAATTCTGCCAGAAAAATTATTTGACAAGGGAATTTAAACTGAATTATGTTTGATTCAAGGCACACATGCCCAAGGAGGACATGGACCATTTACTTCTTTACAGAGCAGTTACGTTAGTTATGATTTCGTTTTGTTTTAAGATTATAAGAGAAGATTTTGAGTTTGAGATAGAAGTTATATATTAGCAAGTCGCACTATTCCCGCTTGGCTTGGTTGTTCGACATTGCCTACAATGCGATTTCGTATCACTGTTTTGATTTTGAAGTTGTTCATTGTTTTTTTTTCACTTCCATTTTTCTATATAAAAGTATACCTTTTCCTAAAGATCAAGAAACTCTTCTGTATGAAATACGAAGTGAGAAGAGCTACAGCTAAGAAACTATTTCCGTTTATAAATCCAGCCATCTATTTTACCGTTGCAGTTTTTGTTTTGTGTAATGTCTATGTAAAAATAATCCCCAGATAAAAATAATCTCTATGACACTTGAATAATAATGCCCGTATTTTCTCGCTTTGAATAACAAATTTCAAAAAGTTTCTTAAATGTCGATTTTGAACTACACTCTTTTTCTTTCATAAGAACAATTTTATAAGAACACGAGCCTGGATTTTGCCCAGATTTTAAGAACAAAATAAGAACAAGCTGAGGCTGGGCCTTTTTATAAGCCCTGAGAATATCAGCTAAATACGAAAGTACGACAGTCAGACAACGTAAAAAGCAAGCAAACAGTGAACTAGACAAGCATGCTCCATTTTTACACAACCCTATTATCACTAAAGACATTCAGTGACAAAATCAAGATGTCTCAGTAACCAAGGAATTAAGAACAGATTAAGAACATTTCAGGCCCAAAAAAGGCAAAAACTTAAGAACAGCCAGCCTCAATCAAAATTTCCTGGTTCTTATAAAAAGGAAAGAGTGTATACTCAAGTGTTCAAAGTAACGAAACCCTATTACAATATGGTTAAAAGATGAGTTTTTTTTAGGCAGGGAAGAATCATGAAACCACTAAACTTCAACCTAACCCCACTTTTCATTGCATTTCCTTACTAATTTGACCATGGAGATTCCAAATCCGAGATGGGCCCTTTTCAATTTTGACCGGAAGTTGACTTTTTGATGACGTCATCAGGTGCGGTCTTTTTTGCGTATAACCGCTTATATTTCGCTCCAGTCAATCAAAATGCCTGCAAAATATGTATTTGCGAATAGAACTCGACGAGTTCTTTCGATTGATATATATTTGAGTCATTTTCGATGACATCAGCAATTTAAGTGATGACGTCATCAGTGAGAAAATTTCTGGCAGAAAGCCAGTATAATGGTCAATTAATGAATAAAGTAGTACTTCGACAATGTTTTCTTTATTCTACGTTATTGGCAACACTGTCAGTTGGCCTTGCTACTTGTATGACAACAACAAATGAGAGATCTGGGGTGAGTATCCTCTAAAAACAAACAACGTTGTAACTGAAGATATGAAACAACACGAAAATTAGATTAGCTTTACTTGAACCCACCTAGATTCATGGAATCCACTCTGAATCATCATCTTCACTTCCAATGCTTGATGAATCGTCCAAAAATTTATGATCCATCTCCCACTCTTCAAAGAAAGCATCGAAACTATCTCCGTCATTTTCTTCTTCATTCAACGCTCTTTGAGATCTTTTCTGGCGGCTAGGGCCGGTTTTATTTCTTCTTTTTTTAAGAGGCGGCCGCATTTCTACACTTCTCGATGATCCATGGAACGACCTTGGAAGTTGCTCACCTATAGTAATAGCTATATTACTTTCAATATCATGGTCATCGGCAGACAAATGTATCCAAAGTACACGAACAACGCAAGAACTAAGAGAATTGGCAGGTCACGAATGATAGCAAGTGCACCTCCTAAGTCAATTCAAAAAGCTAGAAGAGGAATGAAATACTTACCCGTGAACCAAACTGGTTTCACGATGCGCTCTTCAGTATCAATTCTCCAGCCGCAGTCTTCAAGAGAAATCGACGGAATATGTCGTTCTGTGCACCTCAACCAGTGATAAACTTGATAGTGGATGCGACGGATAGCTTGCTTTAAGGAGTCGGGATCTGGAGGTAAAGACTGAGATGCCTTGGTTTTCATAGCTTTGTAGAGCCGGACCCTGGTATCGACAAGAGACTCGTTTTCCTTCCCTGGATACATAATTGTTTTGACAAAATTCACAACTTTATCGTGTCCATCGTTGGAGAGATCCTTGCCTTGTCCCAACGATCTTACAAGCTCGAGGGGGTGAATTTTCTTCAGAACTGTCTTGAGCAGCTTTATCTTCCCAACACCGAAAAAATACGACGTAGTATCACAACCAGAAATGGCATGGATGTGGGGCAAGAACTTCGAGACTTCCATTCCCAAATATTCACATATTTTTGCAACGTCTACGAATTTTTCACTGTCGATTTTTAAGAACCACTTGCAGGTAGGTTTTACAATGGCGAAGGCATAAACAAGAAGAACGAGGACATAAGTGAAATAATAAATGACACTTATTTAAGTCTCAGTGCAAAGAGTGGTACACGTTTTAAAAGGGGTGAGGAATCCCAGCGTACACATATTCAAGGGTATGAATAGAAAATGCTCAAAGGCACAGCTTGGGCCAGCTTCTTCAATAACATCAAAAATAAAAGAGATCTGATACATATGATGACGCGATTTTTCACAAGTCCTGAAGGACTGAGTCTCCTCAAGCTACCAATAACAGTTAAAGATGAAGAGAAGACTTGGGAAGTTTCCCAAGATAAAGCCATCGAGTCGCACATCTGCAACCACGAAGAAGCTGACACCCGACTAGTCTTGCATGCCTCTCTTAGAGACACAAGTGGGGTGATTGTTGCCAAAGACACTGATGTCCTCGTTCTTCTTGTTTATGCCTTCGCCATTGTAAAACCTACCTGCAAGTGGTTCTTAAAAATCGACAGTGAAAAATTCGTAGACGTTGCAAAAATATGTGAATATTTGGGAATGGAAGTCTCGAAGTTCTTGCCCCACATCCATGCCATTTCTGGTTGTGATACTACGTCGTATTTTTTCGGTGTTGGGAAGATAAAGCTGCTCAAGACAGTTCTGAAGAAAATTCACCCCCTCGAGCTTGTAAGATCGTTGGGACAAGGCAAGGATCTCTCCAACGATGGACACGATAAAGTTGTGAATTTTGTCAAAACAATTATGTATCTAGGGAAGGAAAACGAGTCTCTTGTCGATACCAGGGTCCGGCTCTACAAAGCTATGAAAACCAAGGCATCTCAGTCTTTACCTCCAGATCCCGACTCCTTAAAGCAAGCTATCCGTCGCATCCACTATCAAGGTTATCACTGGTTGAGGTGCACAGAACGACATATTCCGTCGATTTCTCTTGAAGACTGCGGCTGGAGAATTGATACTGAAGAGCGCATCGTGAAACCAGTTTGGTTCACGGGTAAGTATTTCATTCCTCTTCTAGCTTTTTGAATTGACTTAGGAGGTGCACTTGCTATCATTCGTGACCTGCCAATTCTCTTAGTTCTTGCGTTGTTCGTGTACTTTGGATACATTTGTCTGCCGATGACCATGATATTGAAAGTAATATAGCTATTACTATAGGTGAGCAACTTCCAAGGTCGTTCCATGGATCATCGAGAAGTGTAGAAATGCGGCCGCCTCTAAAAAAGAAGAAATAAAACCGGCCCTAGCCGCCAGAAAAGATCTCAAAGAGCGTTGAATGAAGAAGAAAATGACGGAGATAGTTTCGATGCTTTCTTTGAAGAGTGGGAGATGGATCATATATTTTTTGACGATTCATCAAGCAGTGGAAGTGAAGATGATGATTCAGAGTGGATTCCATGAATCTAGGTGGATTCAAGTAAAGCTAATCTAATTTTCGTGTTCTTTCATATCTTCAGTTACAACGTTGTTTGTTTTTTAGAGGATACTCACCCCAGATCTCTCACTTGTTGTTGTCATACAAGTAGCAAGGCCAACTGACAGTGTTGCCAATAACGTAGAATAAAGAAAACATTGTCGAAGTACTACTTTATTCATTAATTGACCATTATACTGGCTTTCTGCCAGAAATTTTCTCACTGATGACGTCATCACTTAAATTGCTGATGTCATCGAAAATGACTCAAATATATATCAATCGAAAGAACTCGTCGAGTTCTATTCGAAAATACATGTTTTGCAGGCATTTTGATTGACTGGAGCGAAATATAAGCGGTTATACGCAAAAAAGACCGCACCTGATGACGTCATCAAAAGGTCAACTTCCGGTCAAAATTGAAAAGGGCCCATCTCGGATTTGGAATCTCCATGGTCGAATTAGTAAGGAAATGCAATGAAAAGTGGGGTTAGGTTGAGGTTTAGTGGTTTAGTGGTTTTATGATTCTTCCTTGTGAATTTCTGCCTTAGCAACTGAGTTAACATATTACCTGTATTAAATTGGAATATTTTTTGAAGAAGCCTGCATAAAATTTTGTGCTTCCTTCCTCTCGTACTTTCAATTTCTGTTTTGAACAAGCGTTGAAGTAGCTATGGTTTAGAATTTTTTCATATGAAAAGTTAAAAAAAAAGTAAAACTTGTTTAATCGAGACGAACAACTATGATAAAGAAACCTCGCTTCAACAGCCCTTTCATAATGATTGATGCATCGATCGTATTGAGTGATAGAAATCTGACTCCGAAAGTTTTTTCAATAGCACTGAATATGATAACCAAGGGTAGAAAACTCGGACTCGTGCAGAAATTTGGAAAGTCCTCCAATGTACTGATGATATCCCTCCACCGTACTGAACATCCTCCACTGTACTGATGATATCCCTCCACCGTACTTCTGATATCCCTCCACAGTACTGAATATCCTCCACTGTACTGATGGTATCCCTCCACTGTACTGATGGTATCCCTCCACTGTACTGTTGATATCCCTCCACAGTACTAAACATCCTCCGCTGTACTGATGGTATCCCTCCACTGTACTGATGGTATCCCTCCACTGTACTGATGGTATCCCTCCACTGTACTGAAGGTATCCCGCCACAGTACTGAATATCCTCCACAGCACTTCTGGTATCCCTCCACTGTACTGATGGTATCCCTCCACTGTACTGCTGACATCCCTCCACCGTACTGAACATCCTCCACCGTACTGATGACATCCCTCCATCGTACTGATGATATCCCTCCACTGTACTGAACACCCTCCGCCGTACTGATGGTATCCCTCCACTGTACTTATGATATCCCTCCACTGTACTGAACATCCTCCACCGTACTGCACACCCTCCACTGTACTGCACATACATTACCCAGGGTGGTAAATGTACAATAAAGAAATAGAGGTAGCAAAAAAGCACTATTGATTAGGGAAGGAATTTAGTAGTATTGGGTATTCCCCGCAGAGCGACTACTGGGGCTTGGGCTTTAACATTTTAACTTTTTTCATTGAAATATGATCATGCCTTAGTGAACTTTTCATATCCTCTTTAACATAAAGTACAAATAAGTGTGTAGAATTTCAAATCAAAAGGTTAAACCAAACGGGCTGTTATGAGTGGTGATATAGGCCTTCACCGCAATCAGAACTCGAAAATGTATTACGTGTTTTTCCGATTTCTCTTGGCAGTTGCATCAGTAGGATTCTTCAGCTATGGATCTGCAATGGGTAAGTACATGAACTGTCAAAAGTAAAAATTTGTATTTGCTTACACATATTGTAAATCATAGATCACAGAGACATGCATACAATCTGTTTTTCAGCCATTGAATACTAATTTTTACAGCAAATTCATATAAACTTGCTTCATTTTCTAACTTTAAATATCAATCGAGTCTTTTTTGTAAGAACGATGGGAAATACATTGTTTTTCTGCTGTTTTTTTTGCACAGATCGTTTTGTTCTTGAAAAAAATTTCTTAGTTTTTCATCCGAGCCTCGGCAGTTCCTTAAAGTTCCTTAATTTTTTGGGAATTTTCAGCCTCGAGTTCCTTATAAAGGTGTTCCTTATATAATAACGTGTATTTCACAAAAAGTTTTACCAAAATCTCAGCTCTAGTTGCCTATTGACCATTTGCTTATAAAAAAAACGTGTATATCTCATCGAATTAGAAATCCTTTCTCTCAAGAATCTTCTTGCTCTTGCAGGATGGCCCATTTTGTGTATATCAGTCGATTTCGGAGAGAAAAACGTTTAGTTAGGCTCTGTGGGTATTTAAATTACGAGATCATTCTGTCATGAATCTTAGAATATTCTTAACGTGTTCAAATCCAATCAACGGGCCTTGAGGACAAAAATTTCGCTCAGTTGTGGTGTTACTTCAGGATTCTTTAGATTTAAAGTAACCATTAACTTATTTAGGGAGAAAATAATAAATAGTTGCATTGTACAGAAGTGAAGCAAAGAACATAAATTTTGAAAGAAGAGCAGAATCCGAAAAAACAACGTACTCTTAGGGGCCTAATTGTTTGGAGGGTTCGGAATAGGCGGGGGGGCTGCAACCACCTTTAGGATCTAATTGGCGGGGGGTCGGATTAAACGGGGAGGGATCAGACTTTGTCAGACAAACTTTATCTAGAAACTGCTGAAACGCATAGCGAGGGGCACTATACTGCTTATAGTCTAACCATAGTTCTAAGGAAATCAATAGTTCTAACCAATAAATTGAGTGTAAAAGTGAAACTTCACACCAAGAACGTCAAAATAAGTTTAGTAAAAAATATCAACATCATTTTTAATGGATATAAAATATGGTGCGGGGAAACCGAAACATATATACCAAGTCTCTTTTCTAAAAATGTTACAATCTTCGAGATAAAAGGAGGCTCTTTTGCCTCGCCAGGTAGTGGCCTGACCCTGAAAGTCGCGGAATCTGGTTATTAACGTACTGTACTCATTGATATTTTCCGTGAAGCGCGACACAAAAGCTTCCCACTTTTATTTCCAGGAATCACATTGGAAACTATAGAAGGAAGCAATTTTGTAGTTACTCTTAGGTGCCTAATTGCCGTCCCCCCACTAATTAATTTTTTGAAAAATTTCCAACCCCCTCCGCTCTTATTAGGACCCCCTGCTTATTAAGTTTCCATATATATAAAGTATTGCTTGCAGAGGGGGGTCATACAATAATAGAGAGACACTTGCATGTGAGCAAAGCTCGGGACTACTCAAGGAAACATTTGATACATGCTTAACGTACAATTTATGTGGTTTTCGACTGCAAATGAATGGAACGGGCTTTCCAATTCTTGATTATTTGCAGTGATAAAAGCATTCAACATTGAAAAGTTCCTTAATGATTTTCTCTTTAGTAGTATAAGTTCTTTAAATGTTCGGGTCTTTTACATGTATGTTCCTTATAAAGTAGTTCTTTACAAAAAAGTGTGTATTTTGGATAGGAAATAGAGGAGTGAAATTTGGGTAAATATGGATAGTGCTGGGAATGTCCCACAATTAAACTACTTTATTGCTTTTTTAAAGACATTTGTAATGCGGAAACAAAATGACACACAAGGAAGTAAATTGACACTACATTAACTCTGACACTATTTGGACAAATGTATGAATAGTAACTTGAGAAAAAGGAACTTGGGTACAAGAGGGGGATTCCACAATCGGCAACGGGGAGCAAGTTGCAGTAATAGGAAAATATGACATTGATGGGGAACCCCATTTTCTATGCTCAAAATGTGTTTGACCCCTGTCCTTAAAACAATTAGTCCCACTCAATGAATCTTTGGTCCTTCAAGGAAATAGACAGGGAATATCTTGTAACCATCTAGCAAACTGGGCAACCAAAATTTTTAAAAAGGATTCCATTTCTATGATGTTTAGCAGTTAATTTAAGCTTGGGTAACAATCTGAAAAATTTGGGGTTATCACGTGATCGATGACGTAATTTCATGGGGTAAGCGTATAACGATATTCCTTATTTTTGAAAACTGATCACTCTATCTGAAAGAGATCGTGATTCTTAGTAACAAATTGTTTTACACCAATATTATTTGACTGGGAAAATTTTTGTAAAAGCCATTTGAAATTTGCGTAACGTCTTCGAAATGTCTGTCATGTCCTTGGGAGGTCGACATATGCTCCAAGAGAGACGAATGGAAAAGTTATAACAGCAAAATCTGACAACCGACTACACTCTTTTTTTTAATAAGCAATAAGCAATCAATTGTTCAATAAGCAACCAGGGCTGAGATTTTGTTGAAATTTCTGGTGAAATAGCTTTCTTTATACATTACATCCTTGCAAACTTGTCAATTACATTGAGAAGCCAGAAAAGCGCCAAAATAAGAGGTTTTAGGGGGTACCAGTCATTCTATGACTGCTGAAATCCTAGATATGTTAAGCAACTCTCGAGGGCTGGACCAAAGTCAAGTTGCTTATTGAAAAAAAAGTTTATAGAGCTAAACCTTCATAAGCGTTACTCTTAGGATATTTCTATTCTTTCGACTACTAACAAGAAACTAAGTTTGCAGGACATTTTGAAAGCATTCTGCCTTATTCTTAGAAAATAGTTTGTGCCACGATGTCGTGATGTTCCCTCTCTTCCTTTACGTACACTAATTCACTAAACTATTTATATACGATTTTCGATTGTGTCTTTAAGCTCCCTAGTGATTTTTCCTTTTCAGTAGTTCTCTTCAATATCCATATTTTTTTCTTGACGATTTATAGTAAGTCCATAGCAACCTCAAATTTCAACAACTGAAAATTTTTCAGAAAATGAAAAGCCAACAAAATGTCTATCTGTTTAGCACTTCCAAATGGCTAAAACTTCGTTATTGTGTGTTAGCAGTATTTGCTTTGAGATCTTTGATCAATTTGAAAAACACTTGAACATTGCCTTTCCTACAACAAAATCCTTTTAATTCAACAAAATATCCGACAAAAAATTAGAACCGAACTCCTTTTTGCCTTGGCAGCCTTCACTTATAAAATGTGAATAAT
>JACTAT010000037.1:12507564-12529122 GCA_014526335.1 Chrysaora quinquecirrha
ATTGGATGTAAAAGAGACAGGGGACAAGGAAAGCCCGAAGTGTTTACAGTTTCACTCATTAGCAGATGGAATAAGTTATTTTGTATGTTTATCTGATTGCTTTGAACTTAGAAACACCAATCTTCGCTCAATGAAACGAAAGCTTACAACGTCTTTTAGCGTTTTGAAAAATTAAAAAACTTGAAAAGTGAATCATTTTTTATTCATATAGTATGAATGTTCGCGAAGGTGAAAGATGTCGCCTCACTATTTGAAACAAATGTCATTTGAGATCAACCAGAATACGATGTTTGTAAATGTAGAGCGCCAATTCCTTGTAACATTTTGTGTTAAGAATTTATGTACGTACTAGGTTCTGCATATTATTAATAGCGTAACATGAAAGCAAGTTTTTTATGAGTTGACTGAAAAGATATGCATGAGTTACGCTACTGTCAAAATGAAATGTAAAATAGCATTAAACATGTGTCAGCTAGATTGCCGTTAGAAGCTCTAACTTAGAGCTCTATCCTGCCTCAATAACAAAATCCGGGCATGCGTTGTTATTTTAAACTCTTAGAGGGGATGTGCATTCCATAATTCGAGCGTTTATAGGATACATCTACGAGAAGGGGGACTTTTAATCTAAGTAATGCAGTATGTTTTTCCCAAACTATTTTCTAAAAATGCTGTCCTTTTATAAGAGAAGAAAGTTTATAGAAATTAAACCCAGCCTCCATGGATATTTAGGCATATTCAATTCGAATTTCGAAATATTCAATTCAACAATTAATATTGCTAATTACTTGTGCATTCTTTTATTTAGAAAACTTGATCAGATTGAGATGGCGGCTACTGATCCTTCTGGTTAGTGAGGCATTTTTGCAAAGGAGTTGGATTTTTGAGAGCCTTTTATTTAAAACATTTTTCAGATGTTTCATTAGATCATATCTGTCTGCTGATACTTTTATTTGTCATATTTCATATCGTAACCTTTCTTTACTTTTTGTCTTGACTTCTCATTTTTCGAGCAAGCTAGGTCTGATATTCTAATTGAACAGTATTAGATTTTAAATCCATTTTTAAGAAGTACTATTCCCTATAGAACATTGGAGCGATCTATGTACATAGCCATATTTTTATTTCTAGCGATACTGGATAGAATCCTGATGTAACATTAAAGTTATTTTAGTTGATTAAGTTGATTTATGTTAACAGCTGTGTCCTGTAATTCATTGTATGGTTTGTGGTGATCAAACACGGGCCTTTGCTTCATATACTGTTTAAAGGCAATTAATCTTGTTATTTTTTGGCTTTTTGTTCGTGAATTCGTCTTTTTGAGCGAACATGTTTGAATTGTAATCAGCTTGCTTTTAGAAGATTTCGTTTGTGGCAATGGGCCTAAAATTACCTTGACTTGCTTATAAAAAACCGAAGAGATGAAACGTGAATATTTCCAAAGATATTTCCTCCCAAGTTTTTTGCAACAAAATTGTTTTTTTTAATAGAAAAGGCAGGCTTTGACAATCTAACAAATTGTTTTTTTAACGAATCTGATAAAGCAAGTAATATATTTTCAAAAGCTGTTGAAAAACGTTCTTAACTTCTTAAATGGTTACGTGGTCGATGATATCATTTTCTGTAAAATCTCTATATCTAATATAACTTTTCGCACACATACGTTTCAAAAACGAAGTATGCATAATTCTTATCGCTTTTACCTTTTCAATAAAATAAGAATTTTTAGAATTTGAGACACTTTTATATTGTCCTCTTCCGCAACGAACGTGTATCAGAGGAATCCCAAGAAGCTATTGTGTTATGTTATTTCTGACAAAAACTTAATGTGCACTATAATGTTGCTTGCCTTCAATAGTTTAGCTACATCGCTTTCACTTGCTCTGACAAATGATTTTAACTTAATAATCTATTCATAATATATCACACTTTAAAATTTCGACAAACAGAAGAAACATTTTCGGACATAGTTAAAAGCTTTTTTCGTCTGACACTCCACAGAGTATGAACGTCAGAAACAGACCGAAATAATAAGCTAAGGCGGAGTTTATACCCAGATGCGGCTCGAAATGCACCAATCAGAAAGAACGGAAAGCTGAATTGGCATTGTGTTTTAAACACCAATCAGTTTTAGGCGGAAAAACAATGAACATTAATTGAGGAGTCCTAGTGAGAAAACGAACTCTTTCTGCCTGCACAGAACCGGCTTTTTGGATTTGATATGGACAGATTCTAAAACGCTGAGATGAAACAAGGATCTAGCTCTGCCAATTATTCGAAAAAAATCCTCGTTGTAATTTTCTGCACACTCTGGGTGATCTAATAAATGTTGTCCTATGGCAGAAATTTTTTTAAGGGTGGGTTGTTGCCTAGAGTTGCGGTGTGGTTGCTCCCTTTGCAGAAAATTGTGGTTACGAATGTTGGTAGGAAAATGCTGTTTTGCCCTGTCTCCTAGTCTCTGGGAAGTGCGGCCTACGTATCACACCTACGTATCACACTGGAACGCAAAATTTATTAATAACAAACATTTTTTGTGTGGTAGGCACGCAATCCTTTTCAATGGATGGTAGAACTTTCCGAGTGCTAGAAACCAACCTAGGGTTGGAAGCAGCGAAACACTTAGTAATGGTCTTTTTTATTTGATCTTCGAATCGCAAGGAAACATTGCCAACCCAACCCCCCCCCCCTTCCGGCTATGTTAGATAAAAAAACCCGGTAGGATTAGGGTTAAGTTTCAACTTTGCAACCATACTTCCCCCGGAACCAATGAACTTAGTTTTCCCATAAGGTGCCAATGAGGTCGGACAATAACTCCCGCTGATCCCTAGTCGGCATCTTATGGTTAGAACTAGGACAGTATCTGATAGTCTTCGAGCCACTTCACGTTAACCAATTCTTGATTAACGAAAAAATTTTTGGCTAATGCTTTCCCATTTGTTCGTCAAATCCAAGAATTTCACCTCTGAAAAGGAAATACCATACGAATGCCCCTAATGTCCCTCCTAATCATTAATTGAACCAAGTAAATATATTGCAGTACATATATGGCAACGGCTGTATATTGTCACTATTTAACAACTTACCCAAAGGTTTTGAATTTAAAATTTACCGTACCAACAAAATTTCAAAGATATCTTGACGTGCAAAGCTGGAATATGTTTTACTGATGACGTCATCAGTTGAACTATGATTTTCCATATCTCGAAGACCAAAAGCGTCAGAGCATTGATGATTTAGAATATTTTTCATCTCTGTTGATCATCTTTCGAAGGAAGGGTTCAGATTGCCTCTATCTCAATTTTCATTTTCTTCCCACCGTTAATTTAAATGATCCGATGGTCACGGGACCGGAAGCAGAATTTTGATTGATATCTGGAAGATTCAGATTCTCCAGTGGGTAAGGATCACAAAACCGTTTTCAGAGCTTTGACAAACCCTATAATTAGATTGTTATTGTTGTTTCCCTGTCTGTAAGGAATATCTTCAAAACTTCAATAATACTCAACGTCCAAAATACAACAGAATAAGTTCACTTATCTGCTCGTCCTATCGTCTCTTTTTATTCTTTTCTTTTCGTCGTCTTTTATCTTTGAAAACCAAGAGAAAAAGCTGCGTACCAAAAGAAACCCCAACTTTTATACCCCGATGGGTAACGCTTAGATTATGCTAAATCAAGTATTCAATAACTAAATACGGTAAATGTAAGACAAAGGAAGAATTTTTTTAACCAATCAAACTAAGAATCATACATTGGATTTTGTCCAATGGAGCGCAAACTCCTTAAAAGGTATATTCGTCAGTTTCTTCTTCTTCTCGGTTGAAGAACAGATGAGTCGGCAATAAAGTCTTTCACAATAATAATCAGCAATAACAACTTTTTATACAAACAGCAAAGAATGACTCCAGTTAACTTTGTACAAAATAGCAATAAATTCAAAGTATTAAAAGTAGTTTCATATGATTCCAAAACGTAGATTATATAATTCCAACAAAAGAATACAGAGAAGTCATTTTCTTCTATTCTTTTGAAAACACACTGGAACTATGGAACTTCAAATTATGCCTCCTCCCGAATAAATAAACCCCCTTAAATAAGCCCTAATCAAAAATTTCATTTTTGCAAATAAGTCCCCAGCTGAATTCACAATGTGATGAAAATTACTCTGTCTTCTTCGTTGCTAAGTATTGGACGTAGTCCTACAACTGATGAAAAATGTTTATTGTCTCATGCCATGCTTCCATTTCAAAAAGGATACAGAAGTGTTCATAATTTTTCATGTTTACGGTAGTAGTGGGGGAGTCCTCTCCAAGGTAATCGGTAACCAATGACTATAGTCGCTTAAGGAGCGGCGATGATCTTTGTTGTGATCTATTGCCTTCTCAATGCTAGAGCTTTTTTCGCAGTCCTAATATTAGTGCTAGTGAATTTCAAATGCGATTGGCCATTTCTCGATTTTCTTTTCCCACTGTTTGATTTTCTGCCATCGGAAAATTTAAGACATTTAAAGAATGCATATTTTTCTCTGATAAAAAAAACTCAGTTCTGAAAATAGAAAATAAAGAGAATAGAAAATATACAGAATGTGCTTTCTTTCAAAATGAGCGTGTCTAAATGTCTTTTCCAGCCTGCACGATAACGTAGCCGCCTTAAGAAATTCCGAATTCATATCTAACAGCCAAAGTTTGTCTAGGTGTAAAGTTTCAGTATCTTAGCACATTATGTTATTGATTTTATGAGCGTAAGAAGCCCACAATTTTTTAAGGTTTTTGGCCAGTCGGGGTAAAAAGTTTCACCCCCAGTAACTTTTAACGGTCGAAGCTCTTATAGAATCAGGAACTTTGAAGGCTAATAAAATCAAAAGCACAAATTCTAGGAGAGTGAAAATTTGCACCTAGACTAGAATTTAGATGCTCTTGTCGTTAACATTGAAAATTCGATATCTTGTTGAAGTTTTGGAAAAAATTTCAATTTCGGCGGCTTTGAGTCGAAAGAATCTGTAGAAGTTGACCAAAGATTTTCCTTCTGTTTCAGACTTTTTTCTCAACATATTTTTCTTTCTTAATTTGTTATACAATATCCTTAAATATAAAAGATAGCATTTAAGTTTTATTTATATGATTATATATATTTATATCTTTATACGATAATATGATTGATATAAAACAGTGACAAGTGTTTTATGTACTCTACGTAAATGACAAGGTACAAATTATAATGTTCATTTTATTAACCTTGCACTATACAGTATGTAATGATTATCCTTGTAGTATACAATTTTGATACTTTACAGAGCAAAGAATGTTACTAGCATCTATTCACATATATACATTGATACCATTTACAGCTGTGCTAGTTGAGTTGCTATCTTGGACTTTTTATCCCATCGCTCGTGGGAATTCCCGGAGCAACATTCATCCGTACATTCTGGGAGACACGTTCGAGGACAAGACGCTGGACAACTCGCTGGCAATGAAGGCTGTGCTGGAGGTGGTACTGGTGCCGGAGGTGGTACTGGTGCTGCTGCAACGGGTTGTGGTGGAGGAAGGATAGCAGGGGCTGGTTGTGGTGCACTACAGCAGCTAGGTTGGCACTGAGGGGCGCACTGCTGTGGACATGTAGGACCGCAAGTTGGTTGCGGAAGAGGAGGAGCTGGAAGCATTATCTGTTGTGGAGGCTGCATGTTCACCTGACAGCAACTGGGTTGACACATTGGTGCACATGTTGGTGAGCACTGAGGACCACAGGTCATTGGAGGAGGTGGCGGAACCATTTGTGGTGCACTGCAACAACTTGGTTGACACTGAGGAGCACATCGCTGGGGACATGCTGGACCACACTGTGGAGCTGCAAGGGGCATAGGAGGGGGCATGGCAGGTGGCATTGCTGGGAGCATTGGTGGAGGTAAGGGAACCGCTTGACAGCAGCTTGGCTGACAAGCCGGTGCGCATGAAGGTGCACAGTTGATACCACATGGCATCGGTGGCGGTGGCGGCGCTGGCAATGTAACTTCCATCGGCTTCAGCCAGACATGTACTGGAGGAGATGGGGGTGGAGCCGCACAGCATTGAGGAGTGCACTGGGGGAAGCATTGTGGTGCACATTGGCCAGGGCATGATGGCATCATTGGTGGTGGAGGAACTGGAGCCTGACCACAGCAGCTGGGCTGACATTGTGGAGCACAACTTGCAGGGCATCGAGGTCCACATTGTGATGGCATTGGAGGTTGCATTACAGGGGATGCTTGCATGACGGGCATGGACGGTTGTGGTACTGGTGGAGGCATTGACGTGCAGCAACTTGGCTGGCATTGCGGGGCACACTTTGCAGAGCAAGCAAGTCCACAAGGCGATGGAATTCTTGGCGGCATCTGTGGCTGTGGTATTGGCATCTGCATTGTCTGCATCGGCATTGAACTGCAGCATGTGGGATTGCATTGTTGAGTAACGCACTGAGGAGAGCAGCTAGGGCCACATGGCATTTGTTGCTGCTGTAACGGTTGAGGTGCCGCAAGCATCTGCATTTGAGGTGGAGGTGCCATGGGCATCGCTGCGCAGCAAGCACTGTTGCATTGTTGTGGAGCACATTGTGGGGAGCAGGATGGTCCACAAGGCATCATAGAGAGAGCTTGAGCGGCTCCGCAGCATTGAGGAGAACAGCTTGGTGCGCATGTCTGAGGACAGCTCTGACCACATTGACTATATGGAGTAACAGGAGGGAATATTTGTTGTGACGGCATGTTTGTCATTCCTTGATATCCTGGAACACAGCAACGGAAATCACATTCAGGCATACATGTATGAGCACACTGAGGATCACAGTATCCAGGATGCTTTGCGGGTACTGTCTTTTTCTTTTTCTGATGTGATTTCTTGATTTTTGATCCTTCAAAACAAAATTTGATATCTATTCAAACAAGATGCAGTAATCCATGATAACTATTCACTAATTTGGTCTGCAAAGATTGTTTTTCTAATGTAATATGTAAATTTTACTTACGAACATCAGCAAATGATAAAGGCTGAGGGATCTGATATCTTTTCTGGTTCTTAAGATTTCCTGAAATAGACATTTTCGTTGCTATAAGAATAGAAATTCTTTAAGATGAAGAAGGTTAGTTGCGATTAATTCAATCATTACCGTTTCACTCTTCATTTTTCATTGTCAGCACCTGGTTGCATAGTTTATTTTTGGTAACTGAGAGCAATCGCTTGTGGCAGCTTAAAACTTGTCAATTCCCTTTAAAATGGTTGACCAGCCCGTGAATTGAATGTCGCTTAAGATGAAATTCTTAAAATTTGGCCCTTTGCATTCACCGTCTTCTACAATTCTTCTGATATCAAAGTTTCAAGTATGCATAGGGAATAAGATTACATTTACATAAAAAAGTTCGCTCGCTTTCACGAGAGGCTTTGATTTTGAATTTAACCCAGTCCCTACCGGGAGGGTTGTTTTCCAACCCCCCTCAAGCTTTTTTAGTAACTGTTCTGTTGTATGATGCATGACTTAAAGCTTATATGCATTAGCTACAAAAAAGTCCACACAATCCCCACAGCAATAACAATGGGTCACGCGACATTGCCTTATATGAAAAACGGTAACACCAAAACCATATATAAATGCCTCTTTTTACCAGTAAACCTTGTCAGAATGGGTTGATTATTTGAAAGGAATTAGTAAATCGTTATTAGTAACAAATTAAACTGAAATTTTTGGATTTTTATTTATATTTAGAAGGTCCATTTTTACCCGACCACAATAGCATATTTTGAATATGATGCCCATATTATGTCACAAGACGTCATAATGATGTCACAATAACGTTACAATAGAAGTGGGAAATGTCCAATTTACCAATATTATTTGCTATGCGTTGGCCAAACCCTTTGTCAAGTTTTATTGCTCTAGCTCTAAAGGAAGGCAATTTCTGGAGGGGGTGTTGGTACAGTAAGATCAAACAGCCCGGTATGATTAGGGTTACAATCAATGTTTATCTATTGCAGTTTTCACCTTTTCCAGCCTTGGCTGACTTCAACATGGTTCTCCTCGAAGCTAAAAAAGTTAGAAAAATCAGTTTCACTTAAATCAGATTTGTTAAGATGGCAGTATAATCCTTTGGCTCTAGCAGCTATGTTCTACTTTATTAAAGGCTCGCTCTCTCACTTTTTCCATCTTATCTTCATACTACAGAATCTATACTATTTCCATCATACTACAGAACCTCAGTCACATGGAAACGGCGTGCCAGGGGATAGGATGCGAGCTGCTCTTACTAGGAGTGCTCTCCTGTGTTGTAAGACAAGTTGATATTGGATTGAATAGCTGTCATGTACCCTTCACTGTCCACTGTACATCAATATTAATGCAATTGTTTAAACCAAATATCAAACTTGTATTTAAAGAACCTATCTCAACCAGACTGTTTAGCAACATCTCAGCCGTTGCTAATAGGCCATCTGCTTATATAAAAAATGTGTAGGCCTCCACAAGTGTAGAGACAAGATGGACATTGCTTGGAATCGTTGTAAGATTTAGGACTTGTTGAGAGCTTGTGGCTAGATTTTGCAGTTCATAGTGCGTTAAAACGGCTTCAAGAACTGTCCTTAGCATTAGCATTGTACCTGTATCTAATCAATTCATTAGGTAGGTGTCTATATGATCAGGGGGAAGTTTTTTTTGGGACAAAGCGGCGCGCAGCGCCGCGAGTATGCGACGGATTTGGACGGGACCAACTGGTACCCCATAAAAGTGACCAATCGCCCTCCAGCTATGTAGGTCTCGACTGGGTTGCACTGCGCATGCGCCAGATAATGCCCCATTTTGGGGTTTTTGGCGAAAATTTCCTAATGTCTCAATGGGAAAAAGGGGGTGCTAATAACTCGTCCCCGTTTCAAGATGGCAACAACCAAACACAATTTCTAGGGACAATTTGACAAGGCGCATCCAGTGGTTGGGTCCAAATTTCAATTAGAAGTTGAAAAAGTGGCCAAAATTGGGCCCAAAGTTGGCACTTTTGGCCCTGTTTTACTTTATCATATATAATTACAATACTTCGGTGGGTACCTTCAATAACGGTCATGATCCAAGTTGACTGATTGATAGGCTATCCATGGGGACCATTTGCACTGAAATCCAATGCCTACAAGTGCCCCAAAAAGGGGTACAAAGTGGCACAAATTTTGTCACTTTTTCAAATGGCTCTAGCTCGGAGAGGGTGTGACAGAATTGGACCGGGTAAAGGGTGTGGGATACGTCTCGGGGCAACTTAGATTTTGACACCTAAAAAAGTGATATTTCTGTTACCATGGCAACGATAAGGGGCAAAAACTGAGTTTTCACAACACACCCCTTGGTGTTTCTATTCCTGCAGCTTTTCAAAGAGGTGGTACCCCTGACGATATTTTTAGGGATTAAAGAGGGATAAATTTGGAACATTTTGGTGCAAGTTTGGTCCAAATTGAATTTGAATGAGGTCCGCTAGAGGGGTGCAAAGTAGGAACACTGAATTTAGGCCCATTGCAGCCGGTTACTTTGTTTACATTCGGGATAGGGTGGAGAATGCAGTGTCACGTGGTAGTCTGTGACCATTGGAAGTGCCAAAAGCTCCTTTTAGTGGAACTCCGTTAATACATTCAGCGCGATGGGGCAAAAAAGGGTAACATGTGCTTGAATTAGAGAGAGTCAGGTTTCTATTAGAGAGTAGGTGGTTTCAATTAGAGAGGGTTATGGGGGCTATGTATAGGATGCCTCTGGGATCAAATGAGGGGTACCAAGGGGTGCATTTACACCCTCGGAGAGACAATAATTAGAGAGAGGTCACTTATAATTAGAGAGATGTTTCTCCTAATTGGAGAGAAGGGTAAGGGCATATCCCCCTGATCATATAGACACCTACCCCATGCCCAGCGTTTGCTAGGGCTCTTCGCTAGTCTAATAATCTATAATCAAGCAGCTTCTAAAGTGACAGCTCGAAAGATAATGTGGAAGTAGTAAGTATCCTTGATTCATAATTTAAATAAAATTTTATAGTACACGGACAATTTCAATTGAGTATGGTGTTAAATTATGCGTCTTTGGTAAAAAAAAGACTTAAATATGAACATGTATGTGAAAACTGTGAACGCAAAAACACTGGTCTATTTTCAGGTCCAATAATCGGCTACAATTAAATGTGTTGCTTTTGTCAGCAGAAATAATCTCATATGTTTGGCTATCTTTAAATTGAACTGTGGTGTTAGCATCTATCGGGTCTCATGTAAAACGGGTTGCTTTAATATTTTAGCAAGTGATACTGTATCTTTTGGACAGGATTTGAAATATCTTATTGAAGGCGCAAAAACTACTTATATGCCCGCCTCCCAAGTTCCAAATAACTAGCAAACTTATTATTCTAAAGAGCAGAATAGAAAAAGCAAGATTTGCTTGCGCTAAACACTTTTTAGAATATGACAACCCTTTTTAGCTAATTTTTGTAGCAATATTCAGGTTATGTCACAGGCATAAAACTTCACCGAAATACGATTCTTCAGTGTTAATTATATAAAGAAGTATTTGAAAAATCTAAATTTGCTGGATTATATGTTTTTGTGTTAACATTTTGTAACGTTGCACATGATCTATGGTATACCTTTTGGTGCTTTTGGCTTTGCAGCTGGTTTAGAATTTCGTTTGCTTGCTGTTGGCAACTTTGAGTTTGGATGAATACCTAAAAATAGAAATAAATTGAAATGATTGAACTTTTAATGAAAAATTTGAAAAATTAGAATATGAACTAAACGCTAAACCTATATAATTGCACGTTGAAAGTGATTGATTAAAATTTTAACTTATAGCCAAAGCTTGTGAAAATGATGCCCTTAGGTTTCGAGAATACAGTAGTAGTAAGCTCTCCATGAACTGTCGTATGGCTTGAAAATACGACAAAAGTAAATATTACAAAAGTAAATATTACAAAAGTAAATATTACCTCTTTTTGTTATTAAATTAAATTAATCACTATAACGTATGTCGTGAAATGAAGCGTGTCTCATATAAAATGTTTTCCGAGAACCTTCTTACCCAATTTTCACAATTTCAGAAATTCAAATCTTGAGAAATCTCTAATACGAGGATTTTCTTGTTTTGTACAAAGATATATATGTAGTAAGAAACATTTACTATATTTCTGTCTTTATCGTGAAGTAATAACTAAGAAAATATTACAAGTTATTTGGATAATCCGTATCATAACAAGCATCGCTATTCTACAGAGAAGTATTGCTACTCGCTTATTAACTGTTTAAATGTTCAACTACTCTTAACAAGATAGAACAAAGAGATAGCAAATTTTGTTAACTCTAAAGAGCAGGGAGCGCAAAGCGTGGGAGGCGAAACGCCCAGTGGACAGTTTTCTTATGTGTGATGCAGAGGACTGGGTCGGGGCGGGAAAACTAGAATCGGAATTGCGAATGGCGTCTTGCGTTCTTCGTGTTCTGCCAAATTTTACGTACTGAATCATAAAAATTGAAAATTTAGATTAATGTTGCATTCATCTAAAAAGCCTTAGAAATTAATAAACTGTCTCTCTCTAATAACCGTATGTCGGTCTTTTATTATAACGTTCTTTGTTTGTGAGTATTTTGATTACTTTTTGCACAGTATCTTTTATATAAATACAAAAACAACAAGATACAAAAACAAGGCCCGAATCCACAAGAAACGATTCAGATATCTTCCTCTTTCGATATCTCCAAAGCGGCAAAATATGGCAAGTAAATCTTAAGCACATAGACTGACCATGCATGAGGTAACATTTTTATGCTGAAAGCGCAAACGTTCTTTAACATTCTTGAGAGAAAATTGAAAGCCGCCAGCAGCTAGGAGTTTTGTCGTAGCTTAGGCCAACTTCTTACCGTCGTACTAAAAGGGCTTTAATTTGGATAAATGTATTTGCGCAGTTGTTAAACTTGCACAAAAATCAAAAGAAAAGCATGATAAACATAATACAACCAGTCAAAAAACTTACCTATCCCAGATTTAGAGTGGAAACAGTAGAAACAAAATATCACCCTTCAATTTTACTGGGTCAAAAATTTCACGACACAGCTCGATTTCGCCTCGAAGCGCAATTCGAATTTTGCATCACACATCAGAGACCCGCTTTCCATTGGTCGTTCGCCTCCCGCGCTTCGCGCTCCCTGCTAAAGAGCTTGTGACGATCAAGCGACGCATTTGAGTTATAGCTAGATCTCTACTGAAGACTGACGATAGAGACAGCAATGGATAGCTATACCGCAAAATTCTTTAACACAATTAATGGAAACCTTGTTTATGTAGCAAATTTGACCGGCACAATCGCTAGAATGTGAAACTTAACTCTTGAAAGTTTCGAGAAATATCAATCTCGGCTGCCTTTCGTCGAATATCTATTAAAGACACCTCTTACTGACTTAGGAATGTCCTTACCGTATCGTTTAGCTTCTTTGGCGAATTCTTTTCTGAACAGATCCTTATCTTTCGCATCTAATCCATTTAATAAGTTATCAATATTCATATCTAAAAGCATAAAAAATGAGGGAGTTTATTTTGCCGAAACATTTTACTTCGCTGACTCTACATGGTAAGAAACATTACTAGCTACGCGCATCTCTAGCGCACTCGCCATGTAACAAAATCAATTTGTCATATGGTACATGTGGTTTTGTGGACTTCATTTGGAGCTTATTAATGTCAATTTCCTGTTTTCTGCATGAATCTGCTGCTTAAAGGCAATAGATTTGCATAAGAGAAGGCCAGTTGAGTGAATACGAAGCAGCTCTTTTGAATTCCCACACAAAAGGTAATTTAGCTATTCTTCTCTTATTAAATTTTGATTGATTGGTGGCTTAAGCCACTTTTATATCTGTCAATTCCCTTTAAGATAAGTTTCTAGCATCCGGATACATAGATTTGATAACTAGAAATTATATTCCTGGCATTTTCGACAAGCTTTTGTTATGATTTATCTCAGAGGTATATTCTCATAGGTAACTGCTTGGCTATATCCAGCCTTCATCAGAGTCATCATTTATCTTGTTTCCTATATATTTATCTTGTTTCTTGTTTCCTCCTGAATGGCAAGGCTTGACTGCATAATGAAATGGCTTACAGAATTCCACTCCCGCCTCCAACAAACTCTTCATGTAATACCGCTTTCACACTGACTATTTATGGTTAGGTTTCAACCAATGAAATCAAGTCGTATTGCTAGATCGACCAATCACAGCGCAACATTTGTTAAACCGGTTTAATTGAAACCAATTCAACTAGCAGTATGAATGCGGTATAATGCAGGAGAACTACAGTACGAGTACGTTGATTGCGATCTTGATGATTACGATAGGTTATGTTGTGATGACCGATCTGTATCTTGATACGAATCCGTCTTGTTTAATTGTCTCTGATTTTTCCGGCGTTTATACTCTAGAAGTTTATACTTTCCCTTTCCTTCGCAATCCAATATTTGCTAATTTTAATATTGTGTTATGGAAATTATATTACCGCATTTTCTGGCTCACAGTAGAACGATATGAAAGAAAGTCAAGTTGCTATAATGGAATCGACATTCATTTGTTCCTGCGTAACGCTTAATTCTTACTGATTGTGCCAAATAACTGTTTATCGTTTTATTTCAAATGTTCAGGTCAATATAATTAAATGGAAACTGCAAATTAAAAGCTATTTATTATCGTCAGTTCCTTCGTTCTTAAATTGGTTTCGCACTAAAAAATGAGTGAAAGTTAAAAATAAAACTACCTTTATCAACATTGTGTTTGTGTGATGGCTTTGAATTTGTTCCATGTATGCTAAGAAGTAATACGGTTAAGAGCCCAAAGAGCATCCGAAATTGTATCATACTGACGTTCTTTTTCTGCAAAAGAATTAGGTTTAAACTTTATGTATGAACTTAATTGCACAAAACCCCCAGCTTTAATTCTGCAATAAAAGAGTTGCTTTCTAACAAGAACATCATGATAATTTATTGCATTATTCATAGCTAAGACTAGCTACGGCGTTTTAAGATATAGTAAAGATCCATTTCGGCTGCTCGTATTTTTGAAAATTGGAAAATTAAAAATTAGACGCAGTAAAAATTAGACAATTGCTTTATCTGTTTGCATATGATGTTGCAATTATTTATCAAATAAATGATGACGATTTTTGGTTTGTGATCACAATGACAATCAACTATTTTACTATCACTGCACAACTGATAAACAAATCAATCAAGTATAACTCTAAATAATGCTTTTGCATTTCGATGCAACTATAAAAAAAACAAGCATCTTTTAGCTTTGCTCGCAAAAGTGTATGCCATTTAACAAAGGTTTAGATAATTTAAATAAATTTCTCACCTCGTATTCCAGCCAGATGTATCTTATCTCTTGTTTAGATAATGAAAATTGACTTGCTCACATTGTAAACAAGAGCTACAAGGATCGATTGAATTGGGATCAAAGGTTGCCCTTTCGTAAATTGACAAAGCTCTAACATAACCCGCTTATAAAAGAGATCCCAATCAAACCACCTGCAATACTGTACAGAATCGCCGCAAAATCGAAATCAAAAGAATGCGAATTTTGTAATTTTAATGCATAGTTTTGCTATTATGGACATTGATTTCGCATCATTTCTGCAGCTGCAATAAGCCTTGATTTTCTTTAGGAAATTTTGGCCACGGTTGCTGGCCTATTTAAGATTTTTCCTATCATATAACTACATGGGCGAAGTTCAACGCATGAGTGGTCTGCTCGGTCAACCATATAATCGTGTTTGTTGATTAGCATTCAATAATCAACTCAGTCTCCCGGGGCTAAATTTAAGAATTATCTTAACTTACTTTTAATTGGTGTATTCTATCGGGGTCACATCCACTTGCCAATGAGATCTCTTTTCAGACAATGAGTAAAATTCAGCGATCGACGCTAATGCCAAAGTTTTGTTTAGAAAAAGCTAAAAATGTTTCCTCATATAAAGTAAGAAAAGATAAATTGTCAACTGTTCATAAATATTTTGCCTGCATTTAATATTTGCAAAATATATTTAGCAATATACGTTTTTAGCAATTTTTAGCAATATACGTTTCTAGGTGGCCCAGGGAAAAAGCCTTCCTTGTGTAATCGAACAAAGGGCCATAACAATGGGGCACCTCATTTGCATATCAAGGAGTTAAGTAATATAAATGAAGAGTTAACTAAAATAAATCATATCCTTATCAACAAATTTTTTGATTAATTTATAAGATGCAGTGCAATTTCAGCTACCTAGGGTGCAGTGCAAGCAGTCGTTGGGGTTTACTCCACCACGAATGGGGTTTACTTCACCACTCTTGAAAACTTGGTTCTGACAATGGATGCGAGCAAGTGATTTAGAAGGAGGAAACTTGTAGAGAATAGGCTACCGAAAAGTCTGACGTCAAACATTCTTTCTTTTTCAGAATAATAAGTACCTATCAATAAATGTGAACTTTTCAAGGAAGCTTTGCAACTATATCCATAAAGTCCATAATTTTGCAACAATTTATATGTCTACGTTTTTATCTGAAATTACTTCTGTAAAGAACCCTAAGGCAGTTGCACCCAGGGCAATGTATGTGCAGTACAGTGGAGGATGTGCAGTACGGTGGAGGATGTTCAGTACAGTGGAGGGATACCATCAGTACGGTGGAGGGATATCAACAGTACTGTGTAGGATTTTCAGTACAGTGGAGGGATACCATCAGTACAGTGGAGGGATACCAGAAGTACGTGGAGGATATTCAGTACTGTGGAAGGATATCATCAGTACTGTGGAAGGATATCATCAGTACAGTGGAGGGATACCATCAGTACAGTGGAGGGATACCATCAGTACATGGGAGGGATACCATCAGTACAGTGGAGGATGTTCAGTACGGTGGAGGGATATCATCAGTACAGTGTAGGGTGTTCAGTACGGTGGAGGAATATCATCAGTACAGTGGAGAGCTTTTCAAATTTCTGCACGTGTCCGAGTTTTCTACACTTGTTGTATAAGAAAGTCAAAAATATAGACGCATATTTGAATGTTTCGATCTTATGATCTTCAACAGTAAACTTCATCATCTTGGTTATCATATTCAGTGCTATTGACAAAACTTTCCGTGTCAGATTTGTATCCCTCAATTCGATCTATATCGAAGGGCCATTCACTCTTCAAATTGTGTATGAGACTTTTAGGAAAACAAAAGGATTTTTAAGGGATTTCAATGAAAACATTAGGTTTTCCAGCCGGATTGAACGAAATTTTGATAAAGTAGTGAATTGCCCCTCGATATATATATATACACTATATCATTCATTTCATTATGAAAGGGCTGGTTGAAGAGAAGGGTACCTGTGTAATGCAGCTAAGAAATAAGCCACAATTTTCATTTTTACGCTAACCTAGCACAACTCTCAACATAATATGTATTCACTTCACTGACTTTATCTGGTATTCTGGAAAATAATTTTCTTGTTCTTATGCAGAATCTTGCCTTAATTACGGTTTCAATAGAAATGAGACTCGGTATTTGTACCTGCTTTGACTTTGGAGTTGTTCTTTGTTTCCTTCACGTTAGACTTCTTTTTCTAAAGAAGCTGACACTAAGAAACTTTATATGCACTTTCCTAACAATCAAGAAACTCTTCTGTATGGAAAAAGAAATGAAAAAAGCTAAGACACTTTTTCCGTTTATAAATTCAGCACTCTATTTTATTTATGTTTGTGTAATGTTTGTTTAGGAATAATGCCCAGAAACTATAACACTTGAATAATGTCCATATTTTAGGGTTTTCGATATCCACGGCCCCCGCCCTCGGGGTCCTTATTTTGGAGCCCCGGGGGGCCTCGGGGCCCTCTGTATTTTTAGCAATACAGTTGACATCCGCTATCTCGACTGCCCGCTATCTCGAACATTCGCTATCTCGAACGATTTTCCATTTCCCCTCGTTTTGGTATAAGGGTTTGTATAGAAAAATCATCCGCTATCTCGAACCCCGTTATCTCGAACATATTTTCGAACCATTTTCGATTTCCCACGGAGGAAATCTTGCTCTTTATCTCGAACTTTGCCAAATTTTTTGCTGAACTGGATAAAGAGACAGGCTGAAAATATGTATAGGTTCGCCTAGCGGAGCGGGAATGGCAGCAGCTAAGTGATATGCTGCCCATGTATACAATAGATGAAGCTGTTCTCTTTCGAGATGTGCTGCATCGCCATTATCTCAATTTCACCAATAGTAGGGATGAAAGCAGATGAACTTTGACTCCTATGTAAAAATACCAGACTTGTTTGACGAAATTTGGGATCAATAACCCTGCATGTTAATAGGGCTTCCTTTTCTGACTAAAAAACTAAAATTTTTTATATTTATATGGGGCATCCGTTATTTCGAACATTCACTATCTCGAACAAATTCCAGTTTCCCTTGACAGCAGTGGTGTAGAGCTGGAAAAATAACTAAGGGGGCTCTACTTCAGAAAATAATTAGCACGATTCTGATGATGAATATGTGCGTCGAAGGCGCACAGTGCACCGAAGGTGTGCCCAACAAGAGGGGTCTGGGGGCATTCTCCCCCAGAAAGTTTTTCAAAATACCATCTCCGATTTGGCTAATATTGGCCGTTTTTCACAAGTTACAGCATTTATCCAAGTAGCCACCCTCTTGTTTATCCGGACTTCGATTATCCGGTCCGTCAAGGATTTTCAGCCATTAAATGACTATTCAGCAAATTTTCTATTTTTCTTTGCAAAAACCACTCAATCGTCAAAATGCCTGGCAATTGTAATCACAAAATCACTAAAACCTCAACTACTCAGATGAAGTCACAGTTTATAAAACGGTCGCGGAAACTGCTGACAAGTGTGAGCCGTGAGGCATCAAGTAGCAAGCCAATGAGTGACCCGTTTTTTAAAAATTTTTAATATAACAAAATGTTTGTCTTGAAAAATTAAAAATATATAATTGTTAATTTTTTAATGGTTAAGCTGCCATTATATGTTTTTGTTGATCCGAAAATCCCGTGTCCTGTCCTGAGTTCGGCGGCTAGAAAATAGCTACTTTATCGAAAACTATATTATCCGAAATGACTTGAACCTTGAAGCAATGTGTAATAAGGTTGCAAGGAAAATAAAATATCTAAGGATGATTAATGTTTTGATATCACAAGGGCATTCATGTTTTGGAGAAAGAAAGACAATAACACTAAGAGATTGAGCAAAAAACTGGGTGTTTACGTTCAGATAAACAAAATAACTAAGGGGGCTGTAGCCCCCCCCCCCGAAAAGCTTGAAAAAAATAACTAGGGGGGCTGAGCCCCCCTGAGTCCCCCCCAGCTCTACACTCCTGCTTGACAGTTCGAGATAGCGGATGTCAACTGTATTTCACGTCAAGGCCTCCAAATGTCGTTAAAAAAAGCAAAGAAAACGTTTTTATGTCCAAACCGAGGAGAGAGGCCATTTTATATTCCTGGAATTCGCACCAAAGTTCATTTTTTATGAGAAAATGTTTATAAGAAACCTTGATCTAGCCACTCATAAAATGTAAAAAACTTGTAGCGTACAAGATTCCTGTGGAAACAAAAGGATTTCTAAGGAATTTCTATGAAATCAATAGAATTTACGGCAGTTTCTGCGTCCGGAGGGGTTGCACTTCCAAAACTTGGACAAGAGGCTCATCTAAGCAAAAGTCCAGTACCGCAAAAAAGAAAAAAATAATTATTTTTCAAACCCAAAAAAGTAGAGTCTTTAAATTTTGGGTAACATATGCTACCCAAATCAACTGTTGCATGGTATTTTTGATCATCAAGAGCTAATGCGAGATGACAGTCACCCAAAAAGAATAATTTGAACATATGTTACCTAAAAGAGTTTACCCTAAAAAAGTTTAAATTTTACCCAAATTTAATATACCCAAAAATGTAAATTGAGCCCCCTGTCCAAATTTTTTTCAAGTACACCCCCTGGGGGTGTGTTTGATTCCTAAGGAGCGAATTGCCCCTCAATATTCAAAATCCGTACAAGAAGTTTTTATGGTAGCATCTGGCAGAATGATCAGCTTGAAGTTTTTCAACATTTCCGTTTTTATTTGCGAGGACCTACTATACAAATAGGATTTACTGAATGTACATGTTTTTGCTGTCTGCGCGGCATGCGGTCACCACTCATCATTCCAGAGTTTTTTAATCTGAACATTGAAGAGCTTAAGTTTCGAAACCGAAAACTATACACAGATTTGATTTATGGTGATAATATTACAGTACAGATTTCGTAAACTACAAATGTATGCTTTTAAAGTAATTTTCCCGCTTCAAATCTCTTTATACAAGACAATAAGGCCTTTCAATCGCCCAACTTTTTAAGAGCTCAAGAAAATGTTGGAAATGAGTTGCTTGTCTTTATACTCGAGTAAGAAACGGAGCTTGAATATCGAGGGGCAATTCACACTCCTAATCACACACACCCTGCCGTAAATTGTATTGATTTCATTTAAATCCCTAAGAACTCAATTTGCTTTAACATGAATCTTGTACACTTTTTAAAGAGTAAAATGCCTCGCGTTGAATATCACCGGTTTCCATATTTTGAGTTCTGTAAGTTTCTTAAATTTTAAGAGTGGCTAGTGTACTTAATTGCCTTTCTGCTCCGTTTCACCATAAAAACGTCTATTTGCTTCGTTTTAACGAAATCCAGGGGCCTTGACGTTAGATATCACTAAAAAGTATACGGGGGCCCTGAGGGCCCCGGGGGCTCCAAAACGAGGGCCCTGAGGGCCGGGCTGTGGGTATCGAACACCCCATACTTCAACCGCTGGGAACATGATCCAGCACATTAAACAGCTTTGCGGAACGAATTTCATGAAGTTTTCGAAATTTCGAAATTATTCGAAGTCAAGAAACTCGGAGTCTCTATCTATACTACTGTAATTGTGGTTTGAAGTTTTGTATTTCGAGCATTTAAAGCGACAAATCAAATTTGTTTAATAGCTGACACCGATAGTTTTCACCGAGATGAACAATTATGTAATAAAGAATATTCGATTGATACAGGTTGCGTTTACCATACCGTGTGGCAATTCGTCCCTTTATAAAAATCTTATGCAATCTAGCCGGAAAACCTAATGTTTTCATAAAATCTCTTACACGAGAGCATGATGGATCAGGTCCAAAAAATAGGCTTTTTATCTGGTCCAACTGAGTACGGATAGCGGAGCCAAAATAGATTAGATAGCAGCGTTCTTGTATGCACGAGAGGCCTATCTGTACCAGTTTCGGAACGGATTCAAATGGATCCGCTTTTGTTTACATGGAGTCTAAGGGAGAGGAACATTGACTGAAAATGGAAAATGTTTGACTTTTTCGTTCTCTATGCGGACTATTTTCACTTTCTGGTCTCGTGACTTTCATGACTGCAACACGATCACTATTTTCATAATCTTGCCATTTTTTACACTTTCCCCTTAAAATACAAAGTAGGTCGATTAAGGTATAGAATCCTTGTTTTGAGTTTTCATTATATAAATAAGGAATGTTTTCCTTCTGAGGAAATGCTACTTTGCCCAATCTGGAAATATAGAGAAATTGCAGGTATGTTACAGTTATAGTATTGAACAATGATAGTATTTAGTTAGGGGAAGATTGCACAATTCTTATTGACACATGCAGTGACACCAGAATGATCCAACCAGTATTTGCATGCATTGATACCTTAAGTATATCGAAAAGAAAACACTTCACAAGCAACGATTGTCCTTTCAGGCATTAATTTGGATTTTGATAAAATGCCAAATTGTGTGCCAAAGGTATAGTAAGAAATAGTTACCTATACCTAGTGAATTGAGTTTCTTTACAGAAATCGGCTCAAAAAAATTCCATTTGACTAGGGTTATATAGAAATTTTGAACGCCTTAATTGCCATAATATTCAGACTTTGAACTACGTTTCCTACGTATTAGCTACTTATATTTCCTTTGCTTTATGGCGAGAACAATAATTTTTTCCCAGGGTTATTTCGACGGCTTATTCAGTCCCACATGTGCTCTATAGCCTACCGATTGTTCTCACCCAATTGAATTAGACACATTACTGAAAGCAGCAGAAAGTGTTGGTACGAGACTAAAGAAAACACGCAAGTAGTGACTACATCTTTGTTAAGATCTTCATTATAGGAAATTGAGTAACGATTTACTAATCTAAATATTGAGCGTTTTACACCATAACTTTTATTCAAATAAAACTCAAGGTTTAAATTCAATTTTGCATTCAGTCTGTGTTTTCAAGTATCTTGAACTCCTAAATTAGAGAAAATATAGAGAGATTCATTATTCCCTTTAAATATGGCAGTAAATATCACGGGTTTCCGCGGCTTGAGCTCCGGTTTAAGGGCCTCGATTATATGAGCGACCCTTCTAGTTGAGGCATTAATGGAACCTGAAGTAACACGTCTGCTAAAGAAAGGCGAAACTGCATTTTGATATTTTTAGAGTGATATTTTTTAAATATTGATTTCAGTAGAAATCCTCGAACGATGTCATGCTTATTTCGAC
>JACTAT010000037.1:12547677-12707504 GCA_014526335.1 Chrysaora quinquecirrha
GAATACATGCATACTGTTAGAATATATTGTAAACTTACTTGTTTTTGCATTGTCGTCAAGAGGAGTGCAGACAGTCTTTCGGATCAAATGATGATCGATGCACTTGTCCCATAAACCTGTGCGATATATCACTGTCTTATTGCCGATAGTCACATGACACTTCTGCCATTTGTCCCATATAATGTTGGTCAGTAGAAGACCTATTGCGCTGACAGTGGATTGAATTAGGGCAAGGCCAGGTAGACTTGCCATGAAGACAACCATGTGCAGCTTGATACTTCTCTTTGGACTGCTAACGGTGTTTATGCAAATAATGCTCCAAAAATATAATGGAAGCCGACCCGTGAGAAGAACCAAAGTTTTGCTCGAAGCTTTATCGTTCCGTAAAAATGTGCATCAATGTTCAAATTTAAAACTTTTGAAAAAAATTTTAAAAAATGACTTAATATTTGATGAGGAAATTGAAGGCAGGTTTATGCGACTTAATTTGTAGGAAAACCACGAAGTAGATTATTTCTTTTAATTAACGTCTGTTGCAAGCACCACAAAGTAATTCTTAAGGATCAAACGTAATATCTTGAGATGATCTTATTGCCCTGATTAATATTAGATTTGAGTGCAAAATAAGATGCTACATATTGAAGTTGAATATATTCTCTTTAAAGGTTCATCCCTGATTTTCAATATAATCCAAAAAATCAAGCGCAGCTGGATGCCATCGATGAGTATTTGGTTTTTTAATCAGCAGCGCCATTCCTTGAGAAGTCCACAGTGATTATTTAAACATCTTGTGGATTTATTATTACGTCTTATACAAAATATGCTTCTTTCGGTGTAAAAAAAGCAGACATTATATTCTACTGTCTGGAAAACTAGAGTATAACCGCGCTTTAGCAATGTGCAAAAGATGAGTGATCATCATCATCAGCATAGGATAAAGAATTGACAGTGAAATAATCCATACAAAATTGAATAAGAAAAGAATAGCTTAATTGCCCGTGTAGGAATTCATAAGAGCTGCCTTGTACTGTATTCATGCAACTGACCTTCTCTCATGCACGTCTATTGCCTTTAAGGGCCTGTTTATATGGACAAAACCATCCCACCTTCCAGCCCGTCAGCTGAGCAGTGACACGAAATTTTCAAGAGTTTTCATGTAGAATTCCATCCCAACTTCCAGCTACTTGTCTCATATTTCCGCTTACTTTTAATTTGCCAGACAATAGGATTATGTCTGGTGCTTGTACATAATAAGCGATTTCATCCCGCCGTCCAGCTTTCATCCCACCTTCCAGCGTTTATATGAGAAAATTTCATCCAACCCAGGTGAGATCCCACCTCTAAACGAGTGAGATCTCACTTGACTGGGATGAAACATTTTCCATATACACAGAAGATGAAAATCAGGAAGGTTTGTATTGGAAGGTGAGATCTCACCTCTCAGCTGCAGGGCTGGAAGGTAGGATGATTTTCTCCATATAAACAGACCATAAGAAGAGAATCAAAACCTTTAGAAATTTCAAATGAACAGGGAACTTGAGTAGGCAATATATTCAAAACTTAGGCTTTGTTTAATATTGTTCGATTTATTTCTTGTTTCAATGAATTTATTTAAACTAGTTAAATTAAAGTTCTCATTTATGGTTAAATTTGGTAAACTGCTGAATATAAGTGAGATAAATGGATGCGAAATCCTTTGGCCATAATTCCATATTGACATAAAAACATTTTTTCGAAAATTTTTTAAATCAGGGAAGACCTGAAAAATGTCATGTTATGAGATTTTGAGTATATATTCTTGAGTGTAATGGTGTGTAATACCGTGTTGGAAACACTCGTAGAGCTCTTGTAGAGCTTTAAGCATCTTGTAGCACACGGGGAGAATTCAGAGAATTACTCTAACACCAAATCAGAATTGGATATACAAATGTCCTGTTGCCGAATGCAGACATAAAGGATTTCGATGCAGAAAACAAGGATGCAGTAAGCATGTCACTAGGTCACAGGCGTTGTGGCTACAAACTACGACTTTAACAACTATATGGGAGAGAACGAAGGAAATTAATAAGAAGGAAACTTGGATGAAGTACAAAGAACAGCCCGATAATATATACAGGGCAATAGAATTCGTATGCTTTTCTAGCATACGAATAATATAGCTACAAGATAGCTACATCTGTCGATAAATCATCGCATTAATTACCTTTTTTACTACCTCGGATCCATCATAGTCATCAGAGAATAGTTTATCTTATGACTACGGATCTATCGAATATATAAGAACTTTATACAACAGTTAGAGCAGTAATTGATTGGATTAATTGGATTGGTTAGGATCATCAGCTACATTAGTGCCATGAAGAATGTATCCGAGTACAGAAAGTTTTCATAATTAATGTTTCGAACAATGTATGTATAGCAGATATAGCTATTTCTGAAAAGAGCGAAAAATTCATCGCAAGTAGAATGCGTGTACAGTGGGGTGAACAATCAGGCGTGGACCGTTAAATTGTAAAAGACATTGGGCACCTATGCGAGAATCATATTTAGAGAAAGCATACCCATTTCACAAGCAGCATTATCAGAACATACTGCATTTATGCAAGAGCAATAGTTTTTAAACATTTGCACCGGAAGATTTAACCACGAAGATTGGAACACGATTTATGACAATTTATGACGATTTATAACAATCTTTTTCTTAAGATTTTTCCGCATGTAGCATTGTCAATAGATGGGATTTGAATCCAAGACTGCACGATCAGAGAGCCAACGACGATTCCACTGGGCTAATAAACTCAACGAAATCGCCGAGTAACTCTCCAAGTCATACAGCCCGAGGCTCTTCTCCCATTTGGCTTTTCTTATTTCGGCTACGTTGAGCCTTCTTTAGCACCATAACTATTTATATATATTTGTCACTAATAGCGAGCACGAGGAATAATTTCTCCACAAGTGGCATACCACAATTGATGGGATTTGAATTTGGCCCAAGACTGCATGATCAATGAGTCAACGAAAATTCCACTGGGCTAAAGAGCTCAATAAAACCGTTGAGTCTTGAGTAATTCTCCAAGTCATACAGCCGAAGAATCTTCTCCCGTTTGGGTTTTGTGTTTGCGTATATTTTATGAATAACACATGAATGGCAGATATTTCCTTTTCTTTGTGTAGAAGGTATATCGATTACATTTCAATTCTTAACAATTGAAATGCTCGAACACACAGAAGATCAGTGAAATTGCAGATCAAATATAATTGAAGACTGCGTATAAAAGCATGGGTTTGATTTAATTGTTGGGTTAGCTAAATTGAATCCAAAGTTTGAGTTTAGGATCACATTGTACAAGACTTCCCAAGGCAATGGGCATGATTGGTTATGAACAAGCTAAATAAATAATTTAATTTTGAATTTTAAGACAAAAAAATCAAATTTTTAAATAGACCATTTCAACTAAGGGCCTCGTTTTAAAAAAAATTGAAAATTAGGTCATAGAGAAATTTCGACTTCAGATTCCAATTCAGACCTTCTTTTTAGTGTTGAGCCAAAATTTTATGCTTCTAGTCCTTGAGATATTGATTTTATAGGTGTTAAAAGTTTGAAATTCTATAAAGGATTTGACCGTGAAAAATCGCTGGGGGTGAAATTTTAGACCCTCGATCATTTTACATGGTCAAATCCCTTATAAATTTTCAAACTTCTAATCGCTATAGAATCAATATCGTAAGGACTAGAAGCACAAAACTTTGCCTCAACACTAAAAAGAAGGTGCTGGATTTGAATCTGAAGTCAATATTTCTCTATGACGTAATTTTCAAATTTTTTAAAACGAGGTCCTTAGTTGAAATGGTCTATTTAACAGCACGTTACCATCCCGTTCCAATTTTAGCGAACCAAAACAGGCTGGTCTGAGTGGTCCGCTTGGTCCGCGTTTTTCACCTGGCCTCTGGCGAAGACAAACATCAGATTGGGTTTGGTTGAAGGTTGGGTTTGGGAAGCAGGCGGGAGATTACTTTGGTTGGACAATGGATGGATGCAATTTCCCTTGAAAGCAAAAGAAGAACAACAAGATAATACATAGTTGTAAACCCGAATGTGAAAAGGAACAAAAAGTGAAAGTGTAAGAATCAATTGCATTTTTTAACCCGAATGCCCTGCCCTATCATGACGACATGATTTTTTCCGGTTGGCCGCATAAGGCCTAGGCCTATCTAGATATTTGAGGAAGGCCTAAAAAATGAAACGTACCTAACTAGAATGTACCGTCAACCGGGGTGACTTCGGACTGCTGGGTGACTTCGGACAAAAATATTGTTTCTGCTTTCTGCTTTGTGGTGGCACTTGAGAAGATTAAGAAATCGTGAATTAAGTTTTTTTAAGTTGTTCTAGGGTGAAACTCTTGCTTTGACTGGAACTTTATCAACTCAGTCTAGAAACTCTCGAAGAAACGGCTCGCAAATTTATCGCAATGGGCCTAAATTGAGCGAATTTGTTTTGATGTCTTTTCTCACGAACAGATGGAACCTTCTGCAAAATTTCTTGCCAAATCTTCTCTTTTTGACTCTTTTGGCAACTTTTTGTAGCTTTTTTTATCTTCAAAATATGTCTTGATTTTTTCAATGCGAAAACATTACGTCTGTCCGAAGTCACCCCAGAGTAGGCGGGGTGACTTCGGACGACTTTATCTTCAATTACCGCGAAGGAGATAAGATCGAGGAAATAACAGACACCACTTTTCAAATTTGCTTTGGACCTTTGTTACTTTTATCAAAGAGTTAAAAGAATTATATGATTAGTTTTTGTAATATTCATAGAAATATACCAAAAAGTGTCCAAAGTCACCCCGGTTGACGGTACTTATCCGAGGATCAGGGGCGCAAATCGAAAAAATTATTGGGGGGGTGTCATGAAGTGGGACCGAAGGGTATTGGTCTTTGTGTGCCGAAAAGCGCACCCACCTAGGGGGGTTCGGGGGCATGCTCCCCCGAAAAATTTTGAAAAATTGGGTTGCTAGAATCGCTCTGGTGACCATTTCAGGACTCTTTTAATGTATTTTTTGCGCAGCCCAGCTGTTGAAGAAAACCTAAGAAACAACAAGTTTTGTCAAAATTTATGTCGATGTTGTCGCCTGACGCCTCGAATTGTCCAGAAACATAAAAAATAAGGCCAGAAATGGCTGACACAACTTGTCTTTGTTGTACAACTAGGCATCTCCTGACTAACGGCAGTATTGACTACCAATACATTGTACTGTCATGAAGGGATTGGGTTGCAATTGGCCGAAAGTTGTCCCGCCTAGCTGCTCTGGCCCTTTTGTTTACTAATTTGTTCTTTCAAGAAAACATCATCACTATCTCCTGCTATGCAAAACAGCGTGGTGAATTAAGTTCAATGTTCAATGATCTGCATGAGAGCAATTTTTTACCGATTTTTCTTTGGGTTTCGGGTACAACTCTGTTTATTACTATTGAAAATGGAAATAATTTAGTTCAGAGCCGGATCGGGACCGACTTTATCACTATAAAGTAGCTACTGGGACCGGTTGGCAAAATTATTGGGGGGGTGTCACACCCCCCACACCCCCCCTCATTTGCGCCCATGCGGAGGATTCTCGATCTGTCGTCAACTCTTGGTTTATGTTTATTCTTAAATTTCTATTCTTCCAAGTCATTGTGAAAGCTCTATCTATTCTTCTATCAGTTTTATATAAAATCTTAGCAGATATTTGCCCTGCTCTCTGGCTTTTCTTATATTAAGTGCAGCAATTTAATTCTGCAAACTTTGCGGAAAAAGGGTGTGACCTTCACAGACATGTATTTACTGTGCCGGGCAGCTGGAGTGTGCATGATGATGCAAGGCCAAACTGGAATTTGTGTGCCCCACAGTTGACCACAATTGTTCTAGAAACAATACCGTCAACCGGGGTGACTTCGGACACTTTTTGGTATATTTCTATGAATATTACAAAAACTAATCATGTTATTCTTTTAACTCGTTGATAAAAGTAACAAAGGTCCAAAGTAAATTTGAAAAGTGGCGTCTGTTATATCCTCGATCTTATCTCTTTCGCGGTAATTAAAGATAAAATCGTCCAAGTCACCCCGCCTACTCTGGGGTGACTTCGACAGACGTAATGTTTTCGCATTGAAAAAATCAAGACATATTTCGAAAATGAAAAAAGCTACAACAAGTTTCCAAAAGAGTCAAAAAGAGAAGATCTGACAAGAATATTTGCAGAAGGTTTCATTTGTTCGTGAGCAAAGACATCAAAACAAATTCGCTCCATTTAGGCCCATTGCGATAAATTTGCCAGCCGGTTTTTTTAGAGTTTCTGGATTAAGTTAATAAATTTCCAGTCAAAGCAAAAGTTTCAACCTTGAACAACTTTAAAAAACTTAATTGATGATTTCTTAATCTTCTCAAGCGCCACCACAAAGCAAAAAGCCGAAACAATATTTTCGTCCGAAGTCACCCAGCAGTCCGAAGTCACCCCGGTTGACGGTAACTAATACAGATTTTAAAGGCAGTCTGTCCTCTTGAATTTCAATGGTAAATTTTGTATAGCCATACGCAATTCGCATGAGAGATTTTGCAAATCACTTTGTCCTTCCAACCAACCAGAGCCCATAGCAACAATTTTCTGCCCAGTGTAGGACTTGCACATGCAAAGCACAGTGAGCAATAGTGGTGGAGCAAATGGCATTACGGAACAAATATAGCCAGATAAAGTGCTGAATTCTTTTCTTAAATTGAGCTAGCAATTCGTGTTTGCTCTGTGAGGTATTCAGGAAATTTGCTCTCATTTATTGTCTTGCAAAGACCATTTGTGGGGATGGTTTGAAGTAGTTGGACGACACGTTTTCTCTCGCGGGAAAGTTGTTGTGTTAACATAATTGTTGTATTGGATGGGAGTTGTTATCTTCCACCTATAATAAAGTACAAAGAAAAAAGCAATATCATTACAACTGCTCGCATGACCACATCAATTGTTCCTTCAACCAATAACTGGGCAGACTGCCTTTAAGCATTATCATTTGACAGGTAGAATACAAGCTTGGTCAATATGTGTATGCAAATCTATATCAACCGCATTGTTTTAAAAACAATATCTTGCCACTGAAACCCAGATATCAATCCATGTTTCCTGGCCGCTAACAGACCATTTCAGAATGAAAATGGAGTGCTATCAAATTTAACAAATCTAAATACAAGAGTTGATCAATTCTACAAACCTGACAATAGACTTCGAGATATTCTAGAGGACCCTGATTTGTTTATATTCCATAAAGCCTTTTTAAAGCCTTACAAAACTGATTGTGCTAAGGTGAGAGCAGCTGTTTTCACTATTAGGTTCAGATCAGTTCAACAGGGTTCAGTTGGGTTGATGTGGGTTCTGGTGGGTACAACTTTTTTCTCCAGTTAAGCCATTTTTCTCTCAATTTACTTTAAATATTGTCTTATTGCATTCCTAATGTATTAACCCATGCCATTTTTTTACTCTTGACAGTGGCAATCTCATGACGTTATGAGTCATGGTAAAAAATCAAAAGATGTTCCTACTGGAGATCTCCTTGGTCTTAACCCTAAATCAAGTCCACCTATTGTAAGACTGCGTGCTCATGAAGACAGGTCAAACAGAAGAAGTAAAGGAATTGTCTTTGCTGAAGATTTTCAGGTTACAGCAGACCAAGAAGCAACTGATCATGAGCTGGTGAAACAAGCTTATAATGGTAAGTAATGCAGATTTATTATTCATCTCAGCATAATTCTCATAATATAGAAGTCATTATTATAGGTTATGCCAGATCTGCTCTTCGACCCAAGTCCCCATGTCTGCTGATTTCAGAGGTCCCTGCAATTTAGACTTCTTATCAGGCAGCAGACACTAATATTAACTAGACAGAAGAATTTGATTTTGCATTTTTCTGCCCCCTTGTAAGTTAAAATAACAATTTTTGGTTAATTTTGGATGGTTAACAGGCCTGGCCATAGGATTTTCAATAGGTGATTCAAATGCACATGTCACATGAATTTTTCTGCGATTAATTGTGGAAAATAAAGAAAATTGAATAAACTATATAAATAATTTCTTTCAAGGTAGAATATCAAAGAATAACTCATTTGAAAGAAAATGCTTTATAACTGTATCCTTGCTACAATGTTTCCTCTCTTCTTCTTTCTTTGTCCATCCTAAGCTTGGTTGTGGTCATAAACCTTCCCCTCGGTTGATACACATGTATTTACTGTAATTTTTGTAACATGAGAAACCACGAAGAACAAGGAAATGAAGCCTGGTTAGAGTGATGTCAAGGAAGAGATGGTAAAGAGTTGTCTGAGAAAAACTATGATGGAAAAGCGAATAAAACCCTTTGTTTCGAGAACCTCAGAAGGGTCAAGTTGTTTTGGCTGTTCTTTGTAATTTAGGGTGGTTTCGCATTTTTAGCACATGTTCACATTTAAATTGAAATGTCATAGACTGGTGACTAGATGTTGAGAGTTGAAGTTTATGGCTGTCTGACAAGGGAAGGGAAGGGAAGGGGTTAATTTTCCCCATACTACAACTACACAGCAAATGAGAGAGTGTTAGAAGAGCCAAAGGGCAATACCTCATTGGCCAAGCTAACACTCTTACACCTAACGGACTAAACAGAACGACTGGTCGCTAACCCTTTCTATCTTTGTTCTCCTTCACCTGTCTTGGCTCTCTCTTTTTCCATTACCTAAATATTTTCCACTTATTATTATCAAAATTTTTATCATTAATATTATTTTTATAAATTATTAACGAAACTCTTTAATATTTTACCCCTTTGATCATCATTTCTCTATCATTATTATGATTATTGTTAACATCCTTAGTATTACCATCACATGCACATCTTTCAAATCACAACGTGTAACTGTGAAGCATCAACCTTACCACCAATCAGATTTCACCGACCATAATTCCAAAAAAATGTTTGTATATACTATGATTAAACTTTTCAGTTTATCACACCCTGAAGAAGCCTCGCTTGGCAAGACGAAATATTAGTAACTTTCAAAGAAACATAGTTGTCTTTTGTTGTCTTACGCCGCGGTGTTTCTGCCTACACTTCATAAAATATAAGTTCCAACATTTTAAGTGACAAGATTTGCATCTTTCGTATTGTGTTCCTCTGTCTCTTCATCCTGCTGCTATGCCTGCATTAAAATCTTCAATTCTTTTCATTATTACCCAATCTGACTCGTCCTGTTTCCAGTAGCATTGCGTTTTTGTACCATAGCTACCAACCATCACAAATTTATTATGATTTAATGTGCATTTTCTTTTCATTCTTAATTGATAAGGTTTTTCATTTAACCGTGTTCAAAAGCCTTTTCTTTTTACCATATTCATTAGTCTTTTCGTTTCGTCTTGTACCAATTAGCATCTTTATTGCATACTGAATTCATCTGAAGATCTTCGTTTCGTACTTTTTAAAAGCATTTAAATAACTTATCATGTTCTTTGCATCTTAATTTCATGATGACTAATGTATTAATTAGCATCTTCATTTCATATTGTATTCATCTATTGTGTCATTCTTTTTTGAAAATGACCTTAACTCCATACTATCAAAAGCATTTTGATCAACTACTACGTTCTTTGCATCATCATTTCTTAATGTATTCATCTCCATTTCATATTGTGTTCGTCTGCACCTTCTTGTCCTTCTTTGTTGAAAATGATCTTCCTTTCATACTATTCAAAAGTATCTTAATAACTTCTCATGTTCTTTGCATCTTCATTTCCCAATGTATTAATTAGCATCTTCATTTCAAACTGTATCCGACTGTACCTTCTTCTCATTCTTTATTGAAAATGATCTTCATGTCATACTATTCAAATGCATTTTGATAAACTACCATGTTCTTTGCATCTGTATTTCCTAACGCATTCATTAGCATCTACATGCCTTACTGTATTCATCTGCTTCTTCGTTTCACTATTTATTGAAAATGACCGTCATTTCATACTATTCAAATGCATTTTGATAAACTACCACGTTCTTTGCATCTTCATTTGTAAAAGTATTTATTAGCACCTTTGTTTCATATTGTATTCATCTGCATCTTCTTTTCATTATTAATTGAAAATGATCTTCATGTCGTACTATTCAAATGCATTTTGATAAACTACCATGTTCTTTGCATCTGTATTTCCTAATGTATTAATTAGAATCTACATATAATTCTGCATTCATCTGCATCTTCTTGTCATTCTTTTTTGAAAATGATCTTCATGTCATACTATTCAAAAACATTTTGATAAACTACCATGTTCTTTTCATCTTCATTTCCTAACGTATTCATTACCATCTACATTCCTTGCTGTATTCGTCTGCATCTTCGTTTCACTATTTATTTAAGATGATAGTCATTTCATACTATTCAAAAGCCTTTTTTCAAACTACCCCGTTCTTTGCATCTTCATTTCCAAATGTATTTATTAGCATCTTAAGTTCATATTGCATTCATCTGCATCTTGTTTTCACTCTTAATTACAAATGATCTTCATTTCATACTATTCAAATCCGTTTTGATAAACTACCACGTCCTTTTCATCTTCATTTCTTATTGTATTTATTAGCATCTTCATTTCATATTTTATTCATCTGCATCTTCTTTTCATTATTTATTGAAAATGATCTTCATTTCATTCAAGCCACTCAAGCCCTTGATTCTTTCTTCTTGAACGTTTTGCCGGCATATTATAACAAAACAACTGTATAATTTCTCCGCCAAACTTTCATTATTCTTTCAACAGGAAGGCTTCACCAGTAGATTTAAAAGAAAACTGAAATTACTGCCGTTTGTTATCAGAGTATTTTAATGTCTTCCATGGGTTTATCCGAAGCAAAGTGACGAACTCCAGTCTCTATTCCGGGATCAAACTGCAAGATAAAATTCTAGAAGTCTTGCTAAAAAGTCGAAATTTCGTGGTTAATAACGTCTTTTTGTTTCGGGATAAACTATGCATGTTAGACAGTCTTAGTTCTTCTGTTTCATTTTGAAATAAGCATCTTCATTTCTGTTTACGAGTTATTTTGTGTCGTCTAAGCACCATCATTCTTTCATACTCAATGTATGATTCCCTGCTTCCATGAGGTTTTTAATGTTTCAGGGGCTATTGTTTCATTTTCTGCATGTTATTTTCATATCGTATCCATGGGATCAGCACTTTGCATTGTATTCAACGATGCATGAAACATGTGACACAATCAAGTGTTTGCGTCGTCATCATCATCATCATCATCATCATCATCATCATCATCATCATCATCATCATCATCATCATCACTAAACCGTTGGTGCACTGACATGATCTGCCGTAGCACCTCCTCAGAATCACTTTTTATTATTAATCCAATTAGCGTATTCATTACTTTCCTAATATCAAGTTCAACCTGACACTTTAAGGTATGGCGAACTAAGCTGAGATCCGTTCGTTCTTTATTCCCCTGAAAGCTGTGTTATGTAAAAGCGGCCTGTACTCTTATGGCTGATTGTTCTCTTTTGCACACAATGCATTGTTTGATGCACGTAAATAATTTTAGTCATTTCTTAGAATTAAGATCGATTTTTAGCATTGTTTCAATGTCTGAAGTCTGCAAGATAATGGATATATTGTACACGATGAATCATTAATAATATCCTAGACATCTGCAGACAATTATCATCGGGTCAAACGTCCGTTACATTGCACCTGCTAAATTCTTCTTCGTATAAGTAGCAAGGCTTTTTCAGTCACGGATACGATTTTCTTCGGCATTGCGTACATTTATTGGATCGAAATCGCAGATGAAGTATCTAACTAGTAAAATTGAATTTTGTTCGCGTGGAATGTTGTCACTGAAATACCTGCGTGAGAAACAAGTAATTAGTCAGAAAGTTCATCATGGATGCTGTAATTATTATAACAACTATTAGTCTACTTCAAAACCTTGCCATATCAATATGTTGAATTTCTTCAAACGAATTGCAGTTAAATGTACTGCAAAATAATATCATTTATGTAACTTGTTCTTGGCTTACTGCTTGACGCAAGTTTTCGTTGCTGTTCTCATAAAATGAATACTGACCCAATAAAGAAGCGAGTTCGCTCAAGACCTCCATTGCCAAGTAAGCTGTACGGTCACATATTAGCTTGAAAATTTCAAATAATTTCGATTAATCATTGTTGCAGACTTTTCATTTTTTGTATTATTTGGTTGCATTTAATTTCACTACTCTTTATCAAAACACTTCTTTGAAGACCATCACAAAATCATGAAGGAAAGTCACGCCTCACAGAAATCCACTTTCTATCCCAGCCATTGTCTCTCCTTGATCACCTTATTGCTTTCCTATTATTCTCAGGAAATTATAGGGTCTGAGTTTTAGAATTGGATCTCTAAAATGGAGTTACAAAATGGTTTTGTAAAGGCGGAACTTTCTATTAGACCTTTAACTGTAGCATCAAATTATTCTTAAAATTATTATGCATTACACATCTCTAATCTATGTTTGAATAGCTGAATAAGTTTCATTAGTTCGAAATTTGAGGGCAGTTGTGATGACGTCACAGTGCATATTTTGTTGTAATTTTTCGATTATTCAATGAAACAAATTGTATAATAACCTAAAAACATTTTTTAGAAACATACGTCTTAAACTCTAAGGTTTCTGAGAAATGGGCGTCCAAAGTTTCGAAAAATGCTGACTCGACACATGTTGGACTACCTTTATTTCCATAAATAGAACATGTTAGGTACCCAATCCTTTTGAATGGAGGGTGGTAGAACTTTCCGATTACTTAAAATAGACCTAGGGTTTGCAGCAACTAAACAGTTAATAATGATCATTTCTATTTGACGTTGCAGTCCTAAGGAAACTTTGCCAAGCCTTGGTAATTTTGGGTAAATAGAGCACTTCCTGGGCTGTACTTTGTAATCTGTCCACACCAAAATCAAGTGCCGGTTCTGCGTAGTTCAAAGAGTTCATTTCTAACTTTATTTCAATACATTTCATTTCATTTTATATTCTTTTCACAGGGTAACCCCGTCAACTAAAGCTGCTTTCAGGGGCCATGACAAAACTTAAGATACTGATTCAGCTTCACTTTTTTGAAATGTGTATTTCGATCCGCATTCTGGGTATAAAAGCTTTGTGTGTGTCTGACGACGTTTCCCCTGTTTATCTCCATTTTAAATATAAATGCTAAATCATCATACCTATGTGCATTGTTACATGCATTTCGTATTGGCATTTCAGAGGCTGGCAACATTGCATCTCTGTCAAGCATGGAGGAACCTCGTTCTGAAACAGATTCGTCATTAAAAAGTGAATACGTTATTGCTGATGCTTCTACAGTTTTAAATCCAATTCCTTCTCTGGAGACGATTGAAAAAGAATTCATAGACATCGCAAGATTCAAGATATTTCAACTAGCAGGTCAGATATTATATCTCTACTGTGTTATCTTTTCACGTTGAATCGACTAATGCTGATTTAACCTTGTATCTATGTGCTTTATTTAATTAAACTACAATGTGTCTATAGCTATTGTTTTGAACCAACTAACAGTTCTCATCGCCCTCGTGGATTTAATTATGCATCAAATTTAAGGAATGTCACGTTACCGCGTTCGTCATCTGAAAATCAATGTAAAAGCTTTGCTCTACCTTTAGGCCAAAGATCGGATATGTTGAGTGTTTAAATTCATTTCAATTGCTGAAATGCAATTTCGGTCCCGTTTCAGTCAATTCCTCCTTACCAAGAGCGATCCTCCTTGCATTCAGATCGATATTCTTGTATCAAAGCACCCAATTTTTCTTTTCAATATTTTCCCTGTGCAATATCTCAATAAATTTTATCGAATTCCTTAGCACATCTTTGCAAGTACTCCCTGGTTTTTAATGTGGATTTGGGTTTATTTTCAAAAGGTTGTGTAATTTTCAGGGTTGGCTTTGCCTTCACACCCTGCAATCTCCCTATTGAACTGACCGCCACGGCATCTATGCAACTAGTCAGGTCAAAAACCCAGATTATGTATGGGAGTACCCTTTAATCTCTGTATAAAGACTTGAAATAAGATGTATGAATTTTCCACTCGATGATTTTTTTAATTTTGAAAATGATTTTGATTATATGTCTTCTTTTCAAGTAATTCAATTCAAATTTATTCATAGGATTTACCAGTTTAATTGCAAGTATACATCCTTTACAATGTATACTTGTAAAAGACTAAGCTTAACTAGCAGAAAAAAAGAAAAGAACACTTAGCTTACTGCTTACTGCTTGCGAAAAAAACAAAAGAAAACGTTACAGTTAAATAAAAAGAAGAAAACAGCAGTACAACTATTATGAACTAGAATTTGGTTAAAAAAATAGATAAACTAGAATGACTAGAGTTGTCACAGTCAATTAATAAGGTCTTTGAAATGTACTTTAACGTCAGGCGTGCGTCCTCTCGAGTCTATAAAAAAGGGACATCTGTCATTGATATCTGTCAATAACAGATTAATTCACTAAATGTAGTCAATATTTTTTTTCCAATTATAGTCAATACTTTTTTCCAATTATAGTCAATATTTTATTTCACTAATTATAGTAAATATTTTGTTCCACTTATAGTCAATATTTTATTTCACTAATTAATGTAAATATTTTGTTCCTTTTGAAAGGTGATGACGTTATGGGTAGACCTGTTATTGCTTTCAGCGCATGCAGATTACCGGTCAGAGATCTTATTGACCATCAACAATTGCTAAAGTAAGTATCTGGACGATTCAAACAAAGAAAGAAGCGCATTTCTAGGTGGCCCGGGAACAAAGCCTTTTGGGGGCAAAAGTACAATGGGCCAGAACAAAGGGCAACCTAATTTGCATAATATGAATATTAGTATATAGAGATGCGCGGCAAAGGACCGGGCAGTCTATTAATAGATCATTGTCTTTCGCTCATGAAGAGGCACCAACTCTATTGTGAAGGGTAAAAAATCATTATCATGACAAATTGTGATTTGAATTTAAAGCAATACAATAGGCTATTTTTGAAATGCTTATCTCCATTGATTCCCTTTAAACTTCAAATTCCAGCTTTTCAGCTCATGGTAGCGTCTAATCAAGTATTTTACATTTTGTTAGTCACTTTCGTCTTGTTTCCTGCGTTTCTGCAGATATTTTTAACATTTATTGTGGGTGATCCTTTTCCTCTCTTTGTCTTCCATTATTTGCTAACTTGACGAAAATTGCTACACTACCTATCCTTCTGCGCCTGAAATCCCGTTCATTGCCTGGTGAGAGATCTCCTTACTAGAGAGGTCCGACATCTGCCAGGAAATGTCGCGCCGACACAGACCTCTTTGATAAGCTCTATTGGCCAAATACATTTAAGAACCGGATGAATAGAATATGCATAGGGTACTTATCTTTGTAGATAAATTCAAGCTGTTTGAACAAAAATTAGAAAAAAATGCAAATGGTTCGTGAAGATTCTTTCCAGATATTTTGGCACAGAGCATAGTTACTGAGACATTCCTGGTTGTGTAGCTCTGTATTCAGTTGCACAATCTTAAGTAGTTTTCATTGACAAATCATTTATTGATTCACGAAGGATTTTTTGTATTGTGGAAATAATTCCAATATTCGTTTGTATCACTCACACAGTTATAGTCTGCTAAAAAGGCATAAGTTAACCTGTGTTTTTTTAATCTATTTCATGTTTTGTTAAGCAATATAATTATACATGAAAATGTAGCAAACATGTTTTCTTTTGATTGTAAAGATTTGCAAAGGCAACATTAGATCACTACGTCATCAATGATTACACATTGGTCTATTTTCATTATGGACTCAGCAGTCAAAATAAACCATCGTTATCTTGGCTTTTACAAGTTTACAAGGAGCTTGACAGAAAGTAAGTCATACCTATTTGTTATTGTCTGCGGTAATTGATTAGTTAATTCAACTGCTTGATTAAAGGTCCTGCTTTATATGATTAAGTCTAATATATTGTAAGTAGATAAATTTAGCTGCTTTAACGTAACATGACATTTTTTCTGTGTGGATAAGCTATCAATCAACTTTCAATAGGTTTCTTTGTTGCAAGAAACAACGGGAACATCTCCGGACACAGACGAATCTATTGTTTCATTTCGTTCATAGTTGCTTCCTCCAATCCTACTATTTCCAAGTTTTTTTTTACCAAATTTCAACATATCGCAGATCTTCCTTCTGTAAACCTGCCAGATCTTGGAACCAATAACCTAATCGAAGGTGCTGTGGCGTCGTGGTGTAATCCAGCTGACTCGTGGTGTCAGAAGCTCAGTGTGGTCATGGTTCGAGTCCAGCCACGGCAGCGTCACAGCCAGAGTCGAGGTCTCGATTAGTTAACCTACTACTGAGATCCTAGCGACTGGCGCTAAAACACCATTTCACCTTCACCACCTAACCCAATGTTGGAACACTAACCTCACGGGTTAACGCCATCTTTGCTAGTCTGCATATGATAAAGACTTTTAGATTCTTTACAACCTTCAGAAAAAGAAAATAACTGAACAATGAACAGTTTTTATGCAAGAATCTGCAGGATGAGCATTACTTTTCTTCCCAGTTAAATTCTCTTGAACTAATAATTCTATTCTTTCAATTGTACAAAACTTCAAAATTGTGAGAATAGCGGAAACATTTGGGGACAAACATAAAAGCGTAAAAAAGCGTATAAAAGCGTATTTGTCCCACACTTCTCAGCAAATAAATTTCAGAATTAGAGAGAAACGAAACAATTAACTAAAGCAGAGTTTATATGTAGATGCGGATCGAAATACATCAATCTGAACAGCAAAGCTGAAATGGTATTTGTTTTGAACACCAACGAATGAGCCAGCAGAATAAAGCGGGATGACGAATTAAATTCATTGAAGAGTCCAAGTGAGAAAACGAACTCTCTGTCTATACAAAACCGGCCTTTTGGTTTTGATGTGGACAGATTGATGTGGACAGAAACCTTTTTGGAATTTCCAGAGATATTTCTGCTATTTCTTGCAATTCTATTCTGCTTGGATATATTTACCGATGGTAAAACTAGCAAGTATACCAAAAGAAGGAAGAATTGTTTTTGTCAGAATAAATGAAGTTCATTGTATTATCACTTTGTATCTGACAGATATAAAAAGAATATCAAAGCATTCTACATTGTTCATCCAAGTAATTTTATCAAAGTCGCGTATGCAATCATGTCACCTTTTCTCAGGTATGTATCATGAATACTCATCAGCGCCTTAAAAAGATGATGCCGGGGTTGAAATGTTAACTATCGGCGCCTATCATTTTTTTTAATAATTTGATAGATAGTTGCTAAGATAAGCAAGAACTGGATAACTAGCTGTGATATTAATAAGCGTTTTATGTAAGTTGGATGCGGTCTGGAATTATTGTTTAATTTCTTTAAGAAAAACAGTATGGAATCTTGCGGAAATATAGACAAGATTTTTTCCGCAACAATCTAGCAAAGATGGTAACCTTGGGTTTTTTAAATGAAATCTACTGAAGAGAGGTCGGAGAACACGACTCCAAGATGGGCCTTCAAAAATTTTCACCGGAAGTAGCCTTAATTAATGCCTAATTAAGCCTAATTAAGTCGATCAAAAAAGTCGCACTTTTTCAAATCTGATTACTGCAATATGTAGACCTTGAAATGTTGAGTAAAATTTCCTTTGACTGTTTTTCAATACGACATACCAATTTCGAGAAAAACTCGTTTGGAATTATGATGACGTCATCACCATTATGATCAATACAGACCTGGATTCTATATTTCAGCTTGTATAACTTTATGGGTTGGGGTGCAATAGTCACAAAACCACTAATTATGCGATAGATGTACGCTAAGACAGCAGAATGATGATTATTGGGTGTGGTTGTGACATCATAAGGGGTCCGATGACGTCATAGGGGCAACTGACGTCATAATGGTACCAAAATGATACCCAGTCATCCATGAGCCAAAAGGCATTGTGAAGGAATACTCATGTTCGAGATTTGAAGTTTTAATATCAAACCTGCTGGAAATGGCGAGAGGTCAAATTGGTTATACAGTAATAATGGGATTCCTATTGTTCATAATGGGATTCCTATTGTTTATGCAGTGAACCCCCTATCTTCGTTTTCCCAAACTTGCAGTGGAGCTTATTATGCTTATTATGCTGTCATACATACACGTTCCGCATTGTAAGCGGTTTTTTGATGATTCGACCCCTATTTGTGAAGTTACGCGAGTGGACAAAAGCCCATACTGAGCCTTAGGACGATGACGTCATCATTATTTCAAACGAGTTTTTCTCGAAACTGGTAGGTTGTATTGAAATACAGTCAAAGACAATTTTACTCAGCGTTTCAAGATCTACATATTGCAGTAATCAGATTTGAAAAAGTGCAACCTTTTTAATTGACTTAATTAGGCATAATTAGGCGTTAATTAAGGGTACTTCCGGGGAATATTTTTGAGGGCCCATCTTGGATTCGTGTTCTCCGACCCTTTTTTAGTAGATTCTAATTTAAAAACCCTAGTTTACCCTCTTTGCTAGATTGTTGTGGAAAAAACCCTGTCTATAGACCTTGCTCTTAATCTGCATAATCAAAGCCATTTCCACCCAATTTCCATAAACCCATAAGGATATGAGAATTGCACGAGGTCCTGTTTTTAGTTCAGGGACGTAATTCAGGTTGAATGAAACTCCCAATGGGTTCCAAAAGATTTATGGGCTTCCAGGCACCATAGAAATGGTCCGTTGTTCATGTTTTTTAAACCGTTAACAGCAACTAAACCAGACATAGTAGGCAAACAAATGTTAAAGAATAAACCATTTTCTATATGAAAGCTCTGGAAGCCATTCGGCATTGCAGATTGCTGCATTATAATCTTGCTTCATGACTGATAGAAAACAACCTCTTTCTTTTGCAATGCCAACATCTCAAAACATTAGTGTGAATCAGGGAGCGCGAAGCGCGGGAGGCGAAACGACCAATGAAAAACATAGGGCAAAAATGTTTAGTATGCGCGCGCGTAGGCACAACGCTATGAAACCGCTGACCAAAATTTAAAAAATTAGCGCGAACTCCGTGGAAAACAAAACAGCTGACTAAAACCGCCCCAAACCACTTCGGTCATTTCCAACAGCCAGGAAAGCAATGCGTTTTTTAAAATTGGTTTTCCTTGGCTTTTTAATTGAAATTTTGTTGGAAAAAGCGCAAACAACAAGATTTAGAAGCAAAAATGGTTGTGTCGTGTGTGGCCGGAAAAGCAATGCTAGGCCATTCCGCGAAATCTCTAACTTTGAGGGGGAAAGAAGAGAAAAATTCTTCTAAATTTCTCTTTAAACAACACAGTCGCTGGAGAAATATGTAGACAATGCCTAATGCTGACAAGAAACTATGACAAAAGTGGAAAGCCATACACAAAAGTAAGTTAACTGTACTTCTTCTAGTTCTTCTTTAAGTATTGTTTTTATTTACAGGAGTTCAGCACTCTACAAACCAAGCCATACACAGCTGGTAATGGTAATTGAATGCACAAATGTCATTAAATGCAATGTTTATATAATACCTTTTGTATAGAGAAAAAATAGAAAGTCTTGTAAGTAAAAACTATACCTCATGTTAAACAATCAAGTGAAGGCCTAACTCAAATAATCTTAATTTTCTAGTCTAACAAGAAATCCAAATATGGTCGTCCTCCAAAACGAATTCATGGTTGTGCAGCCTTGTCCAAAGAAAATCGTATTAATACTGAAGCCACACCACCATCTGAAAGTTTGCAGCCTACACCAAGTGCAACGACATCTGCAGCTCAGCCACCAATATTGGAAACACCACAGAAAAATTACTCCATACAACACAAAAAAGAATTGAAGCTTCTGAAGGATTCCATGTATGCCAATTTCAAATCTTCAGGGCCAATATATGACATCGAAAAATTCAAAAAATTTTGTGTAGACTCTGGTGCACCAACAATTTTTCAAGGTATTCAAAATATGATGAAATCTAAAAGAAGAAGTGAAATTAGGAATAAGAACATTGAAAAGCTAACAATAAATATCATATACACAATGTGCTTTGGTTTAAGTCAAAAATGTAACTTTCTCCAGAGGGATTTTTCAAAATTTTTGATTTCGGAAAATCTTAATGGGAAGGCCCTTGACACAGCAAGAAAATTGGGGGTAACATGCACCAGTACTACTGGCCGAACACATGAGGAACACAGCATCTCTGCCTATCGACATGAAATTAATGAAATCATTGATCAGGCAATTGCCAATAATCACCTTGTTATTGCAATAATTGATGATTTCACTACTATTCATAGTCTGAGGCGCCCTGAAAATGAAAGCACTTCATATGCATCTTGCATGTGTACAATAGTCATACGAGTCTTTCCTGATGTTCAAGGCATTCTTCTGAGAAGTGATAATAGTCATCTGGATCCAAACATCATATTACCAACAGATTTGGCCAGGCAGCTCACAAGCGGTAAATACATGTTCCCTCTTTCTTTTACCTATGCCTCTGTTATGCCGGAACCAATAAGAGCAACTTTTTTCCATCCAGATACTGTTAGACACAGGCTATCCTCTCATCAGTACAAAGAGTCTGACAATGTTAGATGCATGAGGAAGCTTGACAATCTGTACCTTGTAGAATTTCAAGAGTGCTCTTTAAAAGGCATCAGTGACTATCAGCATGCACTTGATCTCCTGTTTTCCACCAAGGTGAAAGACTATGCTGAAAAGTATGCTCTATTTGTATTGGGTGATTGGCCAACTCAATTTTACCTCAGGCAAATAGCCTACAAAACATTGAGATCTCTTGAAAAGCCAAGTCAACCCAAAGCAAAGGAATTAGTAGAACCTGCAAATAAAAATACCAATCATTCGTATGGGATTTGCAATAACCAAAGCTCGGCATCTCGCAGTAATTTTGAAACAACTAAAAACTCTCAAATCCCTCAATCTATAGCAATTATACCTGTTCTCGGAGCATTGCATGTTTCCTTAAATGCGCAGGAAAATGTTATGAATATGTTCCATCCATTCATGAAATTTGTGTACCAGAGCATTTTTCCATCCAGCAAACTTGCAGAAAAACCAAAACCATGGAGAGTAACTCTTCTCCTGGAATTGATTTACAGTGGATGGACATTTATTCGCTCCTCAGTAACATCAGTTTTTGCAAATTGCAGAAATCCTGAGTATGGTGCTATTTTAAATCTTTTAGACAACTATTTGCCACTTGTCCTTGCTATCTATTCAATAGTTTTCAAGTCCAATAAATTCTTGGACTATTTCCAATCAATCATTCGTGTTTGGGCCATGTTTTACTGTTTTCGCAGACGTCATTACGACAAAGCTCCTTTAATCTGGCTTTCCAACATTTTGTACTGGCAAAAAAGCCGCCCAGACATCTTCAATCTAATATCAAACAACATCACTCTCTTTGACGAGTATGGTGTTGAAAATGTTCACTCTATCTTCCGTGCCCAGACTAAATCATACTATTCCATTGATCAGCTGATCCAAAAAGCAAAAAGTATCTTTGCCTCTAAATCTGAGCAGCATAACTTCAGAACATCCTTTTCACCACAAAAATATTACTCATACTCAACAAATCAACTAAATGCACTTAAACTGAAGGCTGCTACTATTCTGAAAGAGATTTTTGTTCAAAAGGCCAATGCTCTTTGTCAAGGTTTGTCAGACAATAATGAAAATGTCTGGACAAACAAAACAATCCCAGGTCAATGTCTTCCCATTGGATTTCATTGTTCAGTAACTCCAAACTCTGACAGATTCTGTGATCTTCCTGGCTGCATCCTTATGGATGAGTCAGTCTCATGGAGGAGATTTGATGCCTGTTGGCATGCTTTCCATTTAAAATGTCTAGCTGGAGCAGACTTCTGTCCCTTATGTCAATCATTTCTCAGAAAGGAAATAACAAGGTTGAGTAAGGTTGCAAAAACCTCTGTAACATCATATTCTACAGAATCCTCAAAAAAATCTTCAGCTGATGACACAACTTCAGAAAATATTTCGGTTCTGGAAATTCCTGATCAGGAATTTTCTGCAAGACTTGAGGCTTTAGAAAGTGAACTACTTGCTTTGAATCCACCATCTCTTATAAAGCAAGGCACCACACTCAATGCAACATCTTCTGCAAAACCTGTTTATAAAGGTCCACATTGCAAGCAATGTGGACATGTGGTAAAGGGGCACACAAAGCGCGATACTGAGACAAAGCTATGCAAAATGTGCCCAGATGGTATCTGTGGTGATTCAGGGAAATCTGTGCTTTGTAAGTGTGATTTTCATCACAGAACTTCAGTAGGTCCAACTTCAAACTCTTTACCAAATTTTCCCAACTCAGAGACAAAAACAGTTAATGGTGCATACACATATCTTTATCCTCCATCAGTCAGTCAAGCATCTTTATCGTCAACACAATACAGTAATGCATGCACAATTATCTCTATGCTCACTGGCATATCTTTTCTTAACAATGAGCTACAGCTCCCCATAGAAGAAGAGCTGTCTGATGCTACAAAGAATGCTTTCAAAGACAAAATAACTTTGGGAAATGCCATGTATGACCTTGTTGACCCTCCAGAAAATCAGCCAAATCTTTCTGTGGCTGAGGTTTTCCAACAACTCTCTTTGCCCATAAAAGATCCTGGGGCATTCAATGGCATACTTGGAAAAGCCTTCTTTGATCAAGTGCTTTCAAATATCTGCAAGAAGCCAGGACTTAAGAGATTTGTTCTGATCCTACCACCAGATCACTCCCTTGTCTTCTGCATTGACCAACAAACCATATCTGTTTTTGACAGTCACAATTTCAGCTCTAGCTATGGTGCTCTTATTATGCATGCAAATCTGGCAAACCTGAAGAGTTTCTGTGAACTTTTTCACAAAACTATAAGTCAAGGATATACCTTGTCTGTAAATGGAGCAAACTATGTTGAATTAGAGCTGAACCAGCATATTTGCCAAGGGATTTCAACAAACTAGTGTTTGATTATCCTTCATTCTGTTTGATCACAATTTTATTACATATTGACATCATGGTTATGAGTTTTCAGTTCTCTCTTTCTTGTGACTATTCATTGCCTGTTATGACATGAATATGTGCTTAAAGGGGTTGGGCTTGATATCATAATTCAACACAAAATTATTGAAATAATGACAAATATTAAAATGATTTTCATGTATCAAAATCCATACATGTTTTAAACAAACAAAGAAAATTCCTCCAGTGATTTACTGTTTTGAAACTTTACCTCATGCGTGTTCAATTTTGGGTGAATTCACTGTTTTCTTGTTGCTCTCCTAGAAAGTTAAAAGTAGGTACAAAACCATTGTCAGTTTTTTCCCACTTCATTATATTTGTTAAAAATACATATTTTGTTAAAAATACTTACTTGCAGATTGCATATCTTTTTTCTATGAAACGAATCCTGCCAGATTAACCGTAAATACTACGCGAGCTTCTCCCCATGATGTTGATGTCTATTTCGTTGTCGATTTCTGCAGCACACGCAACAAGAACGGGCCTAAAATTCGAACATGGAATGCTTGAGAGAGAAAGCAATTACAAGTTTTAAAATGACAGATAACCCATAAAAAGCCAATTTTCCCAGAGATAACGACTGAATTTTGAATAAGTTGAAGGTTTCCTCTAAATAAGGATGATTATTTGGTGATGGATATAGGTGTGGATTTTTTTCTATTAAACTCCAAAAAATAGTCATAAAATGCATGCCATTCTGAATTTGATTTGATTTGTCGTTACACATTTGGACACAGATATGTGTTAACTTTATCTCCGATAGGTTTTGTTTGAAATTTGAACCAAACATGGTTATATTTTCAATGATCAGAAATTTTTTCTTGATAGCATAAGTATTTTTTGAAATATCAGCAACTATTTTGGTAAACAATGTAATCCCAATTTAAAGGAGGTGTAAATTTGCACAACAATGAAGTAAAAATTACAGGGAAATGCCAATTTCCCCAAACTACTCACCATGTGCTCTGTAATCCTTGGATCTTCCGCAAGAAAGTCCCCGAAAATCTCGATGGATACAGGACCAGTTTTCGAGAAAACTGCATTTTCTCAAGATCAACAAATTTCGCAAATGTTCCCCATTTTTCTCAGGAAATCAATCCAAAAATATAGTGCCTTTCTCTGCAAATATATTCGTGAAAATCCAGGTTCTTGTTGTCTCACACATGCGAAGCAAGAAAGCGAAAGAAAATGCACGCATTTGTGCGCGAGAAAGAATATGATTGCGCAAGTAGCCGCCCACCCCTTATTTCAGCAATGACGCCGCCATTGCAGTCCTCGGCCACCTCGCTTAGGCCAAAAGTGCTCTTTGCACAGCGGCAGAAACATTTTTGCCCTATGTTCCAATGAAATGCAGTTTTCTGATGTGTGATGCAAAATTCGAATTGCGCTTCGAGGCGAAATCGAGCTGTGTCGTGAAATTTTTGACCCTGTAAAATTGAAGAGTGATATTTTGTTATTACTGTTTTCACTTTAGATCTGGGATAGGTAAGTTTTTTGACTGATTGTATTAGGTTTATTATGCTTTTCTTTTGATTTTTGTGCAAGTTTAACAATTGTAAAACTACATTTATTCGAATTTTAGCCCATTTAGTACGACGGTGAGACGTTGGCCTAAGCTACAACAAAACTCTTAGCTGCAGGCGGCTTTCAATTTTCTCTCAGGAATGTTAAAGAATGTTTGCGCTTTCATCATAAAAATGTTAGCTCATGCATGGTCAGTCCATGTGTTTAAGCTTTTCTTGCCATATTTTGCCGCTTGCGAGATATCGAGAGAGGAAGACATCTATATCGTTTCTTGTGGACTCTGGCCTTGTTTTCGTATCTTGCTGTTTTTGTATTTATATCAAAGATACTGCGCAAACAGTAATCAAAATACTCATAAAAAAGGGCGTTATAATAAAAAACCGACATAGGGTCATCAGAGAGAGACAGTCTATTAATTTCTAAGGTTTTTTTAAATGAATGCAACATGAATTTTGAATTTTAAACCTTTATGATTCAGTACGCAAAATGTGGCAGAACACGAAGAACGCAAGACGCCATTCGCAATTTCCAATTTCCATTCTAGTTTTCCCGCCCCGACCCAGTCCTCTGCATCACACATAAGAAAACTGTCCACTGGGCGTTTCGCCTCCCGCGCTTCGCGCTCCCTGGTGTGAATCAAGAGTTATTGTCTATTTAAATCAAAACAGCGTATGAAAGGATTTTATATAAATTACACTATTTCATGCGGTGTCAAGCAATTCTCTTGCTGCCCTTGCTGACAGAAGCTCGCATTATATAGATCTTTGTTTGTTCTCTTTTCATGCCTATATTTGTTGAATAACATTAATATCCTTTAACTGTAAACAACAAGTTTCATTTTACTTCAGCAAAAAGTTTGGAAGGAAAATTCACAACATAAATCGTCTTGATGATCTCGCACCATTCATTCGTCTTGGTCAACTTGATATCCCGAAAGATGTTCGAGAGTGAGTTTCTTAACTGCATATTTTTTCTCTTTGCGTATCTCATCAAGCTGATAATTCAGTGGTGCTTCTGGCCTTTTGTGAACGCGACTTCTGTGAATGTGACATGAGCCTGTTTGAAGTGCGTTGTTGTAGTTAGCAATATCTTCGCAATTCAAAATTTGCACACGTGGTTTGTAGGGCTAGATTGAAACCAACAGGATAAGTCAAAATCCAGAACCTAATAGACAGGGAAATTACTACAACCATCTAGCAAACTGCCTAACCCTAAATTTTATTTCGGATTCGGGTTCTCCATGTTGAAGAGTATCTAAAACTGCCAGGGGCCATTTTGGACGTGGCCTTGTTTTCACGTGATTCATGACCACACCCACCCATGGTCTGAAAAAAATTTTTTTTGGAATTTTTGGAAAATTGTTTCACCAATGTGTAGTGTATCACAAGGCAAGAAATAAATTATAAAACACTTACTACTTTTCTCTTACCATTCGGGAGGCACAGCGTCTCAAAGTTTGTGTTGTTGTTGTTGTTGTTAAAAAACATAAAGATGTCAATATTGCGCGTATAAACTGGAGTTTTCGAGTTGGAATCCAGAGTTATAATAAAGATAGTTTAAGTGGTGTATTTACACTATTTACAATGTATGTTTGCCTTGTCTGGTAGCTTTACTGGAGTATCAAGGCAGCCATTCGTCGAACGAATCTTCACTGGACAGAAAGTCCGAAACCTTCCAATCGCTTTCATCTGCTTCCGATAAATTGGCTGTTTCTGGGTTGGATTGTATTGTTTCGTCATCACCATCGTAAATGCTAGGCGATTCTTCGTCTTCTGAGATGTCTTACATGGCTGCAAGAATGGAAGATATCTTACCTTTTCTTTTTTTGGTTTCGGTGCTGTGGCTTCACTTAGCTCATCTCCGGCATCAGTGGGGGCCTTTTGGGAAGAATTTCGTTTTTTCCTCTTTTCTGTCGAAAATGACTCTGGTACCTGGCTTCCAGTAAACCATACTGGCGAGACGATATTTTCTACTGGGTCCCATTGCCATCCGTTTTCGTCAAAGAGTATCGATGGCACTTGCATGTGATAATGATACCATAAAAATGCTTGATAATGGCAGCGTTTGATTGCCTGTTCTACTGACTTGCGATCAGGTGGTATGCCCATGGATGATTTGGTTTTCATCTCTTTATATAGCCGTATTCCTTTACTCAATGTTCTTCCACTGAATATGTTTTTTCGAATGAATTCCTTTATGTCTTCGATATCGTTGTCTTTTATGTCTCTTTCACTTCCATGTTTTTGCAGTTATTTGACATCTTCGAGCCTCTTCTTGACTTTTTGGAGTGCCCGAACTTTTCCAGCTTTATAGAAATACGACGTTGAGTCACATCCTGCCAGACAGTGCAGCACTGGTATGGCAGGTGACAGCTCTTCTCCAAGAAATTCGCAAATCGACTTTATATCAACGTATTTTTCCTTTTCAAAGTTAAAAAACCAGTTGAACTTTACGCTCATGGATTGATATGCCCAAACCATCAAAATCAAAACATCAGCATGCTTTGCCACAATGTCCACATCATTTTCTGCCAGCAATGCATGCAAAATAAGGCGTGTGTCCGCTTCCTCGTGGTTGCAGCTGAAGAATTCTTCCGCTTCATTGTTGACAATGTTGAAGGCTTTTTCTGCAGATGTTACGATCAAAGCGCTAGAAGATGTTTACCTTCCTGCGTGACATAAGAGGCAACCAGTTTGGTTAACTGCTCTTTATTTGCGCCATTATGAAGGAATTCCTGTCACTTGCTTCCCTCTAACATTCTTTGCTCGACACCTGTCACATACGTTTCAGCTCCAGGTGCACTGCACCTCTTTTCTTTCGCAGCTGCTTTTGACGCTCCGTTCCAAAAAGTTATCATTTACCATTGCCAGCATCACAACCGGATTCGCAACCATACTGGTTGCCTCTTATGTCACGCAGGAAGGTAAACATCTTCTAGCGCTTTGATCGTAACATCTGCAGAAAAAGCCTTCAACATTGTCAACAATGAAGCGGAAGAATTCTTCAGCTGCGACCACGAGGAAGCGGACACACGCCTTATTTTGCATGCATTGCTGGCAGAAAATGATGTGGACATTGTGGCAAAGCATGCTGATGTTTTGATTTTGATGGTTTGGGCATATCAATCCATGAGCGTAAAGTTCAACTGGTTTTTTAACTTTGAAAAGGAAAAATACGTTGATATAAAGTCGATTTGCGAATTTCTTGGAGAAGAGCTGTCACCTGCCATACCAGCGCTGCACTGTCTGGCGGGATGTGACTCAACGTCGTATTTCTATAAAGCTGGAAAAGTTCGGGCACTCCAAAAAGTCAAGAAGAGGCTCGAAGATGTCAAATAACTGCAAAAACATGGAAGTGAAAGAGACATAAAAGACAACGATATCGAAGACATAAAGGAATTCATTCGAAAAAACATATTCAGTGGAAGAACATTGAGTAAAGGAATACGGCTGTATAAAGAGATGAAAACCAAATCATCCATGGGCATACCACCTGATCGCAAGTCAGTAGAACAGGCAATCAAACGCTGCCATTATCAAGCATTTTATGGTATCATTATCACATGCCGCAAGTGCCATCGATACTCTTTGACGAAAACGGATGGCAATGGGACCCAGTAGAAAATATCGTCTCGCCAGTATGGTTTACTGGAAGCCAGGTACCAGAGTCATTTTCGACAGAAAAGAGGAAAAAACGAAATTCTTCCCAAAAGGCCCCCACTGATGCCGGAGATGAGCTAAGTGAAGCCACAGCACCGAAACCAAAAAAAGAAAAGGTAAGATATCTTCCATTCTTGCAGCCGTGTAAGACATCTCAGAAGACGAAGAATCGCCTAGCATTTACGATGGTGATGACGAAACAATACAATCCAACCCAGAAACAGCCATATTATCGGAAGCAGATGAAAGCGATTGGAAGGTTTCGGACTTTCTGTCCAGTGAAGATTCGTTCGACGAATGGCTGCCTTGATACTCCAGTAAAGCTACCAGACAAGGCAAACATACATTGTAAATAGTGTAAATACACCACTTAAACTATCTTTATTATAACTCTGGATTCCAACTCGAAAACTCCAGTTTATACGCGCAATATTGACATCTTTATGTTTTTTAACAACAACAACAACAACACAAACTTTGAGACGCTGTGCCTCCCGAATGGTAAGAGAAAAGTAGTAAGTGTTTTATAATTTATTTCTTGCCTTGTGATACACTACACATTGGTGAAACAATTTTCCAAAAATTCCAAAAAAAATTTTTTTCAGACCATGGGTGGGTGTGGTCATGAATCACGTGAAAACCAGGCCACGCCCAAAATGGCCCCTGGCAGTTTTAGATACTCTTCAACATGGAGAACCCGAATCCGAAATAAAATTTAGGGTTAGGCAGTTTGCTAGATGGTTGTAGTAATTTCCCTGTCTATAATACCAATTTTGAATAAATCGAAAAAAATCCTTTCTACACGCTTTTTTTTTATAAAGAACCTAGCTCATGACCTGGTTCTTAAACGTTCTTTTTTTTCACCTCTTTTGAGACTATTATAATTCCAAGAGTTCCTTAATAGTTCTTTAATTTTAACTGCACACACAGTTTAATGACTACCGTATAGAGACATTTGCATGTAAGCAAAGCTCGACACTGCTCAAGGAAACATTTGATACATGCCTAAAGTACAATTTATGTGATTTTCGACTGCAAATGAATGGAACGGGCTTTCTAATTCTGGATTGTTTGTAGTGGTAAAAATATTCAATAATGAAAAGTTCCTTAGTGATTTTCTCTTTATTAGTATAAGTTCTTTAAATTTTCGGGCCTTCTACATGTAGGTTCCTTATAAAGTGGTTCCTTATAAAAAAAGCGTGTATTCATTTTACATCAATCTTGCCAAGTTAACTTTTTGATGTATAAGGTAATAGATGATTGAGAACAGGTTTCTTGATCTATGATACAAATGTTATAAATTACGAATTGTCGTTTTAATTAAATATTGTTGGTTCATAGAATGTTGTCCTGTGTCAACCTGTCATGATCGCTTCACTCTAACATTTCAGGCCCTGGCACTTATCTGTGTAGATCATTACTCTGTCCTTTCCAGAGTATCAGCTCTTTTTTGCTGCTTTTTGGTTTCCTAGGCACAGCTGGCTTTCTCATGTGAATAAAATATTTCATTGAAATAATTTGCCTTTTAAGATTGCACTGTCTTTCAAACGTTGTCGCCTGATGCTCCTATTTCTCCATTTTTTCCATTAAAAATGTATCTTCTTTTACATGAAAGCCACGATGAACAACTGATTGCAAAATCAAAATCAAAGCCAACAAGTTCAACCTCTTCTTCATTTTATGTAAAACCTGAAATACCCAAAACACAACAATTTGGAGTCTCGCTTGAGTGGTAAGCTGCTTCAGTTAACTTCAGTTTACCCTTTTGGTTAATTTATTGATACTTTATCTTTCTCTTTTATTGCCATCCTTTAAAATAGGCTTTTTTCAAGATATGTTTTTGTTTCAACTTGATCCAAACGAGTTTGAAAATCTTATCGCCCAATCTTTTCAGTAAGAAAAGACCTGTAGTTTTTCAATTCTCATCTCAACAGACTGTCCTAATTAGTTATAAAAACGATGATAAAGTTGGCCCTAATTGTTTTTTATTTCTAATGTTAAATATGTAAATGTATTGCAAGAGATTCAAAAAAATAGACTCATGATTGAACGTTTCGATCTTATGATCTTCTTCAGCAAACTGTTTTGATCTTCTTCAGCACACCGTTTAACAGTTTGCTGAAGAAGATAATAGAATCGAAACGTTCAATCATGAGTCTATATTTTTTAATCTCTTGTCTAAATATTTTATATAGATAATATCTATATAGATAAAGTAAGGTAGCTTTTTGTCATAGTTAAATGTATTGCATGTATGCTTTTTCATTACCAAATTTTAAAGATCCCTGATTGGCACTAGGAACTGATTTGGCCTAGTCAAATTCCCATATATTCGTGAATACGCTATGTTTCGTTTAAGATTGATTATTTCTTTAATTTATTTCTCAATTTCGTTGGGTATTCTGTTTATTCCCATATCTCTCTCGTCAGGCTTATCGAAAATGGTGGAGCAGACCCTATTCCTATCGTCATCAAAACATGTGTCAGTTTTCTACGTGAACATGGTATGATATGATTTACTGAGCTCTTTAAAATTCACATATAAGAAACATATTGCAGTTGGCATATCGCAACGCATCCATTAATGTTCCCCTTCTTTATGCCTCTCCTCAAATAAAAATCCCCTTTAAACATGGATTAAGCAATTAATGCCTTACTATCTTAAACGCCTTCTAATAAATGCCTTTCTTTAAATTACGTGATTATTCGAAACCGTAGCCTTCGTCAGTTATTTTAACTAACTGAACGAGATTAACAATCAGGATTACTATGGAAGAAGTTTGAAAATAGTCTTTTTTCTCTCGATTTTTCTTTTCCTTTCCACATACTCCAGCATCAGATTCTAATTTAGGACCTTCCGTGAAAAATTTTCATATAAATAAAGCTTATTTCCAAAATAGAAGCCTCCATGTTCATAAAAAGCTCCTTCTCAAATACACGGCCCTTAAAAGTTGAAAGGCTGGTAAGACGCGCCTGGCGTTTAATCGTTGTATTACTTTACTATGTATTATGAAATACAATATTTACCAGGAAGTGTTGTAGGAAAAATGCCACCAGTGTCGATTTTGCATCATATTTGCACAGCAAAAAGAAGAGAAAGCTTTTCGTTTTAGATATTAGATGATAAAGAATTTGGGAGGGCCTTGTGACTGACAAAGGACTATTGAGATATATTTCTACCACCAAAATCTGACGTCTATATCCTTAAAAATAGGCTACCACAATTGTTATACTTGCCTTGACTGGGATTCGAACCAGTGACCTTCTGGACAACAAGCCAGTTGACTACTCCGTTCAAGTCAAGGCAAGTATAACAATTGTGGTAGCCCACTTATGATGAATATATATCATGTGTCAGCATATGTTCAGTTCACTAAATGTTCTATGCTCTGATGAAGGCTTTAAGCCGAGACACAAAGAAACACCTTTGCTGTGGAGGAGACCTGTGGCTGGAAGGACCTCGAGTTAGGCTGGCTACTTCATTGCACTGTCTAGTGCAATGGAGTAGTCAACTGGCTTGTTGTCCAGAAGGTCACTGGTTCGAATCCCAGTCAAGGCAAGTATAACAATTGTGGTTGCCCACTTATGATGAATATATATCATGTGTCAGCATATGTTCAGTTCCTTAAAAATAGTTTGTAGTAAAATATTTGTATGAGTTCGAAATCAAATGCCATTTGTTGAGTAAAACAGTCCAATCAGTCATTCGTGAATTGTCTTTCTGGCTTTGGGAAAAAATGTTGGCAGCTTTTCTCATGTTTTCTTATTGACAAAATGACTTTCTTATTTTCTTTTTCTTCTCTCGATCTTACTCTTTAGGACTGACAACAGAGGGTATATTCCGGCGTTCACCGCTGAATTCTAGGGTGGAAGAATTGAAGAGACAATTTAACACTGGTAAATATGATGTATGATTTTTATTTTCAAAATGTCTTCAAGACGACGTGTGGAAAAAGAATAAAAATCTTGATTTGTCTTTTCTTAGGCGTAGAGCTCTGATATCTTTAGGAGAGAGAGAAATAAAAATGCATAGGTCACCTTACTAGAGATGCCTTGAGAAATTCATTTTTCAAGTGCAATTTTACAACCGTGTTCTGTTGGCCTGTCTATGATGAAATGGCATATGTGTTAATTCCTCAGCGAAATGAAACTTCTTTTATATGTTTTTATCTATATCTAAAGTGAGCCCCGCGATTTATATTGAGTTTAGTGTGGATTGATCGTAGGTTAGCTGAAATCCTATTTTGCCATAAGAACTTGCTTACATTATTATTTTTAATAGTATTTACACGATTTTATTTTTCTTTAGGACATGCAGTTGAGCTTGACCCTGATGATGTCCACTCGCCTGCAGTTTTAATAAAAAAATTCCTCCGTGAAATGCCGGAGCCACTACTTACATTCGACTTCTATGATATTGCTGTCGACCTTTGCAGTAAGTGGGAGTTTTTCATTTTCCATTGCAAAATATTTCATTCTTTAGCAGGATTATAAGTTTCTCAGTGATGATATGGCTCATGCATTTTGGATTCGCGACTGGGCAAAATCTTAGAGCACGCTCTTCTTTGATATGCCTCAGCCAGCTGTCTTTTCTAGCTAAGTCTTCAAAAAGAATACGCAGAAGTATTCGTCTTTGGATATCAAGTCAATCTCAACTACTTGGCTATCTATAACTAAAACTGGTGTTGTGTAATATATGTTTTAATTAATCCATGGCAACAAGTTTATTTACTTTACACACCTTCATTTACTTCAATAATATAAATTTGTGTTGCTTGGATGGATATTAACTTAAACACGATGAGGGATTATTATTAATACCAATACGATACATGATAGACGAAAGTTGTGTCGTTGTAATTAGAAAACACGTTATTTTCAAGCTCTACCACAATCTGAAAGAGTTAGTCAAATGAGATGGAAGTTGAAGCGGTGCTTACCAGAAGAAAATTACACTTTATTGCTGTATATTGTTATGTTTTTGGAAGAGGTAATTTATTCGCTTCTTCATAATGATTATACTGAATGTCTGCATGAATTTACAAGACAGCTGCCCGTAATATTACTGACATTTTAGGTTTTTGCAATTTTGTACCTCGACTTTTTTTTGGCTTTTTTCAAACAACGATACGATAGAACTAAAGCCAGCAAGTTGTAACTACTTACATATGTCGTTACATAATATGTCGACATATCAACAGCTCGTCAAAGAACTAATAGGTTACAGTTGATCACAGTCACAAGAGTGCTCAAGTCGACTGCGACTGACGTGAATCTGTTGTCAGCTATCCGCAGAAGTAGAACACGCCCAACTGTCTGGAACCGCCCACCGACCAGCTGCCGTCAGACCGGAAAAAGTTCTCAACTAGTTGCAAGGTAGCCTGTGTCCCATTCCAAAATCCTACGGCTTCTAGACTTTATTTTGGCCACAGTTGACGTAGCACTTGTGGACTAAGCAGGTCAGTTGCGATAAATTAGCTTCAAAAAATCGTCGATTAACAATCAGAAACTAGCAACTAACTCTGACTGTGCGTAATTGCACATAGGCCTGGTGAAAGTGAAGGTGAAGGTGATATGATGTTTTAGCGCCAGTCGCTAGGATCTCAGTAGTAGCTAGGTTAACTAATCGAGACCTCGACCCTGGCTGTGACGCTACCGTGGCTGGGCTCGAACCCTGACCACACTGAGCTTCTGACACCACGAGTTAGCTGGATTACACCACAACGCCACAGCACATCCAGGCCTTGCTTCTTGGTGCTATAGCTAAGGCTGTGACGTAACGTAAGAATAAACAATAGTGACATAGAAAGTGATGCAAGCAAATAATACGTGAGTTGACCATACAAAATTTTTTTATGATTGCAAATTGCTACAAAATTTTAATGGCAGCAAATTATTAACTAGTTGATTAGTAAAACATACCTTTAATAGTTGCTGGCAATGCCCTCTTAAATTCCTTGACGATTTGCCGCCTCTGGTTTAGGCCCTTTACACGCTAGACCTAAAATTCTGCCAAAATTCTACCAAACAGTGGGGCGCATTTGCTAATTATTCAGTTCTGACCATGAATTCCTGATGCACTGAAATAGTCTCTGTCAATCATTTCGACTTCTGATGATAGATTTGATAGGGTTCACCGTAATGTCTGAGAAGAATTCTTTCTTTCTTTCACCCTCAACGCACCAACTTATATTTATTTTGAAATTGCCTATTTTCGACGTTCAGTGAATGACAAGAATCCGAATTCTCCGACTTTATCTCTTCAGAACATTGTTGAGTAAAGAATCTTAACGCGGCTTGTTGCATTTGTAAAAGTGCGTTCTACCCTGGCGGCTTTGCTCCAGCAAATAGAAAACGATGATAAAAAAGCATAAGAAACTCTTCATCCCACATCTTGTTACGAGAACGAATGAAACAAGCAAGAAAGTCTGAGCCCATATTTGATTAGGCGGCCTGTTTCAAGGGCCTTAGTACGTCTCTGTTTCATTAACATTTTGAGTTTGTCATTATTTTTACACAGGTTGTTGACAATTCAGCAGAGAACAAAATGTCGACAGGAAACTTAGCAATTATATTTGGGCCTAATTTGATGTGGTCGAAGAACGATACGACGTCATTGACAACCATGGCCAAAATAAACACTTTTACAAAAGCTCTACTCGATAACTCAAAAGAAATACTACAAGACAGAATGATTTTTAATGAATGAAAAAGTGAATTCATCTCATCTTTTTCGGGTCACGTGATTTTACGTCATCAATTAATTACCAAATATACATTGCTATTCTTATGAACAGTGTTAATTAAGTGTCAAATTATTAGTGTATTTAATAGTCGAATAATTATTCAAACATCTTATACTTAGTGATAGTAAATTGTAGTCAACGTCACATTTCACGAATCTTTCAAGAAAACAGAAGATTGGGAGATATATCATTCTATACCATGATATACCATGGGTCTTTTCCCAATTCAAGAAATATGGTAGGGATAACATGTCCTTGCCAAGTGAATTCTTTGCACTGGTAAAGTAAGGAGTGAATGCCGTGAAATGGTAGTCTAATTTTTATGTTTCCTTTGGTCTAATGGACATTTTCTACTTACAATCTGCAATTATCTCTTTTTTATTACAATGATTGTTTTTATTACATAAAGAAGGTTGTTCGATGAAACAAAGGAATATTGTGAATGTCAAAATGTTTTATCATTCACTTTTCACTATCACAACTAGCCATAATCATATCTTTTTCAGTTAAAACGCGTTTTGACTGAGTGTTCTTTGTTATTTCATTCTTCCTACCATTCGGGACCCTAGAGTACACATACCATACATCATGTCAGTCATATATCATAGTAATCAACCTATGAGTCGCTACAGTGAGGTCCTTTGATCATTGGATGTCCTTATTATCCTTTTTTTCCACAGGCCGATGTCGACTACTCTTTTTTAGCACAATATCACAGCTTTCTTATCCTGTTTTTAAGTTTAAGTAATTGTTACTTTAAGATGATGTATGATTGCATTTATAAATAGTCACCATACATAAATTTTCATTTTTTAATAATTGGACTCTTAAATCTTCTTGTCTTTCTTTCATAAGATATTTAATCTTGATGTTGTATGCAACTCCTCTCTGTTGCATCACAGATTCAATTTATACATGCAAGTTATAACTGAAATTTTCACGTAAATTTACCTAACTTCCTCTTCCCCCTAACTTCTAGTACATCCCTTACGTTGTACCTCATCTGCAAGCAACTACGAGCAACTTGTAAGGGGTTTTACACTGTCATATTCTCTCGTTGTCTGCGATCACAGAAAAAATGTGAAGCAACTTTTACCTGAAGATGCTAGTGTAATCCGGCCTTTATTCTCTGTTAAATTTTCTTGCTGTCTACACTGCTGCACCATTTATGTGTTAGATTTTGAAAGTGGAGAAATACATGAAAGGACAGGTAAATGAATTGGAGAATCTAGCAATCATTCATATGCGTTCATACATCTGTAGCATATATCGATACACGCATTTCTTTTATAAGAAACTAAAAATTGATCTAGTACTGAAAGTTTCTTAAAATTTTCAAATGCTAAGTACTGAAAGTTTCTTAAGAGTTTCTTGAATATCCATATTGGCAACACAGTTATTCTGTCTGAATTATCTTTCCAACCCATTTATCGATGGCATTTGAATGCATATGGGGTTCCTGTTTGTCTGCTTGTCACAGAAATGCGTTGTTGCAAACGAAACATGGGAAATAAAAGAAAACTTTTTGCTGTCTGAGGTGAAAAGTCTCCTGCGTAAAAAGTTTCCAGTACTGGAGTTTCTTAAATTTTTGGCCATTCGACAGTCTGGGTTTCTTATCAATACGTGTATAAACTTTGAATTCGAGTTTAAGTTGTAACAAAATTGCATTTACCGTTCATCAGACATAGAATAAGAATGAGTGAGCAGTATGTACAGGGTGGCCCAAAAAAAAGGGACCCCCTTAGGTAAATAATTTCTGAATAATTTTTCTCAAGGAGGAATTCTATATAATTTATACCAGGAAATATTCAACTCAAGTACGATATCGTGGAGAAATATTGTGATGATACGAGCTTCCATCTTGGCGCAATTAGACATTAAATTCCTGATGTCCAAAAACCAGCTGTTTATAATCCATCATTGCGTACTGTACTGCAGTCGTGCGTGAAGGAGAATCATTATCCCAGAGTAAAATTGTCACGACCATTAATGTATGGTCAGTCATATTAGAGAAGTGTATTGAGCAGGATTGAGGACATTTTGGATATCATTTGACTGAAAGAATGAGTTATTGATTTTTCTGTTTTGTTGCGTAAGGATTACGTAAGGGTATAAAGTTGCATATTTTTTACAGTACGTTTTTGGATTGTAAAGTTTTAAAGTCAATTTATTCAGAGATACTAACCCATATCATCATGATATTTACATGATATATCTCACTTGAGTTGAATATCATGTAGTATTAATTTCATGAAATTCCAACTTAATAATAAATTATTTATAAATTATTTAGTTAGGGTGTCCCTTCTTTTGGGCCACCCTGTAGTTCCGTATTTATGTAATTTTATTAGAAGGATACAAAATGGTTGATGGCATCTCTAAACCAATGTCTAAATTTACTATTTAGTTTGAGCTCTGCTCGCAGCTGACAGAATATAGCCAAACCATTTGAGTAATAGTTAGCGTCCAGGACAAATAAGTTTCGGCAACTTTGTTTTGAAAATGCAAACTGAAACATTGGCGCTGATACAAAAAGTCTCTATTTCATGGAAAGTTAATAACAGGCTAGCGACCAGATCCAGATAAAGATTGTAATGCTATTAACGATCATATGTAACGATACACAAAAGCAAGACGAAGAAGACGAGAACTGTGGCTTTTCGATCCTTTATTGTATCAACGATAATAAATAAATATAGCTACGACTATAACACATGGGACTTCTTAAGGTTAAGACGAATTAGACGAACGTTAAGACGAATTCTACTAACATTCTATCTACCCCATTCAGGGGCGGCAGTCTTCATAGGCAGATATCATAAAAAGGCTTTTTCAATATCTGCCCAAAAGGAAGCGAGTTAAATCTCAGGGAGATGCCTAATTGTTGCGAGGTTGGAATGGGCAAGGGGCTTGAACACCACTGATGATCTAATTGGCGGGGGTCAAAATAAAAGGGGGCTGGAATTTGTTTGACAAACTTTGTCAGCAAACTGCTGAAATGCAATTCTAACAGGTCCTATACACTTTTTTTTAATAAGCAACCGCCCAATAAGCAACTAGGACTGAACTGACCTTAACATTAAGCAACTTGAGGGCTCAATTGAATTACTGTAAGCAACTAAGAAGTCAAACAAACAAGCTTATTCTCTTTCTTGTGTTACGAGTAGTTTTTCTTCGTTCTTATGTTTTGCATTTTGAAGTTCATTAGCTTACGTCTTTCCGTTCGTTAGCTTACGTCTTTACGTTGTCTCCCAAATGTCATGTTGTAGGCCTAACAGATGAAGATTTTTACCCGCGAAGTTAGGGGTGATTAGTAGATACAAAAAATTTTAAGCAACGTTCAAGCAACTTTGAGGGCTGAAATCCCGGGGGTACTTCCATTGTTCAGTAAATTAGACGTGCCGTCCAAATGGGTAACATTTTCAGCGACAATTTCCCTACATATGGGTTGATTTTTTTGTAAACGGCCAATTTACCAAATCAAGGATCCTTGAATTTCGTTGATTTTCCTTGAGAAAACCTAGGGATGATCAAGGAAACCCCAGGATCCTTGAGCAGTATTTCTTGTTGCGAAAAAAACCTTGATTTCAGTACCTCAAGGACCTGGAGAAAACTTTAACACTGTTAAAAAACGTCTGTTGTTTCAAGGATTTAGATCCAACCTTGAACCATATTTGAACCAAGGACCTTGAGAAATCCTTGAATTGCCAATGAATTCCTTTAGTTTATTTCCTATAGTTCAAGGTATTTCATGAAACCTTGAGAAAATCAAACACACGGCACCTTGAGAAAACCTTGAGCTTACGAAAAGTTTTGACGCCAAAATACAATTCTAACGGTTCGATAACGACTTTACTTCTGGAAGGCAGACACGATTTTCCTCTGCTCAAAATTGCACAGTTTTTATGGTTTTTATGTTCGAAGAATTTCGAACATATTGGTGTGGGGTGGTGTGTCACTAACTAACTAACTAACTAACTAACTAACTAACTAACTAACCAACGCTTGAACAATGGCAAACGTGTAACAATAGCATAAGCATTTCAAGAATGCCCTTAGAGCCATTGTCTCGGCAATTGATGCGCATTTAGCGGTTGGTTTTTCACAAGGCGGCCTGCAAACGGCTTTGTCAATCTTAGGTCATGGGACAATTGTTCTACTGATTTGTAATAGTTCACTATGAGTCATTGTTGTTTACTTCTTAAATGATGGCAAATTGCCACATTGGTCTAGTTAATGACATTTGAAACATTCTCATCATCAATCATAGAGTCTGGGCAAGAGCGGCAATTTCAAAACACTTTTCAAAGCAAATCGTCATCATTCTCATCATCATCATCATCATAATCATAATCATCATCATCGTGATTACCATCACTGACGATGTGGCTGTGGCAAGATCTAAAGGAACGGCATCACCACCACAATCACCCCTACAACCATCACCACCACCACCCCTATCTCCACCACCACAACCACCCCTACAAACATCACCACGATCACCCTTATCACCACAACCACCCCCCTATAACCACCACCACAACCACCTCTACAACCATCACCACAATCACCCCATCACAACCACCAGCCCCCCCTTATCACCACCACCACAACCACCCCTACAACCTTCACCACGACCACCTTTATCAGCACGACCACAAGCCCCCTACAATCATCACCACGATCATCCCTATCACCACCACCACATCCACCCTACCACCACAATCACCCCTACCAACCGGCATCATAATCATCGTGGTCATCAACATCATCATCATAACCACCACCATTATCATAATAATCGTCATCGTCATCGTTGTGCATACCGATAAATATCTTTCATCATTTGACCGAAATAGCTATATTCAACCAGATTCGTTCTTCGAACATGCCCATAGGGCCCCTATGTTTAATAATGGGCAAAGTAATTTCATAAACCAAACAAAAATGCTGATAAACAGTCGATGACTATGAGGACCTATTTTTACTATGAAAGACTGAAAATGCAGAAACTTTCGCTAAATTGGCAAAACAAACTTGAAGGTAAAGAGTTGTAAGTTGTTTTCGAGTATGGTTAAAAATTCATGTTGTTTTTGTTGTTTAGATAACGCCTATTATGCAAGGCTAAAATTAACTCATCAATTTGCTACTAAAAGCATTTAAGGCGTTTTAGCATATGACTTATTTCCATAAGCGCTCAACGTTTTGAGCTTATTGTAAATTTCAGAACTCAAAGCTTCCACAAATAGCTATTTACCATTAAATACTACAAATGACAAAAAGTATCAAAGATAAATTAGTTTATTTCTTGTATAAGCCTTTTCATTCGGTCTCAGTTTATATTTGATCTACTAAGAGTGGTTAAAGACGGGTTAAAACGTGTTTGCTTCATGTTTTTCACATTTTGCGGTCTTGTTCTTCTAATTCAAACATTCAGTATCAGAAATTCTCAATGACCATCTATTATTCGGAATTTATCAATGGATGTTGGGAATGTGTTGGAAAATTGCGTGTTGATGGAGCTGAAGTTTATTTTATTAGAGGTGTTTCATGACACAATGCAGAATAAAAAATAACATCGGGCCTTTACAATCATAATTTCTACTTTTATTAATCTTGAATGAAAGTAAAGTGTCATCTTCTCAAGGTTTATCTAGGGTAATGATTTATTCTATACCTAGGTTAACCTAGGTAAAACCTAGGTTTTCTATCAAATCATTGGCAATTGCTATTCATTGCCCTAGGAAAACCTAGGTTTAACCTAGGTATTCCTGTCATCAGAAATATCGGCTGATGACAACCAAATATGGCATCCTTGAGCAGACCTAGGTTTTCCTTGAACTGTTTTTCCTTCCATATACAGCTACGTTGTTCCAATTTAAAACCTAGGAAAACCTAGGTCTTCTCAAGGATTGGCTCAAGGAAAACCTAGGTTCATTTCTAGGTTTTCCTTGAGAGATACACCTAGGTTGACCTAGGAAAAACCTAGGTTATCCTTGAGCCAATTTTGCCCGGGGATCTCTACTGATGGGTAGTAAACATTTTGAGACATGCATTGCTTTGAAAAGCCTGATAAATCTTTGTATTTAGAGTTAATTTTATGGTGCAAATCGGGTAAATGCGTTTCTTTCTCAGCGCAAATGCCCTCTTGCCGCATTTAGAGCTTCCTTAGGTGTATAATTTGGGTTGAAATATTGGAGATATTGGTACAAATGGGTATAAAGGGGGCCTATTATAGGGGGTCCAGAAGCCGCGAAACCGCAAAAAATTTAGCTCAAAGCCGCAATCCGCGATGAAATTAATCGCCAAGCCGCGACCGCTATTTTAACAGCTATTGTTTAGACTTCCACTCCTCCTCATTAACATTAGCTTGTCAATCGACATTAATCCGGTTACTTGGTTACTTCCCTGGTTACTGTACTCACCTATTACATTTTCTAGCGCCACAGAGCCCTTTTCAGCCCAATCTATTGTGAAATTCAGAATATAGCCGCTGGCCGTTTATTCGGTAAAAAGCCGCGGCCGCATTCACAAAGCCGTAAACCGAGGCCAAAAGGCAACGAAAGACGCAAGACGCATCTTTATCTGAAGCCGCAAACCGTAGCAAAATCATTGCCAAATCCGTAAACCGCACGCAAAATAGGGGTCGAAGCCGCGAAGCCGCAAACCTATAATAGGCCCCCTATAAAATTTCGTTGTTTTTTCTATAAACGAGTACCACGAATAACAGAATTTATTGGTAAACATGGGTGGGTTTGGGAAAACTGGGCGGCACGTCTAGTCTTTTCAACAATGAAGAACCCCCCCCCCCCCGGGCTGAAATGTCTAAAATTTCAAGCAACTTTGAGGGCTGGACGAAAGTCAAGTTGCTTATTAAAAACATAGGGGCCCTATGGGCATGTTCGAAGAACGACTCTGGTTGAATATAGCTGTTTTGGTCAAATCATGAAAGATGTTCATCGGTATGCACAACGATGAAGATAGTGATTATTATGATAATGGTGGTGGCTATGATGATGATGTTGATGACCACGATGATTATGATGCTGGTTGGTAGGGGTGATTGGTGGTAGGGTGGATGTGGTGGTGGTGGTAGAGGTGGTTGTGTGCTGAAGGTAGGGGTGCTTGTGGTGGTTGTGATAGGAATGATCATGGTGATGATTGTAGGGGGGGTTGTGGTGGTGGTGATGAAGGTGGTCGTGGTGATGGTTGTAAGGGTGGTGATGATGATAAGGGGGGTGGTGGTTGTGATAGGGGTGATCGTGGTGATGGTTGGAGAGGTGGTTGTGGTGGTGGTTATAGGGGGTGATCGTGGTGATGGCTGTAGAGGTGGTTGCGGTGATGGTGATGAAGGTGGTCATGGTGATGGTTGTAGGGGTGGTTGTGGTGTTGGTGATAAGGGGGTGGTGGTTGTGATAGGGGTGATGGTGGTGATGGTTGTAGGGGTGGTGGTGGTGGTGGTGATAAGGGGAGTGGTGGTTGTGATAGGGATGATCGTGGTGATGGTTGTAGGGGTGGTTGTGGTGGTGGTTATAGGGGGTGGTTGTGGTGATGGTTCTAAGGGTGGTTGTGGTGGTGGGGATAGGGGTGGTGGTGGTGATGGCTGTAGGGGTGATTGTGGTGCCGTTCCTTTAGATCTTGCCGCACCCACACCATCAATGATGGTGATGGTAATCATGATGATGAGGATGATGGTGATTATTATTATCATTATTATTATTATGACGATTTTCATATTGAGGATGATAATAATGAAGATTTGTTTTGAAAACTGTTTTGAAATTGCCGCTCTTTGCCAAGACTCTTTGATCAATGTTGAGAATGCGTGAAATGTCATTTACCAATCCAAGGTGGCAATTTGCCAGTTTCATTTGGTAAACAACCATGAGTCATATGCAATCAAGCTTGTGCGAGGAGAAAAATTGTCACATGACCCTAAATCGACAAAGGGGCTTGCTGGCCGTGATTGTGAAGAACTAACCGCAAATTGCGCATAAATGGCCGAGACAATGGCCCTAATGGCATTCTTGAGATGCTTATGCTATTGTTACACGTTTTCCATTGTTCAAGCGTTGGTTAGTTAGTTAGTTAGTTAGTGACACGCCACCCCACACCAATATGTTCTCATAAAAAGAGTGTAGTACTTGTAAGCTTAGGCAAAGTCCTAACAATCAAATTAAGTGTTAAGTGTATATACTGTAAGTTAAAATTTCAGGCCAAGAAAGTCACAGAAATAAGTAACAAATATCGACACAAATTTTTATGCAACTCGTAATAAGGGCATGATAAGCGGGGGTCCTTATAAGAGCGGGGGGCTTGGAAGTTATTAATTAGCGTGGGAACGGCAATTAGGCAGGCAAGAGTGTGTGTATTGAAAAAGGTCCATTTGTAAATTACTTTATTAGTTAGCTAGTTAGATAGGTTATTAGCTATATAGCTGTTATTCAGTTAGTTAGTTAATTAGTTAATTAGTTAATTAGTTAATTAGTTAATAAGTTAGTTAGTTAGTTAGTTAGTTAGTTAGTTAGTTAGTCAATTAGTTAGTTAGTCAGTCAGTTAGTTAGTTAGTTAGTTATTTTGTTATTTAATTAGTTAGTTACTTAAGTAGCATAGATTGTAAGTTAAACAGTTTGTTAGCTAGCTATTTTAGAAAATTGTAAGTCAGTTAGTCAATTAGTTCGTTAGCTATTTTAGAAGATAGTAAGGTGGTTAGTAAGTTACTTTGTTAGTTAGCTAGCTAGTTAGGTAACTACTAGCTAGAAAGTTGTTAGTTAGTTAGTTAGTTAGTTAGCTAGTTAATTAGTTAATTAGATAGTTAGTTAGTTAGTTAGTTAGTTAGATAGTTAGTTAGTTAGTTAGTTAGTTAGTTGGTTAGTTCTTTAGTTATTTAGTTAGTAAGTTAGTTAGCTAGTTAGTTACTTAGTTAGTTATTCAGTTAGTTATTTAGTTAGTTATTTAGTTAGTTAGTTAGTTAGTTAGTTAGTTAGTTAGTTAGTTAGTTAGTTATTTAGTTATTTAGTTATTTAGTTAGTAAGTTAGTTAGCTAGTTAGTTACTTAGTTAGTTATTTAGCTAACTTACTAACTGAGTAACGTGCGAGCTATGCTAACTAACAAACTGACTAACTGACAAACTAGTTACCTAACTAACTAACTACCCTTTCTTACTAAGTAACTCACCAACTAAATATCTTCAAAAGTACCTAAATAATTATCTGACTAACTTACAAGCCAGTGGCGTAGCCGACGGTGGTTACCATTAGGGAATACCACTAAGGGCCCCCGCAGATTAGAGGCTCCAAGGGGCCCCCGACCTTAAAACTTTCATCATTATGATTTTTTTATGAAATACGCGTGTTTTCTTATACGACAAACTGTTTAAAATGAGTAGTAAGTCATTGATATTGCAAAGTTGATGCTTTAGAAGAGGCTGAGCTTATCATTATCTGAGGTTTTTATAAGCTGACCATCCTCTACTGCCTGTTGTCATATCTGTAGATTAGTTGGTACTAAGTGCAAAAGAAATACAAACGTCCAAAAAGCTTTACAATATACTTGCAGTTTCCTAGTCCCTATTTCCTAGTGCTTGGTCCCTATTTTCTAGTGCCTATTTCCTACCTCAGCTTCTTTGTTCCTAATTAGACATCGGAACAAGGGGCCGCAGTCCTACAACGTCACTAAGGGCCCCACAGACCTCCGCTACGCCACTGTCCAAGATATATATATTATATACATATACACGTCATGGTCATTAAGAAATTAAAAAAATTACCAAACAAATCGAAACATTGAATCGAATCAAAAGCATTGATCCAGGTAATAACTTTTGTGGCATACTATAAGCATAAAGGTATAAAGTCGAATTCAAGTTTACTTCCTACTTCCTGGTTCGTGGTTTCATGTGTTGGTTACCATGTTTTTCTTTTCGAGAAACAAAGCTGACTGAATTGAAGGTGCAAAATAAGGGCTAACAAAACGTAGAAAAAGTCAAGCAGTCTATCTATGTGGTCAAGTGCAAACATGATTAAAGGCCAGGTAGCTGCTACTTTTTGATTGATTTTTTCATTGTAATTTTTATTTACAGAACTGGTAAGCAGAAAGGCAAATTTCAATTTGGCCTAACCATCACAAAAATCTCTTGATTTATCACACCACACATGCAAAAACACGGAAAAGAAAGAGGAGAAATACCCACTAATACGATTTTCAAATGTTGTTAACGATTTTCTCTGAATTTACTTTCCTTCTTTAAACACAGCAATTTTATAGGTACTAAGCACAGTCATATAAAGTAGAGGAACATATAAAAAACGTTTGAAAATTGCAGAGGAATTTTATCAGAGAAGGGCATTTAGAAAGAGGGTGTGTGCATTCAGAAGGAAGGTGCTGTGGCTTTGTGTAAGTTTTTTTTTTTATATAAGAACACTGAAATTGAAGAAAGCCATGCATTGTTCTTAATTTTTCCGATTTGAAGGCTCAGAATGTTCTTAACATGTTCTTAATTTTCTTGCTTTTCATAAAGCTCTTGTTCTTTAAATTAGATGGAAATTGCTACGAAAAGGGACACACATGTAAACATGTCACATATATTTACAATGATTCATAGTTTACCTGTTTTTTAGAGTTGAGAACAGGACAGCTCCACTAAAAAAGCTAAATTCTAGCTTGTTTCTAGCTTCACAAAGCCTTGTAATGTTCTTTTGTTCTTAACTTTTCAGCCTCTGAAGCCTTATGTCCTTATATACTTTGTTCTTATAAAAAAAAATGTGTAATCCAGCTGATTTGTGTTGTCAGAAGCTCAGTGTGGTCAGGGTTCGAGCCCAGCCACGGTAGCGTCACGGCCAGGGTCAAGGTCTTGATTAGTTAACCTACTACCTGCTGAGATCCTAGCGACTTGTGCTAAAAAACACCATTTACCCTTACCATTGTTGTTGGGGAGATGAGCTCGTAACTTGTCGTAACATTATTGTTTAGAACAATAGGTTAATTGCTTGTCTTCACCAATCAGAATGCAGAAGTCATATTTGCGCATCGCGCATGTGAACAAACTTTCGCAGAAAGATTGCTCTTCCATCTTCGTTCGACGAAGCTTCCTCGGCATAGTGTGAGAGTAGGCCTCAGACGTTCTTTTTAGGCTAATGGTTACCGTATTTAGTGTAGTGTTTAGATGGTTCATTTTCATTGGTGTTTGTTTTCAGTGGTCATTGGTAGATAGAGAGTGTTCGACTTTGGCAGCGGGGAAACAGCACACAGCTAAAAATGATCGAGTGTTTCGACGCCTCTTAGATTACTTTCAGTTTTATGCAGCAAGAACAAGATCTGGCAAGCACTGGAGTACTCTAATTGTATTTATCTAAACGACCAAGGTCATTATCATTGCAAGTTATGTTGTCTTTCCTTCAATGGCCTAAGGACCCAGAGAATGTTAAAACATCTTGAACTAAACACACGGAAATTATTAGACAACAAGACAATGAAGAAAATTGTGTTGATATTCAGAGCTCTCACAGTGAAAATCCTAGTTGTAATGTCACGTGTTCAAATGCTAATACTGAAAGTAATCCTGCCTCAGATTCTCTCTCTCTCTCTCTCTCTCCCTATGAGCCCCTCAAGAGGCACTGTCCTCAAAAAAGTGAAAGTGTCAACTCCTTTGTCAGCCAAGCCTGGAAATGTCATTCTTTCTTCACCAGGTATATCCCCTCTGTTTCACAAAAGTTCTTCTAGCCAGGAAACAGAAACCCCAGAAAATCTTCCTTTCCAATCAGTCATATCAAACATTGGACAAACAGTCATATCAAACATATAGCGAAAGTGAAATTGCAAATAACTGTATTGTGTCAGGATGTCAGTCCAGTTTTAAATTGAAACCTTTAGCAAGAAGAAAGCTGAGAGGAACTGGGCATAATTACTGGGACATCTTCAAGAAAACTCACTCTTAAGGTCCCATATACACTAGCAACTTTCTTACATTCTTCTACAGATTATGCAAATTATCACCTTGATGCGCAGTGTACATGGTCAATATTAGGAAATTTTTCTTACTTTTTTCACAAGTAAGGAACAAAGGGCCGACCAATTAAGTTAGGGATGCTCTCGAGCATCCCTTATTTTCTAAGTCTTTTGTTTTCTTAATGATTCCTGTCATCGCAGATTAAAACGTTCACAAACTCTGTAGACTTTAAGATAAATCCAATTATCAAAAACGTCACCAAGGGTCCGAATAATTGACAGGCGTTAATTTTTCTGTGCAGAAAAGTTAGGTCGGAAACTCTGGAATTCACACTTCTTTGCTCTGCACCCTGCCGTGTAAGAAAGATTTTAAGTCATAGTATATATGGGCCCTAAGAACACAAACATCATTTGCCAGATAGTAGGAAAGTGGATGAATTTGGAAAATTCTTTTTTTGTTGAGTAATATTCTTCTTCATGGGTCTCTACCAAGATTGCTTCAGTGTTGATGTGTTTTGCAATCACTTGTATTAAAGGTGAAGGTGTAATAGTGGTTTAGCACCAGTGACTAGGGTCTCAGTAAAGATAACTTATCAAGACCTTGATCCTTGCTGTGAGACTACCATAGCTGGAAGTCAAACCCCAACCTCATTGACCTTTTCAACACCAGAAGTCAGCTGTATTCAACCATGAATCCACCTTGAAATATTTGCTAAATTATTTTACCCATAAAATTATTAGCCCACCACTGTGGAAAACGCCAAATGGCAGATACATAATGTAATACATGGGTACCATTCTCGAACTACATATATGTCATAATGATACCATACAGAAGCCAAAAATCAGAATATTAGAATCCAAAAAATTTCCTTTAATTGGCAGGACTTTAATATTTATTAAATCAGATGTGTTATTTAGATGCAGGACACTTTTTTCATGTTGATACTCGAAGACATTTTTTATTATGCACAAAATGCAACTTATCTCTGAATAATATTCCTTCCTCTCACAAATAAGGATTTTACTTTTCTTTTACAAAATGTTATAGTAATATGTTCAACAATACTGTCTTCATTCAGACTTTCATGTCCCCAGACCTAGATTCAGATTCACTTTCAGAATCACATTCAGATTCGCACTTATACTTATAAATCAATAAAAACTTCTAAACAATTTGGTGTTTGTAAAACCAAACCTGATTTACTTTCAAGCACACACCTAAAGCTACCCTTTGACCATTTTTGGAAATTTATCCAGCCAGGGGGTAAGCTAGGAAAACTACACATATCCGCTGTGGCGAACAAGGGGACCATTGACATGGCAGAAAACCCCCGTCTTTATCACCTTTGCATTGAATTCTGGAAACCCAAACCTGATTTACTTTCAAGCACACACCTAAAGCTACCCTTTGACCATTTTTGGAAATTTATCCAGCCAGGGGGTAAGCTAGGAAAACTACACATATCCGCTGTGGCGAACAAGGGACCATTGACATGGCAGAAAACTCCGTCTTTATCACCTTTGCATTGAATTCTGGAAACCCAAACCTGATTTACTTTCAAGCACACACCTAAAGCTACCCTTAGACCATTTTTGGAAATTTATCCAGCCAGGGGGTAAGCTAGGAAAACTACACATATCCGCTGTGGCGAACAAGGGGACCATTGACATGGCAGTAAACCCCCGTCTTTATCACCTTTGCATTGAATTCTGGAAACCCAAACCTGATTTACTTTCAAGCACACACCTAAAGCTACCCTTTGACCATTTTTGGAAATTTATCCAGCCAGGGGGTAAGCTAGGAAAACTACACATATCCGCTGTGGCGAACAAGGGGACCATTGACATGGCAGAAAACTCCCGTCTTTATCACCTTTGCATTGAATTCTGGAAACCCAAACCTGATTTACTTTCAAGCACACACCTAAAGCTACCCTTTGACCATTTTTGGAAATTTATCCAGCTAGGGGGTAAGCTAGGAAAACTACACATATCCGCTGTGGCGAATACGAGGACCATTGACATGGCAGAAAACCCCCGTCTTTATCACCTTTGCATTGAATTCTCGAAACCCAAACCTGATTTACTTTCAAGCACACACCTAAAGCTACCCTTTGACCATTTTTGGAAATTTTTCCAGCCAGGGGGTAAGCTAGGAAAACTACACATATCCGCTGTGGCGAACAAGGGGACAATTGACATGGCAGAAAACCCCCGTCTTTATCACCTTTGCATTGAATCTGGAAACCCAAACCTGATTTACTTTCAAGCACACACCTAAAGCTACCCTTTGACCATTTTTGGAAATTTTTCCAGCCAGGGGGTAAACTAGGAAAACTACACATATCCGCTGTGGCGAACAAGGGGACCATTGACATGGCAGTAACAAATTCTGGAGAATCTTTTGCATAGAAGCTATGACAAAAAGTGCATTTAAAGGCTAATTCATCTTAACAATGTAAATAACTTTCTTAACTTTCTTTCAATGATCTTAAAAGATAACTTAAAATACTTTTAAACTTGTCGCTTTTCATCTGCTGTAGTACTTTTCTTAGCTTACCCCCTGGCTGGAAAAATTTCCAAAAATGGTCAAAGGGTAGCTTTAGGTGTGTGCTTGAAAGTAAATCAGGTTTGGGTTTCCAGAATTCAATGCAAAGGTGATAAAGACGGAGTTTTCTGCCATGTCAATGGTCCCTTGTTCGCCACAGCGGATATGTGTAGTTTTCTAGCTTACCCCTGGCTGGATAAATTTCCAAAATGGTCAAAGGGTAGCTTTAGGTGTGTGCTTGAAAGTAAATCAGGTTTGGGTTTCCAGAATTCAATGCAAAGGTGATAAAGACGGGGGTTTTCTGCCATGTCAATGGTCCCCTTGTTCGCCACAGCGGATATGTGTAGTTTTCCTAGCTTACCCCCTGGCTGGATAAATTTCCAAAAATGGTCAAAGGGTAGCTTTAGGTGTGTGCTTGAAAGTAAATCAGGTTTGGTTTTACAAACACCAAATTGTTTAGAAGTTTTTATTGATTTATAAGTATAAGTGCGAATCTGAATGTGATTCTGAAAGTGAATCTGAATCTAGGTCTGGGGACATGAAAGTCTTCATTCAGTTGATACTGCTGTAAAAAAACATGTTCCTCAAGCACATTACATTTATCATTTTTTGAGTTTTTGTAGATTGTTCTTCAATATCATGTCAGGTTCTCTCAGTGGTTGAAATCATAACAGAAATGAATCAATTTAAGATTTTCTTCATCCTTTACCTGTTAATAAAATTTAGGAAGCAGCTGTTCTCTCTTCTCTTTTTTTCGCTTTACCAACAACGGTCAAGCAAAAGATTTATTGCATATTTAGTCGTAAAACGTAGAAACGAAGAATTTGCAATATATTCTTATCTAAAACTTCGTCAATTTTTTCAATCTCCATTCAATGCAGTTCTGCGAATCTCTCGATACTTGATACTACATCACGCAGCTTTCCCGCTTCCACGTCCGCCATCATCAATAATCTGCTGCTTCAGCTTCGTTATTTACAAAATACTTATACGCATGCGTAAATATGTCATGGACGGGGGACTCGTAAATTTCTGAAGACTTACTTGCTCTCATCTCCCCAACAAATTGGAGAAAAATCTTCAGCATTAGAAACTGCATAGTCAGATTACAGGCCCAGGGGGGGCACTTAGTACCTAATGTGTTATCATGCTTTTACGAAAAAATGGGGAAAGGCCGAAAGGGTACCTTTTTTATAATTAATAGCCTGGGTTTAGGGGTGCCAATTCCACCATAATGTCAAAAGGGTGTATTTTTCTGCACTTGATGATGTAAAAACTCCTGTGTTATAATATTTTAATCAAATCTGTAACCAAGCAAGCACTCAACAGATGGGCAAAGGATTGTATTGACAATGGGTATTTGTTTCACAGCAGTGCCCCCTCTCCCTGTACCCCTCTCTCCAAAGGTTAGGTTGCTCCCCTCTGCAAAATAACATTCTACCATTCCACGCACACAAATCGGTCATGAGCGTTAAAAGATTTTCTGGTCGCACACAACTAGGCAGATAAACACGCTTGATAATCTGATGCACCGTTCCCTGGCTTACAAGGTATATCCCATTTCGGTATGATGAATGTGACACTTGGGTGCTAGGGGGTGCAAGAACTAGAATCAATATAATATCAGTATAATTATTCCCTCGTGACTCATGACACAACATTATGCCACTAATATAAGAAATTTTAGTTGGTGACAGATCAGCAGATAGGGTAACGGATGTGACTCGGGAATGGGTACATATGTTCCCAAGAGAATTTTCAACGATTAGGGAGTGTATTTCGTTAAAACAGGTTAGCGTTTAGGGTCTGTGGTGTTACACCTTGGTATGAACATGATACTTTAGGAAAGTATAGGAGTACACCCCCCCCCCATCAGAGGGTCCAGATGGGGGGGGGGGTCAACAAAACAGTTAGCTTCAAAAAATTTCATGAAATAACATTTAACACTTAAAAATTAAGCCGAAAAACAACAGTTAAATTATTTTTGCAGCAGACAGTGATGCCACAGCACAATAAACCCACCATTTATGATGATGGTCACAATCGTGATGATGGTTGCGATAAATTAACTTCAATATTGATGATGATATTGATGATGATGATGATGTTGATGATGATGATGATGATGATGATGATGATGATGATGATGATGATACTGACAATCATGATCATGGTTTCAATCATCATGATTATGACGATGACAATGATACCTTGATTAATTGAAGAACATGATGATGATGACGAAACGATGAAGATGATGATGATGGTGGTAGTGTTGGTGATTGATGATGATAGTGATAATGATAATGATGATTATGATTTTACCATCATTGATGATGATAATGACGATAATAAAGAAGAAAATGATGGAACATACTGTGTAACTCTTAAATCTCTATAAAATTTAATATAACAGTTAAGTGTAAAATTTTTGCTTCTTATAACACTTAAAAGTTCAGAAATTTGTCCAATAACACTTAACATTAAACTCCCATCTGGACCCTCCCAACACGGTATTGAAGTTTCACAAGTGGTATTTTACGAACCTTTAAAGCAACAATTAAAAAGCCATAGCTGAAGGAAAACTTAAGGCTACCAAAGATCACTACAAGAAAACAATTTGAAATGAAGATAAGGTTAATGTATTGAATCGTGAAATTCAACCAGTAAACCATTGTTTTGGCGCGCCAAACCAGCCCAAACATGACTTTTTTGACATAAATTTGTGATAGTTTTCTGCACGATTCTATGTTTTTACTGCACGACTTTACATATTTGTTGCACGAATTTACAATTTTGTTGAACGATTTTACATAATTGCAGGCAGAACTGTGAATAATTGTGCTCGATGACGTATCAACCTCGGTACCAACGTTTGGTGATGGCAAAATATTTTATGTTTTGCGCGCCATATAATGTAGCTATGTTTGTCAATAACAGCAGCAACGTTTATGCAGCAAACAATTTGCGGTATTTTGTTATTTTTTCGTGCGGTATTCGGGATTCGGCCATTTTTTCGTGCGGAATTGCGGTACTGGGACCCCCCGAAGTACCCCTCATTTATTGTCAGGTCAGTTTTCCCCATGGTTTTTAGAGTGTAAAATTTTTAGTGTACAAATGATTTCCTTGGGCAATACACTTCCAGGGGCATTTTTCTTCAAGAACATAATTTCCGTATGATTCAGCACGATTCAGCATATGAGATTTCTGTACGGTTGAAAAGACTTTGTCAATATTTCTAAGGGAGTTCTGTAAAGCAATACCATTCCGGTAGGGGCGTAGAAGATTCCAACAAGGATGAAATTCGCCCCTCGATTCACTTAGTAGAACCCTTGCAGTATCCTAGCGATACAAGATGAAGAATATAGATCCAAGATTTTCCAGACAACCCCAATTGATCAACGGGGGCTAGATGCACATTCCCGAAAGCGTTTTTAAAGCTTGTTAACAAATTTGATTGTTCTAAGGTGGTAACATAGAGTTTGGAATATGTAAAACGTTTTTATATTCCTAACTCTATGGGCGTTAAGCAACTGGGTTCAGCAGTTTTTACTGTTGGGTTCAGGTTGGCTCGGATGGGCTTCTGCTGGGTTTTTTTTCTTCTTTCTTTCTTTAAAGTTGGTAGCACTATAGCTTAAAATTAACAAACTTTTAGCTAATTTAAACCAACTAGCTAAAACTTTTAAATTAACAATGCAAAAACCAAACTAACAAGTAACAGCATCATAAATTTGTTAAAAAAGAAGAAAAACTTTGAATAGAGTTAAACAAAACTTGCGTTTTGAATATATTCTTTGCATAATTCGCATGTACATTTGAAATTCGTAAAAGTTTTGATTCTATTCTTAAATATATCTAATGTAGGGGCATTTTTTATTTCTAAGGGAATTGAGTTCCAAATTTGGTTGCATCTATATCAGACAGTATTGAACCCATATAATTTATAGTTAGGCTTGGTATCTCTGAACTTTGAGTGTCTTAGGTCATATGGACAATCGTTAATTGAGAATATCTCTTCCAAAAACGTTGGATTAAGACCATTTATTGTTCTGAAAATTTCAATCGCAAGATATTGTAAGTTCTTATTATGCGAGCTTGTTAGGTTCAGGTTGGCTCTGGTGGATTCAGCTTGGCTCAGGTGGAATTAGGGCATCGAAAACCTTTTTCACTTGTTCTTAGTTGTAGGCCCGGTTTACGCTTGTTAGCTGTTGAATGGTTTCGAGCGTCTGAGTTTCACTCTGTTGTGGATTTCATTTGCTGTATTTACACTTGTATCGGGGTTCCGCGCCTTTCATTAGTCCATATCGGATAGGGAGAATGTTTGCATTTTACCGGATAGCTATCATTGCTGGGTTGGTGCAGAGCGCCGTAAAATGGAAGAGCAGGAAAATGGAGGAATGTCCCCCTCGCAGCCCTAAAAAAGCGGAATCGGCTATTTCCTATTTCAGAGAGGGCAATGCCTGTAACTCTGAATTCAGTTCAGGTAATTTATTAGAGGCAGGCAAAAAGTACTATTTTGTTGAGCTTTAGATTTATAGATATCTCAGGTAGTCAGGTACATATCGCGCCGGGTCGGGTCAGTCGGGTTGACGAAAAGGAGTTTCAGCATAAGGCTTCCCACGGAGTCACACGACAAAGCCAACTAGTATCAGCAAGAAAAATACGAGATTGTCAAATTCTATCAAGTAAATTTTGTCCAAGTGCAAATGGATAAAATGGTTTATAGCAATATCTCTGTCAAATTTCAAATAAGAGTAATTATGCATTAGTTTTCGCGTGACTACTGGCGGTTCTTGCCTAAAAATAACAAAATAAGCCATGAAAGTTTAATTGACAGGGAGTTTGCTAATAAAAATACAGAAATATTGATTCCACTATTTTATGGCTAAAGGGAGATTCCTTCATTTTCTTGCTCCTCCATTTTACAGGGCTCAGAGCCACTACGGTTGGAGCTTCGATTGGATAGCTCTGCCATAATGAAAACATCAACCCCGATCTGATATGCAAATCAAGACGCGCCGAAAGCTATCCGGCGCAGTTTTAATGTTGCCTTAGTGAAAATCCCTCTGATTTGTAGAGCTTTTCTTTAACGGATTGATCTGGCATAACGTAAACACCAACCCTTATTTGTTAAAGAAATCAAGCACCCCAAAAGCTCCTGTTTAGTGTAAGCAGGACCTTAAGATCTAGCTTTCTGCAGATTAATTTCTTTGGAACTATAGATTTTTCACGACAAAAAATGACCTATCTTGGAAAAAGGCTTTAATTGAGAAATTTGTCCGGGAATGAAGAAAGTGCACTTTCAGCTGAATATTTAGTTTAAATGCCGCCTTGTTAGCAGTAACATTCCTGGCTACTTGATTAAAAACTGCACCCACCGTCATGCTGAATTGTCGGCATTGACGCTGGTGTATTGCACAGACAATCAGCGGCTGATAAAATCATCACATAATTATAAGTAAAGAATACAAATATAACAATGATTGTTTTTCTTTCAAGAGTATCACTGAGGACTATGATGAAAATTCTGAAATTTGGTTAAAGCCATTCTCTGTTCTCCTAAACTTAATGTTTCCAGCTGAGTACATATATGGAGAATGGTATTGGTGGAAAGGTGTCGAGGATGCTACGCGCAGAAACCCAAAATTGCTGACATCATCACCTGCAAATAAAATAGCATCTGGCAGCAAAACTGAAGGCTTTTGTATACCACAGTTTTATCTTGCGAAAAGTGATAAAAATCCTTACCGTGAGAATTTAATGGAGAAAGAGCATTGGCAACCTGACAGTGACGCTATGTTTGAAAAAAGCTGTTTATTTCAAGATAGTAAAGGAAACTCGTTTGCGATGTTTACGGTCAACACTGAAGCAGACGATCCAAGATATGTCAAGTTGGAGCTGACCCAAGAATGGAAGAATGAATTTGTTCAATACAAATCAAGCACTTTTCTCAACCATGCTTTTATTTTTCCAACTGCAGATCATGCAATTGTTGATCGTGCAAAGAAAGCGAATGACCCCAAATGGTCGTATGAAGTTCACGGCCCTGTACGCAAGCTTCAACAAGAAGGGTTCATTGGCTATGAAGAAGACCAAGCAGGAGTTTTTAAATACCCTACTGCTTGGCCTGAGCACGCTATGGAATGGATTGTGCGAAATCGAACATATTCTTGGCCGTCTGCAGATCTAATTCAAGAAATCATCGAGTCTGGTTGCCATATTGCTCCAGTAGGACGAGGAATACGCAAAAAGGATCCCGTTGATCTTTTCAATTACGTGAGAAACCCAGAAAATGCAGAGCCAACTTCATCGTGTAATAAAGTTGACATGGATGAAACAGAATGGCGGATATCATTTTCAGTTGCTGAAAACAAGTTGGCAGCAAGTGTTTCGCCCGTCCAAAGACACGTGATGGTGTTACTGAAGATGATCAAAAAGCTGTATTTCGAAGGTCTCATTTCAACTTATCATTTGAAGAATTTACTTTTTTGGGAATGCGAATCAAAAGATTCTAAGTTCTGGCATCAAGATAACAGTGCAAGTGCTTTGTTATACATGCTGGGCCGGTTGTCGACATGCTTGAAAGAAAGAAAATTGCCGCATTATATGATTCCAGAAAGTAACATACTTCAATATGAAGATCCAGAGATGCTTGACAAAGCTGCATATATAGTTGATGATGTAAGAAAGAATCTATTGTCCAAGGTTGTCAGCATGTTAATGCGTTTGCAGTCATTTACCTATCTTACTAACATTTACCACAGCAACTTGAATTTAGGAAATATCCTTATGAAGATTCAAAATGGCAATCTGTCGGATACTGGAAAAACTGAGCTTATATATAGCATTTGCGAGTTGTTTGCATCTAAATGTAAGTCGGTGATAAATGCCTTCATCAAGAATCAAGATGAAAATTCGAAGAAACTGTTCGTTGTCCCTGGAAATGCGTACATTTCAATATTGGCAAGGATTGCCTGTAAAGAGTGGGAAATGGATGAAAGAAATGATTTTAAAGACCCTGGCAAGTTGACTGAGTTTGCACTGAGAAAGATAACAGATTTTCCTGAGCTTATGGACTATACTACAACTTCTTTGGAGTATTTTGCGCAGATCAGTGAAGGTAAGGATCCATCTCTTGTCATTCCTTCGACTAAGGCAATGAGGAATGTGTTAGACATGCAGATGACTTTAGCAAATGAAAACTTCCAAGAGATAAATTTACCAGTGAAAGATACACTAGGATGGCTCAATAGCGATGACCTAAAAGCTATCGAGAAGAAACTAACAGAAAAATTCAAAGGAACGTCTGCTACAAAAACAAGAAAAGATATCGAAGAAGAATTCAACAAAGAGCTTGAAAAGCTTTTCATTGAAAGACGTCAAGAAGCAGATAATACTAAGCACAGCAAACTTTAGATTGGAATTCCCTTTTTCATGTAAAGGATTAATAAGCTCAATGACTTCATTAAAGGTATGCTATTCAGATTTTATAGATGGTTAATAAGCAACTGTTAAAAGCCGAGTTTGAATTGAAAAGGTTATAATATTAGTTTCCTCTAGAAAATTTGTCTTCAAATTTCTACAAGACCCTACGAAAAGTAATGACTTGCACGCAGCAATGCAAACAACAATGTGCCTTTATCATAGAAGGTTTCAAGGTGTTTTCAGACCCCGTTTACACGAGATCGGATCCAAAAGAGATCGGATCCATTTGGGACCGATCCCGTTTTTTGACGGGCGTTTACACGGGATCGGATCCAAAACTGTTCGCGTTTACACGGGATCGGATCCAAAAGGATCCGCTGAAATTTTCTTTGTGTTTACTTCTCACCAGAGGTGTTATCAACTAAAATGGCACCTGAAATTCGAACCGGATACTTTTGGATCCGATCCAGCCCGTTTACACGAGACCTCCATGGGATCACAACCGCGGATCGCTTTTGAAAGCGATCCCGAAAGTATGCGGATAGCGGATCCAAAAGTATACGGATCCATCCGGTCCCGTGTAAACGCAAGGCCTATCCGAATACTTTTGGGTTCGGATCCATTCGGATCCGATCCCGTGTAAACGGGGATCTTTTGATGAAGATAAGAACTGGAAAAACAGACTTGTTAAAGAAAGCATTCACTCAGTTCTATCAACTCCTTGCATCAATCAAGTATCTTACTCAATCCCAGAAATCTGGTTGAATAACATCAAAAGTTGCACTGAACGCAATTTTGGCACCACAAGTCTTAGAAATTGAGCGCCAAAAAATTCCCAAGCTTCCTGGCAGGTCCGGTTAATTTCACACCTTTCGATCTGACCTTTGCAATAAACAGGAAAGAAACCACATTTCTCATCTGTTCTTATGTGCCTACAAGTCATATTTTCTTATTTGCCATAAGTTTACGACGTGCCAACGTCATCAAAATATGGCAAGTTTGCACATAGGCGCGTAGAAAGCTTTGGTACGTTAGCACTTAAAACATATGGCACATAGGCATATAGAAAGGTTTGGTGCGTTGGCACGTAAGAGAACATGGAACGTTGGCACATTGGCATGTAGCAAGCTTTTGTACTTAGCATGTTACAAAACATGGCACGTTAGCACATTGGCACGCAGAGAGCTTTTGTCCGTTAGCGCGCAACAAAATACGGCACGTTGGCACATTGCCACGGTGTGTTATGACGTAACAAATTATGGAACGTTGGCACATTGACATGTAGAAAGGTTTGGTGCGTTATGACATAACAACATATAGAACGTTGGCACATTGACACGTAGAAAGCTTATGTGGCACGTTAAAGCGTGTTTTATTCACGACACGTGTTAAAGCACACGCCAAAAGCAAAACTAAATATGGAATGTTATATCACAGAATAAAAACAAGTGTTAAGGCCATCATGGAACCCAATTTTTTTGGAATAATGGTAAGTAAACACGTGCAAAGCTTTGGTGGGTTTGCTTGGTGTAGGGAAAGTGGCATGTACCTTGCTTTAATATGAAAAAACATTTGGCATAAAAGGCTTGTTATTTGGCACAGCACCACAGAATACAGCACTCATATTCAACATACCCTATATGGTATTGTTTAACATTGTACCTATCGAAAAGTTTTACAGCTTTTACAACTTTTTGTTTGGTTTTTGTTTTGAGATTTCCAGACGCTCTTAAAACACGAAAATGCCCCTCATCAAAGTAGTCAGGCCTCCATGTGGTCCGGTCCAGACCACAGAGAGCTGAGAGCTGACTGTCCCAGAGCCCACAAGAGAAACTGAGGGGCACAGAGCAAAAAACTGAAGACGAACTGACCCATTCCTGTCCGTTGCAGTGCTTCCATTTGTAAGGAAATTTCCTTACCATAACGAAATTTGGCAGTTTACAAGGAAAAAAGGAGGAAATGAAAATTGTAAGGAAAAGATATACTTGTAAGGATATCACGAGGAAATTTAAAATTTTTGGGAAGGAAATTTCAGTCCAGAAAAGGAAAAAAGAAGGAAATTTGGTTTGTCAAATGTGGTCCGTCCGGCCTTTCGGCTCGGCATGATGACATTTTAAGAAACTAGCTGACTGGTAGCGGCAATGTTACAAAGATGTCTGATGATCAACCTTCTCAACGTCAAAGCAATTATATTCATGATTTCACAAGTTCTTTAGAGGATCCTTTGATCTCCTCTTTGGAATCTAATTCAACAAGTGATCTTCTAACTTCATCAACAGATCAAGACACCAATAATGAAGGTATCGATATCATCACACACAGGCCTAAACTATCTTGACCAGTTATATGATATGGCCTAGCTAAAATAGGCCTAGGGTAGGCCTAATTATGATTGTTTTTATTATTTGCTGTCACGGCGAGGTCTTAACAATGTATTACTGGACTCAGATCCTTTCTTGTCAACAAGGCAATGCTTTACTTATCCTCATCAGGAAAAACAACAACAATTCATTGGTAGATATAACTGGTGGCAATGGATCATTTCGGTATGACGTCACACGGCATTAAAAATTTTCAAAATCACATGATATTGGGTTTTCGATATGAAAATCGTATAAAGCAGCCAAAACTTAGTCTAGGTACAAAGTTTCAGTGTCCTAGCATTTGTGTTCTTAATTTTATGAGCATTCAAAGTTCCCGATTTCATAAAGGCTTTGACCGCAAAAAATGAACTTGGTGAAACTTTTTACCCCACACAGTCAAAGCCCTTATAAAATCGTGAACTTTGAACGCTTGTAAAATCGATTCCACAAGTGCTGAGATAGTAAAACTTTGCACCTAGACTAATTTTTGGGTGCTTTATACGATTTTCACATTGAAAAATTGATATCTTGCGATTTCGAAATTTTTTTTTCTACTGAAATGATCTTATACCTACCTATAGATAGGCTCTGCCTGATCCTCTTTTATCGGATTATTTACACAACAAAAAACGGAAAAAACTAAATAAAATCATTGTGATTGCGTCAGCAAACATTTTGGTGGGTTTGCAAGGAAATAACTAGACACAAACCTTTTTGTTTTTAAATTTTCCTGCAGACCCTCTGATTTTCTCAAATTGTGCACTTTGGGCGCAAGGAATCTAGATCATTTCGGTAGAAAAAAATTTTTTTTTGAAATCGCAAGATACCGATTTTTTGATGCGAAAATTGTATAAAGCATCCAAAAATTAGTCTAGGTGTAGGCGCTCGTATATCTCAGGGCTTGTATAATCGATTTTATGAGCATTCAAAGTTCAAGATTTTATAAGGGCTTTGACCATGTGGGGTAGACTCACGACACGAGTCTCTAGTTTATGCCCCCCTTATTTTGATTTGTCACTCCAACAGACTGACACTGAGCGATTGTAGAAAACAACAACAACAACTTCAAGCAAAGAAGTGGGACTTATGTAGTGAGTCTACTTGTGAGGTAAAAAGTTTCGCCAAGTTCATTTTTTGCATTCAAAGCCTTTATGAAATCGGGAACTTTGAATGCTCATAAAATTAAGAACACAAGTGCCAGGACAGTGAAACTTTATAGTACCTAAACTAAGTTTTGGCTGCTTTATAAGATTTTCATATCAAAAACTCGATATCATGTGATTTTGCAAAAATTTAATGCTGTCCAACGTCATACTGAAATGACCTATATGTATACTAGTTAGTAGCAGGTAACAGGACAAGTTCGCCGGGCCACTACAAAGTCGACCCACCATGTGTTAGAAAAGTCTGCCCATTGTGTGTTTAGACAACTTGGCCTGTTAGTGAAAACCAAATCGGCCCACTAAAATAGATTAAATTGTACACATAATTGCACATGTACACTGTTAAAGCAGGGGTGGTATGGGGGCAGCAGCCACCAATACCCCCACGCGTAACAAAATAACTAGTAAATTATGTCGTTGGCCAACAATATGGTGGGCCGACTTGTCCATAGGGGTGGGCTGACTTGGCAGAGAGGGTCCATTGACAGTGGGCCAACTTGTTTAGAATTAGGTTCCTGGTTGGAAACTTAATTGTGCGCACAGAAGGTCTTCAACTAATTTTAGTTAAAAAAGAGCGAACAATAGCTCCCATTGTTTGGAAAACGAGAGCCATTGGTGCATGATCCGAAAACCAATGTGTACTAAGATTCCAGTCTAGGGTATATGCCTATGCCTTATGGTGCATATATTTTGTAAAAAGAGAACAGTACAGAAAATGTGGGGGGTCCAGGCAACCATAGCTTAATTTGTCAAATGTCTGAAGAGAAGAAGAGGAAGAAGAAGAAGAGGGTTATTCAATTGTTTTTTTAATATCCCCTGTTGGTGTGGCTGCTATGCATTAAGGGTAGTCTACACAAATTTGCAAAATGAACGAGAGATCATTACATTTGATTGAAACTGATCATGCATCATCATAAGAGATGTTGCTAAATCTAAAGAGACAGCATTCCAAAAAATACAAGCTTTCTCAAACAATAAGACTCCTTGCACTTGAAATTTATAAAATGCTTAATAATGTGAATCCATTGTTATGAAAGATTATTTCTTAGAAGAACATAATGGCAAAATTTGTGTATCCCTCACAAATTCCTCAAAAAAGCCAAAAGTTAGAATAACTAACTACTGTATGGCATTAACTTCTTTTCAAAAGTTGAACATCTGGAACTCTCTTCCAACTGAAATTAAGTTGGTCAAAAATATCAAAAGTTCTTGATCTTGATAAAAACATGGTTCCTGAATAAGAAATGCACCTGTTCTTTCTGTAATAGATGTATGATTGTTTGATGCAATCTCTAGAGTTGCTTCATGGTAGTATGAATTATTGTTTCTTCACTATTGTAAATACAGGTATTTTACTCTCAAAATTAAGGGCTAGTAATCATTTGCACGCCTCACCGAGGTTGAGTGTGATGTTTAAATGTCCATCAACCACAGTAAAAAGTATATATATCGTATTACCATTATCCCCATATCATATTCATCTTTCATATCACGCATGGAGAAGTGGGTGAATGATGAAAACTGCAAATGAACGCATCACTCATAATAAAATTTTATCGGTCAAAACAACCTCAAATTGTTTCGCTCTTCAACAAAGGAAAACAAACATCCCGAGCGTGCAAGCAATCGCTCTTGTGACCCTTTTTGGTTGTGTGCGTGTGCTTACTATCACTCATCTCCTGTCGAAAGGCCTGTAAATACTAACATTAATAAGGTCAAATTGCAATTAAAATTACAATTTAACTTTATTTCTTGAAAAAACTGTTTTGTTTTCTGGTTTTTGTATTCTGTTTCTTAAGCTATAATTTCATTCTTCTTGTACGCAGATATCTTTCAAATTGTTGTTTGCACCACTTTTATTCATAGCTTTGGGAGTCCATAGTCATGGTTCCTCGTCTTCACTTTTTCTGTAATTTTAACCTAAGCTCATTATCTTTTTTTAGATCACAGGGAAATACGATCACTCCTTCAAGCCGTTGTCTTTGTTGAAGATGCAATAGAGGTAAAATAGATTGTAATAAAAGGTTTAAATGTTGCATTGTCTTTTACTAAAGATATGGCTGCAAGCTCATGAATGACTCTTATAGATATGATTAACCGACATTAAATCCATATTTGGGAACATCGAATTCAAATTTAACAAGATGTTTGTAGAAGACAATCTGTTCTTTGTGGGTTGATTTCAGTCAGTGTCTCGAGTCAATACGCTAAACCAGCATGGAGTATGGACCAGTATTTTCCCTTTTTTAATATGTAAATGTAAAACATATTACAAAACAAGTTTCAAACAAAAGTTGCTGTTATCTAAGATGTGCAAACTGTTATTCATTAGATCCATTGTCTTTTTTCAGCACCGATCTGTCTTCCATAAAGTTGATGTTAAATCATTAAGATTATACCGAATATATCATTCAAGATATGTTCGCTGGTAAGAAATGATGCAAAGCTAAGAATTTTTTTTAATTATTAAATCGACTTCGGGTACAGTCAGAACTAGATGCCAACTGCTAATTGCCGATGTTTTGGAATAAATTTATGGCAACTGACCTTTCAGCCTACAAATGCACTGGTAACTAGTTGACAAAAGTTCCTCTTTTCAGCAACCAGTCGTTGCACAGTTCCAGAATGTTGGATATATTTTCTTCTGCGTTTAGTTGACAACTAATTCCCGCCAGTTGCAGCGATTGCGTACAACTGTATGCTATAGGATCTTACTAGTGGTTGACACGACAACACAAGTTAGCAGTTACAGCACTTGTTGTCGTTTAGTCCTATCATATCGTAGTCGACATTAGCCTTGCTTTACATTGCTTTTACATTTTTCATTATCATTGTTTTATTACAAATAAATGCAAAACTTGAATTGTTTAATTTTTCGATGTTGCAACATTTGCCTGCCACCTTCAGAAATCTGCCAGTTGCCAGAGAGATAGCGCAGAGGCCTGTTTGAAGTTTTGTCAACGATAGGGGAGGAGCAGAATTGCGGTAAAGGAAAATGCCCTTTATATTTACGAAGGAATATTAAAGTACTCCCTTTCGTTAAAACCATCAGTTATTTGAGATCCAGAAGGCCAACTGTTGTCGGTGAAATATGTTTGGGACAATTGCCAACTGCAAGCATTAGTTAGTTGACATGCGAAGAAAGTTTGAGCGATTCGAAACTATATGATTTCTTATATATGGGCATGACGTTTTACCAAGTGATTCGCTTTGCATCCTCCTGTTCTGTCCAACCTCCTTCTCTGTTGATTCCACAGTATTTATATCTTTACATCTGTGTACATTGTATGGTTTTTACTTTTAGGATATTGAGAATAACAATATCACTTTTGCTTCTACTTGCTTTTTTTGAATGGCCATCCTCAGTCACGTAAGAATTATTGTTTTTCTTTCTTTTGCTTATTCCATTGAATATCTTTGGAATATTATGGTTTCTGAAAAGATATGAGATGTTGCGATAAAAGATGGCAAACAGCTATCTTAGGTAGACATTGGCACTCTCCGCCCCCTCTGGCCCAACAGGAAAGACTGGAATTACAAAAAAATTATTTTTCTATATATCGATTCCTTTTTATTACAAAACAGTCATCATCAGTTATTTTTTACTGGCTTCGATTTTATTATATAATAGGTGCCTTATTGCCATCTTCTTCGCTAAAATTATCCATCGAAAATTTTTGAACCTGCACTCGTGTTAGCAACCCCCGAAAAAATGACGCCAGAAAAAAGACTGATGATATAACGCGCCTTAGGTGCTAGATGTCTAACTAGAAAGAACTCTCCATGTCATCCATGTTGGCCGTAACGATTGCTTGCCTTATACGTTAACAAATAAGGTCCTGAAAGGTTCGTTATAGAGACCGCGCATTTGAATTAAAAGGGTTTTATTGGGTAATAAGTTTTTGCTAAATATGAAGAGAAAATGAACTACTTTCATCCAATTTTTTCTTAGTACAAGTGCTGATCCATCAAAGCGTGGATCGAGACCAAATCCACCATGTGGCCTGACTGAAGCGATCGAAATGATTTGTCTTATTATACTCAGCTGTGATTTTGGCGTCAAGGTATTTCACTTTCAACTAGCTTTATCTTACCTGTATGGGTTTGCATATTGAACAACATTTGGGAGTATCGTGTGGGTTCTTGGAGTATATTTTTCCTGAATTGTGAACGCTAGGATAGATTTTCAACACGTTGCATACAACAATAGACGTTTCCGCAAAAGATGGCGACCGTTTCTGTAAATCCTACGTTTTATTAAGGATCTTCGAAGGGAATTCTGGGAATAATTTCCTTACTTACGAATTCAACGTCTGGAGCTATGTGATGGACGTATTATTCCCAGAATTCTCCTCGAAAATCCTTCATTCAAAAACAAAGGGCAGAAAAGCCCGCCATCTTTTGCAGAAACGTCTATAGATGGGATTCGAACCTTTGCTGCATCAGATCAGATAGTCAACGACTTTTCCACTCAGCTCTAGTGTTCAATGAAATCACCAAGTAACCCGAGCTTTCAGATTATGTAGTTTATAAAAGAGAAGTGAACGTTATAGGGGGTGTACAAATACTGAATGTGATTCAACAGTGTTACAAGTGTAGCAGAAAGCTTAAAAACTTCATGAATTTTTCGACTCAAATTGGAATTTCGAACCTTGTTTACTCAAAGTATCCAGTAAACATGGAATGTTCCAAATAGTTTTTTGTTTTTTTATTGATTGATTTCTATTTGCTTTTTTCACTTGTTTGAAAAGTTCACATGATTTTGACATGTATCTTACTTTTTGCTTGATTTTAGGTGAAAATGGTTGGTAAAAAGCATGCGAAAAGATCGAAATGGCTGATTGGTTACTTCTTTGTGTTGATGATATCTTACCTTGATTTGATTGTTTCACTGGGATACGGATGTCGAGAAGTAGGTGTTTTACTTTAAATAGCATATAACACCTTAAGTTAGTTTTTCTCCTATTAAGTGTTAAACACTGTCCACACGCTCCCGACATCTAAACAACATCCAGGAAGGATGAACGCTGTGTGGCTTTGTTGTCTCATAAGAATGCTATCACCGCTTCATAACTGCGATTCCAAACATTTTTCTACACACTTTTTTTATAAGAATACCTGACTTTTTGCCGAGCCTTGATTATTCTTAACATTTTTCGATTTTTGCCCTAAAAATATTCTTAAATTATTCTTAATTTACAATGGTATCAATAAGCAAAACATTTGTCGTTTGCCATTTTGTGATAGAAGAAAACCTAATTTACAGTTAGAAGTACTATTTCAACTCTGTCAATCTCATTAAAACAATGTAGTCCAATTGGTATCGTAAAACATATAGTCTACAGCGTGACAATCAGATTTTGTGCTTTGTGAAAAACGCAGAAAATAAAAATTGTTTTGATGAAGCTTGAGCCTGGCATTATTCTTAAATAATTCTTAAATTTCTAAGATTTTGACCCTCGATATTCTTATATACTGTATTCTTATAAAAATGCGTGTATTAGAAAACTCGCTGGAAAGTGTCTCTGATCGTCTGATCTTCATTTTCTAATGGTTGTCATAATTTTCCAGTTTCGTAGCCAAGTCTTATGTCACACAATGACAAAATGTATATCAGGTCATTTTTGTTATCTTTCTTGGTAGGATTTAGGGTTTTGACATCTATTGAACGTGTGTGGACACGATTTTGTTTGCTTATGTTGCCAAATTCCACCGACACCTGTCATTAACTACTAGAAATTTGAGGATATTTAATCTTGATCCCAACGTCCAACCTCCAGGACCATTTAATCAGATTCAAACTACTGCCAGATAGTGCCAGCAACAACCAAGAAATCCGAAACGGTATTAACAATGACTCCAAACCATGCAAGATGTTGTCAGGAGCTAACAGTGTTGGATGCTGTCGGAGAAATCTTGGGAGCATTTGATCTGGGGTTTGGTCCGATCAAGGAGCAATTCACGAGGATGTCTATGCTTCTATAGTAATCACTTTAAATCCCTTTGATTCATTAAGAACTTCGTTCGCCTTTCCGAGGATTGAAAAACGTGTAATCTCGTACCCCTTTCTTCTTGTATTAGAGAAGAGAGAAAACAATATTTGAGCAGAGTAGGCGGTAAATAAGTTAATTTGGAAGGCATAAACAAATTAGAGCAAAAATTTTAATAGGAATCATTTATTCGTTTGAAATTTTATTTATCAATTTTTCTTGGCACGTATTTTAAATTCGAATTATTTGAAATTATTCGAATTATTTTGCTTTGTTGACACAACTTTTATGTACCATCTTCAACGGATCCTTTTCAGAAATACAGAATACGACGATTGCTGCGACCATTCTTTATTCTGCAAAATTCCTCTTTGATGAAGAAAACGGTAAATATTATAAATATTTAACTAGTTTTTTTCTGTGCCTTAGCTATCGTTTTGTGTCGTTTCTGTTTAATTTCTTCGACACAAGCATCTCCGTGGATCCGGCGGACAACCTTTTGTGCGTCATTTTCTTCAACAAAATATTTGTTGGTTTGCTTGCAAATAAGTTGTATTCCTCGAAATCTCATTTTCACGTTAAAGTATACTAATAAATCATTTGAACTGCCACTCAAATACATCAAACAAACCTTATGATCCATTACTTTGTTCTAAGACCTGTTAAAGCTATTGATGGACTATAAGTTGTAGATCTATTATAGATTTTTTGCCAAGGTAGCCGGTGCTAAATTCGAGATACTGTATTAACTCCTGTGCATGATTACCTTTCAGGAGTTTAGTACAATGCATTATCTGAAGACCTAGGAATTTTTTTTTTAATTTTCGGTTGGATATGCTGAAAGTGCCGAAACACTGGTTAATCAATAATGTTAAGTTTCACTATTTTTTGTTGGAAATGGACAAAACCATTCCCATTTTATTGCAGAAATGTTTTTAGAGCTGTTGAAGGCAATGAAAACAGTGGTTTCTGCGGTGAATACTTGCAGTCAAAATTATCTTTGACTTATTAAATTACGATGGAAAAAATGAACGAATCTCTGGTTGCCTTCACTAGTGGTTGCGCTTTTGATCCGCGAACTCCCGCAACTGCAAAGGCATCGCTGTGTTGCTGCATGCTGTAACGTGGTATAAGCTCTGAACTGTCTAGTATAGTGTGATTGATAATTTTTTAAGCCAGAAAAAGTTTTGGATGGTTGGTTACAAATTTAGATATATGGACTCTGAATTCACTCTTTTGAAGACTTGTTCGGTTAAGCGGGCCTATGTTAATCGAGACTGAACGAAGTTGTTGATTCAGGGCAATGCAGCCAAAAAATGTTTTAAGACATGTGTTTAGATTATTTGTTCAGTCAATGTTAGCTTTAGCATTCTTTTTTTAAATTACTGCTACTGGAAGTATATTATATATTATCTACTGGAAGTATATAGCAAGTATTCATTTTCTCATTGCGCTTTTTCCTTTTTAACAGGTACAAAGCATTAAACATACACTCCCGGAAATTCTAAGGTAGGTCAAACTTTTTTTTAGTTCTAGTTTTAGTGTGTGTTTATCTGTAAGTCCATTCGACCTGTTTTTCTCAACTTGGTGGTTACTAATGTCTTTCATTACTTGTTTTACTAATTTGATTAGCCCATTTAGCCCTGGCTGTGACGCTACAGTAGCCGGGGCTTAAACCCCGCCCTTGCTGAGCTTCTGATGCCACGAGCCAGCTGGATTAGACCATGATGCCACAGCAACTTCTTTGCATGTCAACATTTCCCAGCTTGTGAAGTTATTCCATCTTGCCCATCTATTCCATCTTGCCAGTAATTAATACTTAAGCTGATTTTTCTGTTTTATAATGTTGGTTTGAAATAAAGGAACCGTTTCAATGCTAACGCTAGTCGGCAAGCAAATGGGGCAGTTTTGTCTCAATTAACAAATGGACTTTTCAGCATATATTCAAATGTTGTATTTTGATTATTCTTTGATTCATCAACTTTTTGCAGGACATTTCAAATCAAAACAATTAAAAATACATTTATTTTAGTGTTCTTTTTCTGTTTGGAATGCATCTGTTCTTCTTCACAATGTTCGGGATGATCCTGTTTCCTCGCAGCACGACAATTAATGTAAGTTTCTCTTCTTATTTTTTCTGAAACTTGAATGTTTTCTTTATGGTTTAAGAACGTTACTTGCCTTTAGTTTTCTTTTTTCATTCGTTTCAAATATCATGCCTACATGGGTCATGGGATAAGTGTTTTTTTCAATAACTATAATCTGACTCGTATAATTTTTCCTCTTGCTGTTTTGTTGAAGTGCTTCCTCCCAAGCTTCATTGTGTTTTGATCTGCCTCTTATATTGTTTAGTGTTTTTTACTAGCTTCAAGCACCTTTCTTTTGCCTGCATGTCAACTCTGGCCCTTCTTTGGTCTCTTGCAGTTTTTTCCTCTCTATAAGTCTCCTTTTGCTTTACCTCCATTCTCGACAAAGCTGCATCGTTTTTAATTGTAAACTATGTCTTCCTTTGCAGAAGAAAAGCGATTTCTTGACTGACACACAGGAAGGCAAATTATATTTCAATGATATTGGGCAATCCATCATGAGCTTAATTGTTCTTTTAACAACTGCTAATAATCTACACTTAGGGTACAAAAGTATTGCAACGCTTGACCTAAAATGGCGGCCAACAGTAGCCGTAGGCCCAACAACACAAAATTTACATAGCAAAGCCATGGCGGCTCGGGGGCTTCGCCCAACTTGATTTAAGCGGGAAAATGTTCACAATTTCATTGACTTTCATTGAGAAGAAAAGTTAAACGATTTATTTGTTGCTTCTTGTGGAAAATAATAAAAAACTTTGAAGCAGTGCCTTCCAGAATTTGAGCGAAATATTTCAAGAGTTGTCTTGATAAAAAGCAATAAACATAACTACTTTTTTGACCGTTGATTCAAAGTTTTTTCGTTATTCAAAGCAAAATAGCTGAAACTTTTGTTCCACGTTAAAGTTTTTACTGAGAAAAGTAGTTTTCACAAATAAAACAGAGATTATTTTGTGGACAACAATTTCAGGTGAGTGACTTTTGTTTAGGCCCAAAAAGGGTACTTTTTGTAAATTTGCAAATTCTTCTCTATAAACCCAAGAATTTGCTTCAAAATTAATTTGCAATATTTTAGGATAACCACAGTTTTGAAATATGTGAATGAAATTGTCCATAAAAATTTCTGAAGACCCCTTCAAGTGCAAAATTTATTTTCGCATCAAAACAACAAATTCAAAAGTTACTCACCTAAAATCTTTATCAATATTTCAACCCCCAAATTCTTCTCTAACTGTACACTTTGAGCGAAAATTTAAATCGTAATTACAGGTTTGAACTATTTTGTCTCGAAAAATCACGAAACTTTGTAGCAAAAGTCACAATAAGTGGTTCATACATCGCTGTTTTTCAAGACAACCCTTGAAATATTTTCCAGAAAATTTGGAAGGCAATGCTTCAAGGTTTTGACTACTTTTCATCCCAAATGCGAAATAAATCGTTTAACTTTTATTCTAACTGAAAGTCAATGAAATTGTGAACATTTTCCGCTTAAATCAAGTTGGGCGAAGCCCCGAGCCGCCATGGCTTTGTTATGTAAATTTTGTGTTGTTGGGCCTACGGCTTATGTTGGCCGCCATTTTAGGTCAAGCGTTGCAATACTTTTGTACCCTAAGTGTATATGCGAAAATCATACCCTGTATTTAGTATTTGGGACATTGTCATATCTCTATTTTGACGTCTTAATACTCTTTAACCCAGCAATTATCGAGCAATATTACGCCAGGCAAATCTGTAAACTGTTATCAAGTTGGGTGCTTTTCAAGCATTGTTTTATCTCATAAAAAGATTGTGTTGTACGTCCTCAGTTTAATTTCAAACTAGCAGCTCCTTGACGCAGATGATAACGAAAACATGCTCTCCTTTATCAAAGGCTATTCTCTTTTAACTTTGGCTTTTCATTTGATTCGCAGTGATGATGCCAGCTTATCGTGACAATAGATTGTACTCGATCTATTTCATTGCCTACCTGTCTATCGGTAAGTAATTTGCCAGCCTTCTGGGTTTAAGAGTTATTCTTGCAAAGGCTATGTTTTCATATGTCAGCTAAGTCAATCTTGTTACCCGTAATGATGCTAAGTAGGTATTATTGCGCTGATTGATTTGCAAGTTGCTGCATGTTTACTGAAACGCTGAACTTTCCAAAATTTAAAATAAACTTAAGTGGATAAGCTAAAAGTTGTAGCAACATTTTAGGAATTAAATTTTCCGCCATTCCTGATAGAGCATCGGCTTACCCGGAAGTTCTTTGTCGAAATTGGAAAAATATAAAAAAATTTATTAGAGCCTAGAGTATCATCTTAACCTCCTTTTGAGGTCAGAAGAACTTTTCATGCGAAATCCTTAATTTCATGTATCTCCTTTTTTTTAAATTCCAGGCCTATACTTCTTCATGAACATGCTTTTAGCAGTTATTTATAATCAGTTTCGTGGCTCTTTAATGGTATGTTGTTGTGTTTTCTTCATCTTGATGTTGAAGTCCTTATTTATATTTACACTGATATTAACATGACAGCAGTCATATTGAAAATAATATGAAAATTCATATATCTTGCATATCCATATATTTAGTGTGAAGAAGGTACAACTAAATCGCAGATGCTGTAATCAGATCTGGAGTGAGGGCCTCTTTAGGAGTTAACTTGATTTGATCTCGAAACGCTGTGCAAAACGAAATCAGTCCAATGAAATGCTACTGCAGCATTGCAACAAAATAGAATTGGTTTTATCTTCTAACGTTTCAGCAGCATTCTCAACCCTGTTTTGTTTCATTGCAGGGTAAAATTTCAATGGGCCACGCTCTAACCACTTATATCGGCATGTAATGCAGAACGTTGCGTCGCATGCGCCGAAAAAATTTCCCGATTCCCAAAGTTTTAGTAAACCCAATTTTACACAAATCATTGATGTCTTTTTCTAGCGTTCCCTGCAAGCAAGCTTTTTTCGACGTCGTTTGGGAATTCGCGCGGCTTTTGAAGTCCTAAAGGGATGTCAGTTGTATGGCACAATCATGGAACTTCCAAGGTAATATTATTTATTGATTTAAGTGAGCTGTCTATGTAGCTGTTATGTTTGACGCCAGTTGCTTGCACTCAAACCCCACCAAACAACTTCCTTAGGTTCCAAACGCATTTCATCCTTTTCCGTAAGTCACAAGTTATGGCTCCTCTTGCTACAGAATTTTTCCAGAGAAATAATTCGGGGTTTCCCGCATTTCCTCCACTAAACTCCAACCTTCAGAAAAAGCTTATCCTCTGCAAACGCAAATGGCAATGAACTCCTCAGTCTTCTTTATGCCAAACAAATCAGAGCGATACTTTATAAGAAAAAGAACTACAAAATCGCAAGAAAAAGATGTAATCAGCTATTAGGTTTCACTCCTCAGTTTTGTACGACAAATATAGAACAAATTAGATGTTTTTTTCATTTTTTCGTACTAAAGTTCCTTTTTCAAAACCAATACATGGGGCTTTTTGGCTAGGCAGGACACCGGGAGATTTCCCGTTGTTCCCCTTTCAAAGTGGCTTTAAACAAAAAATTTGACAGAACAATTGTCTTGTGCAATAGAAAGATTTCATTGCCAAGTCGCGTTGTTGTTTTTGGTGCTTTTATTTTTTTACTTGTCTCTGTCTGGTCACTTTTGTGCTTACTATTTATGCTGCTTCAACCGACTGACCATTGTACCAATTTCATAAAACGGTCTCTTGCATCACCATCAAAATTTCCTAGGCCCTATTCTTGGAGCCACAACGCTGCAAAATATGAAACTTTCTTACTATAAAATACACAGTCTATAGTATATTGTAAGGCCACCAAATCCACCTATGAGACTGTTCTAAAGAAATATCTTAGCTAATTTTTCGATTATTCAATAACCACACCGCCCTCCTCTAATAACTCGCATCAAATCAAATAACTTCCAAATTTGTAAGAAAAACGATAAGCATCAAAGCAAGATTTGGATTCATAACTACGATTTTCTATCCCGCGAACCTTTTTTGGTTTTACTTCAAATAGCTTAATTAATTTTGCCAGCTATTCTGCAATAGCTACTTTAAAGAAATTGTGCCGTTACCGCAACATCTTTGTAATATTTTTTCCAGCCAAAACTTGATTAAGAAAAAATATGAAATAAAATGTTTTTATAAGGTAGCCAAAGGACTCTTTATGATTAATAGCATTAAGATACCAATTCAAAATGAATTAACTTAATCACAGGCAGATTGTCTCCTCTTTCTTAGGTATTGCCTACAAACTTTTCAACAATTGATATTTTTGACGTTTTACTTAGGGGCATCCTTGCCTTGTCTTCTGTCATAAGGAACGAAGTACAATTCTCCAACGACAATGGGCGGGATTGTTGTCCTTTATTCAACTTTGCTACAGTGTTAACTAGTTAATAGCATAACATAATGTTGTACTGGAACTTGGCGTGAGTCTTGTTTCTTGTAATTACTGTTAAAGGTCATTAAAAAATTCTGAAAGAGCTACCTGATTTCCAATATCAGAATTGCTTTTTACATTCCTTTTTGCTCTCGTTCGTTACCATTTTAACTATTTGTTTGAAATATTTGCTATGCCCTATCTTTTTTAGTAATGGTGTGAGCAAAACAGCTGTTAGAAAACTTCTTCAAAATGTCAAATTTTCGAGAAAATCAAGATACCTCCCGATCATGCAAGAGGTACATCTGAACAGCATTTTACTTTTAATGACGATCGAATTTTTTAGATAGTCTGGGTCGGCGGGACATGTTTCTGGAAGTTGGAAGACATCTTGATACCGGGAGTCCGTTCCGAGTGCAACGGCCGGGATCGCGGTTGCTTAAGGCAAGGTAGTGCAGCAAATTTTGCTTCAAATTCACAAATGATGAAAGAAAAGGAAAGGAAAAACATCTGAAAAAACTCAGCAAACAACAATGGCTGCCAAAAGTAGTTTGAACGCCCTAGATTTTTCGTACGAATCACTAACATTTTCAAACAATCTAGCATATTCATGAAAAAATCTCCCTCTCCCTTGAACAATGTTGATACTGTTGAAAATTATCTTACCACTCGTGCGAGATCAGAAGTAGCTGGAAGTTTGAAATAATGAGGATTTACCAACATTGGTCAAGGTGGAGGACGGGAGGAGGATGAAACGATAGCAGGTAAGAAATAAAATTTAAGCACAGGCGTTCCAACATCTAAGTATGCATTGAAGGTGCAAGTAACTCTTGACAAAATGATAAAGTGTCACACTTGATAAAATGTCTCCTTTGGCAGGTTAGCCGGAACTTGAATCCTCTCTTACTTTTTTTCTGTTAAATTTGAATTAAAAGCAAAATTTGCTCCCCTCGTTCCACTTGCGTGACTGGAATAGAGGTCGTTGCATGTGGAAATGATTCCCTTACTCAAGAAGTCCTCCATCTTTCAGAAAATGTTGTGCCGATCCAGATCTCTTTGACATAATTTTTAGGCGATTTCATGTCTTGTCCAGTGCGATCTATTCAAAATATTAAGTAATTTTGTGTATATTACAATGGAGGATAACTGCTCGACGAGCCGTTCTGACCATTCATCATCTGTCAGAAAGATTGCCAGTTCTGTCGCAGATGACACTTGTCCCTTGTACTGTGAATGGCGATTCATCTCGGACAGCAAATAGGAGAACTTTGCCTCCATCGACCTAGAGAATCAAAACTAACAATGTGCTGCTCTCACGTTCCAGCCATATTTAATGCGTTTATTTCGTTTTTGTTGCTAGCTAATGGATAAAGTACAAGGAAATGTATTGTCTGCCAAGCAGTTTCAAGATGTTTTTGATGTCGTTTTCGAAGACTCTGTCAAAAGGGTAGACATTTATTAGATACTTTGTTTCGTTTTGTCTTGTATTGTTGCATCCCACTGGGACACAGTTATTATGAACAGCTTACTTCACCTCAACTTGGTCAACTTCGTTTATGTATCAGAGTCACCCTATGTTCCTGTCTGTATAATAGAAAGGTGTATATAAACTAAATACATCTTCACTGGATAATCCTCGTCTCGTCCGTAGTAAATAACAACGAAAAATGATCTCAATGTTGATTGAAATGAGCAAATCTCTAATGTGCATTTGTATTCGCGTTGGGCCGCAGTTAGTTAATGCCCTAGTCAATGTTCGCCGCACGCACGATATTATTTCTTACTAATAATTTCGCATCGAATTTAATTTTATCCTCAAAGTGGCACAAAATAAATTGTTAGAAATTTCTTGTTAAATCTGTTACTAGAATTTTTTACTTGCAGGCTCTGTTTGTATCTCCATCTTAATAAATGCGCAGTTGTGATCGCAAAAATATATAATACCGGTTGGGCAATAAACTTGACATCAATTATTTGGACATCAATTTGACATCAATTATTTAGCTTAGGGGGTTACTTTTTTTGGGCCACCCGATATTTTCTGTATAGGTCAATGATAACCTTTGATATGGAATAATTATTATAATGAATAATAACCAGAATAACCCTTCATTTTTCTATTTAGCGACCACCTGTTCGAACGTTTGAGAATAACGTCTTGAAAAGATTGCAGAAGATCATCATGCACTCCTATTTCCAGTATTTTGGTGACCTTATGGCTTTTCTCAATGTTTTTCTTATAACGGTTAGTTAAATTTTTTTGCAAAACGGAATTAAAACGTCCAAAGCGTAGATGTTGAACATTAATGTAGTATTAATATTTTTGAAACGTTCCCTTACAAATATTTCAGTCATAAAACGGTGTGGCGCGGTATTTTTTATAAGTCAGGTATAGTTTCTTACACTCCTTATTTTCATATGAGTGGGATCGAAATAAGCCAGCTTGTTTAGAATTGATGATTAAGCTGCAACAGTTGGTTAAGATTAATATTTGAAAATTTGAGAGCCTAAACGAAATAGCGCAAAAATGGCGAAAGTTTATCAGCTAACAGAATTTAGCATAGAGGATGAACTACCATTAAAATTATTCAAAATATATAAAGCTATAAAATATGACAAAACTATATTTTTTACATAGTTGTATAGATACATTTAGAATAATTTTAATCATGGCAAATATATTAGGATAATCCTACCGTTTGATTTAATGGGGATTGTGAGTTAACTTGTGTCCGTCCTACTGCGTTATTCTTGCAGTTTGAACTTGGAAGCAGTGTTTTTTTCAACTTTTAGAGAACTATTCAAATATTTGAGAAGAATACATATCTTTTCAGTTTTCGCTGTGACATGGTTTTTATTTTCTGATTTGCAGGTAGAGTTAGTTGAAGATAAAGGAAATCCAGAAACTGGCAGCTTACTTGTTGTAAGTGCATTATCTGTGCCTCTATTAAGAAAGCTTCATAAAATGAAGTTCAACTTTATTATTTTTTATTCTGAGTCTGCTCGTATTTTCAGTAGACATCAAATCAACTATTTGTACCGACAATACACCACTGCCAAATTGTCTATTTTTGTATGCCTCAAGATAAAATCATGATCAATTACACATTTTTCAACAACAAAAGAAACCCAGGAAAATCAACTTGCATTATCTCGCTGGGGAATTCAAAAATGATATGTCACTGTGATGCCAAAGCAAACAAAAATACAATTAACATTTTCTTTCCTGTGCAATGCAGAACATTCTTTACGTGCTTCCTATTTATCTTACCTATCTTTTGAGATAGAACATCAAGAGTTTGCACTAATGTCATTCAAAATTGCGATAAACAGCAGAATCATGTTCGGGTATACTTAAAAGCTTTTCGTCTGACACTCCTCAGAGTATGAACGTCAGAAACAGACCGAAACAATGAACTCACGGAATTTATACCCAGATAGGGCTCGAAATGCACCAATCGGAAAGAGAAGCTGAATTGGCATTGTGTTTTAAACGCCAATCAGCTCGATGTCATTTAGTACACAAAGAAACAAGTCTACAGAAAATTCTGGAAATAGCCATTTGTAAGCGAAATGAAATCATGCTAAAAAGTTATGATGTGATGACGTCATTTTTGAGGAACATCAAAATGAAAGATCAAGGCATGTATATCCCATATGAAAAAGCCTCGTCAAAAATCATTTTGATGCTAATTACAATACTTGACGCGTTTTAATTGAAAATTCTGCATTCATTTGTTATTTTTGCTGACAAATTGGCTGTCATGGGATCAGAGTTACAAAAAGAACAATAATTTTTTCATTATTCGGACCCTAAAAGGTAGAAAGTCAAACTTGAGGCATGTCAGGTTTCTTCTAATCTCTTTTTTGTATGATAACACGAGTCCGTCCTTCTTTTCTAGAAGTTCAACTTCTGCTTCATCCTCTTTTATGCATTAGAACAAGTAAGTTCGTAATTCTACATGTTTATAGACTATTTCGGGGTTCACGACGCCATATTCTAAGTGGGGCAAAAACCGCTCTAAATTGAATGGCGGGCTATATGACAAAAGTTTTAAAATTCGTATTCTGAAAAATTAACTCTCAATTTGTCTCCAATTTATCAGATTTCGATGTAAAATACGCTTTTCAAGCATAACAAAGAGTGTTTAAGCCTATATTGATTGAAAGTTAGCCTGTTCACACTATGAAGTTTCCCGGTTTTGCGCAATCTGCCATGGAAGCGCAACAGAATTTAATTTGGCATCGCGAATTCATTGTGAGCACAGGCTAAATTTCAATCAATATAGGCTTAAAAACTCTTTGTTATGCTTGAAAAATGTATTTTACATCGAAATCTGATAAATTGGAGACACATTGAGAGTTTTTTTTTCTCAGAATACGAATTTAAAACTGTTCTCATATAGGCTGCCATTGAATTTAGAGCGGTTTTTGCCCCACTTAGAATATGGCGTCGTGAACCCTGAAATGGTCTATTGAAACAATCCGTTTCTTTGTAAATAGAGAACAAAGCAAGATGCTTGCAAAAATATGCACGGTATCTTCAATAACATTGAGAAATTGATGAATTCACATTTTTTCTCTCCTTAGCTTCTTTTAATTTGCTTTATTGGAAGAAAGCGCTACTTCTCTCATAAAGTAAGTTTGCCTACAGTGCTGATTCTATTTAATTTTATTTCTTCTGCAGTAATCTTTTGCAATAAGCTTTGCGCTTATAAAGCACTATGAAGTCTTATCTACGGCGGGGCTTATCCACGCTAGGGTAATCGGCGGATATGAAAAATGTGCGAAAAAGATAAATGACAAAAAAGAAAGTTATTGCAAACAAAAACCATTCATGATAAAAATAAAAACATATCGACATCTGTGAAAAGAAGCTGACTGATGGGCCAGTGAGTGGGCTAATCAGTTGATATGCTGATATGCTTATTTGTAGCAATTCTAACCGATTGGCTAAACTGGTTGAATTCTAATTGCGCGCTTGAGAAGAAATGTCTAACAACTGACGCGATGTCAAAAATAGTTGTTTTCTAAAATCTAAAGTTTTGAAGCTCAGTTTGAAATCTACTTTCTAAAATCAGAAATTTAACGGCAAATGTGGCAAAATATGTTTCGGACATTCTTGTTTCGGACATGATTGACACACTTCTCCTAAGAAACTTTCTAAAATGTTATGAAACACTGCGACTCTGTCATCAAATTATTTTTTAGATAACAGCCATGATGACAGGGTTAAGTAATACAGAAAATTCTCTTGCATTGATATTTAACACTACTTCTTGAAACTTTGCTGCATTTTGTTGCATGGCAAAGTTATCCGTACACATAGTTGAATTTTTCAATTAGTTGTTATTGTGTTGTAATATGATATAATTTTTTCAGCATATTTGGTTCGAATTTCTTGTTACAGTCCTTCTTGTGGTAAGCTGTTTATTCTTCTTTTGACGAAATTTCACTTTTCTTAACTGCTGCGTTGCTTTGCAGCGTGGTGCATTTGAGCTATCATTCGTTCATCATAGGATGATTCAAGCAATCGGTTAAACATAGTCGACAACATAGTACGAAATCAGTCTTCAGCATGGTTCGAGAGCGTGACAATTCTAGCATTATCAAATTATTAAATGAAAGATAATTGATGACATTTCTTGTTGCTCTGTTTAATTGCGTATCTTGCCGTGCTTTTAAAATTGGCTATAAACAAGGCCAAAAGCACAAAGAAGGCAAGTACGAAGTTTCATATATGCAAGAGGACATTGTCAAACAGCATAATAAGCATATCTATTCCATTGATATTGTTTGATGTAGCTAATGCAGTCTTCACTCGTAGTCTTCTTGGCTTCATCGACTCTGAATCCCCTAAGCTTGGTGTTGAACCACATCACTTATCCAGTGCGTATGCGCGACTTTTGACTAGAATGGAAGCGGCTTCCTAATTCTTGATTTCGCAGCAATAAAAATATTCACATTGACAAGTTCATTAGGGATTTTGTCTCTACTAGTATATGTTCATCAAATCTGTCGGCCTTCCATATGTAGGTTGCTTATAAAGTGGTTCTTGATGAAAAAGCGTTTATTGTCTGATTAACGTTATTTTTCTTTATATTATTACAGATGGTTCAAATCGTTTACTTGGCTCTTTATGGCAAACTACTTGACAGTAGTCAGAGGTAAGTTGTCCTTGTATATTGACAGTGGTTGTCTTCTATTGGTTGTATCTGCTGCATTTCTATACAAATAATGAGTGTTTTATCCTGAAATTTACACCAATGCACATATTCTAACACTGTATCCCAGTAGGATATTCATCTTAATAATGTCAGAACCTTTTAACGATGACGGACAATTAATTATATGTTTATTTGAACTGAAAACAAATTTGCTTTTATCCCTTTGTGTTTCTTCTACAATCCTGGTCAGAATCGTGTTAAGTCAACCACATCAGTTGGGTGGATATGATATGTCTGAATGATTGCTGTCTCAATAATTTTGGCCACACTTTTGTAACTGGTTTCTGTTACTGCTTCTACTGATTCTTCCTCTGTTCCAAGTTTTCATTTAGTTTAATCTGAAAAGGGTAGCAGTATTTTATGGATACTAACATTGTTATCGAGCTTAGTGTTTTTTAAACTTGAAGTTGGGAGAATATATATGACTGTTCCTTGATCTTTCAGCTTCAAGATTCGAGAAGAAAGCTTGAAACATAAATTTCTTTCTGCTTGGAATCTTCTCCGAATAACAAATATGTTGATCATAGTACGCTTATTTAGAATCATACCAAGCATAAAGGTGATTTTATCTGATATTTTATTCAAATATTTTTGTTTCTCTTTTAATCAAGTTTGAATCTTTGAACCTTTTGACAACATCCACTTTGCTGTAACCAACAGTAAGCAATGCCTAACGACGTGCAGGATTCTTCCACTCTATATTGTACAGTTTCTCTCCTGTCTATTTTCTCGTTTTTCCTTTCTTCTTTAGAAACTCGTTTTTCCTTTCTTCTCTAGAAACTTGTTTTTTATATTCTTTCTCTGTCTCCACATCTTTCTTCTTTATATATTCCATCACCTTTTTATTTCTTCTTCCTTGTTTGCTTTTAATCATTCAATTTTAACATACAGTATAACAAAAAGAAATTTGCTATAAAGAGCGAAAATATTTTCAACATATTGAAAGCTCTTCCACCTGGCCCTCCTCGAAGTATGAAACATCAGAACGACTAAATAGATATTGATAAATGGGTTGAAAGGCACCAACCAGAAATGTAGAGCCTTCTGTTCTCTTCCCTGAAGTGGTATTTCTGTATCGATGAAGTCTGCGACCGCAATTCATTGGCGAATTTCAGCTTCAACAATTGTATGTCCCACCAACTGGATTAAATTTGATATTACTAGCTGCTCTATTGACCAAAGCCGTTGAATATGGTTGGTTTTTGTGAATGAAAATGTTCGCCATCAAAGCCGAATATTATCTTGGGCTCTGTCGCGATGATTTAACTTTTTTCTAGAAAGGTCGGAATGCAACTTTTATATCCAAATGCATCAACATTAAAATTATCATCCATCACCGTAATTCACATTGGAAAAGAACTAGGAAACTCCTTACCTAGTTTTGATATTTTTGTGGGAATAACAAGTTTCTTACTAGTATATATCAGAGGCCAGCTTCTAGCCGCATTTACGGTGGATCTTTAGACACAATAGCTCTTTGTTGTAATTGTACTTATTTGTTGTAATCAACCTATAATCAATCTATCTGGGTCAAAATTGATAATGTGGAGGACATTATCACGGATTGCTTTCATAAAAAAGTGTTCAGCGCATAAGAATTTAGATTCGCAGAAGTACCCTATGTACCTAATATTCCTTGGAATGGCAATATATCTCTTGTGATTGTAAAGTCGAGTAAAAAAGGTCATTGCTATCAAAAGTATTGTGTACCTACAACACAAACAATTTTGGTTATTTGTGAATTTTCATGCCAGTGGAATGTCGGTTTGTAACTTGCATTTCCCAAAAATTAGCATTATCCATCAAATATCCTTTAAAAATCTTTTTGATAGTTCGAGGAACAACCTCGTATTTTGCAGAAAATAATTAAATATTTATCAAGTGACCGGGTAAGACTAATGAAAATAACAATTACGATTTGCTATAACTCTGTAAACTAACATTTTTCAGCCTCTCTCTCTTGTGGCTGGGACATTATCGGATCTTGTGAAAAATATGCGTCCGTTTGGAGGCGTCATTGTTGTAAGTGACTCATTTTAATAAAATATAATTACTTTCTTTATTTATTTGTTAGTAAACGTGAAAAACCCTCAAATAGATAACGTTATCTTTACATCGCAACTGAGTAATTAGTAAATGAAATCATTGCAAATGTTGACATTGCATTCTGTCTAGCCACCTCACAAACTTTGTAGCGCGCGACAAAATTTGTAGGGAGACACGTAAATGTATCTTGGAGACAATAGAGACAGTTCTTGTCTCTGCGACTCGGAGGACTTGTTTCTCGCTTGCCGTTCGCATGTTTAGCCACGCAGACACGCTGACTACAATGTCGCGCGTGACATGCCTCCTAGTTTAGCCAGGGCTTTAGGCTGAATTTATACCCAGATGCGGATCTAAATGCCTCATTTTGAAAGTGAAGGGACGAAAAAAGCTTTTAAGTATGCTCAAAGATGTTTGCGCTATTGCTCTAAAATCCAGTTTAAGTGAAGCTTCTAGCCAATTCTCTCAAATAAATATAATGCAGCTACCAAACTTATTTTACATGTGCAAAACTACACCTCTTGGTTTATGGCTGATCAATATTTTCAAGAATATCTGTCTGAAATCGAGAATAAATAGAAATCAGTAATCGCACTAATCTCATTTTGATTTCACTTTGATTATCTCAGCCTAACATCTTGACATATATGAAAATGCCAGCTCACGAGCATTAAGTACATCGTACAGACAGCATTACTCTGGCTTTTTGCAAACGTGTTAATTTGCCAAATTTGTCTCCGCGTTTGTCTGCCAAATTTGTGTCAGTGTTACGTCTTATCATCTCAATGCCTTATGGTATCAACTTTCCGATATTATGTGTTGCTGGATTGACAATAAATATTACTGTTGTATGTCTTCCATCAATCTGCAATTGGCTGCCTCACTTCCTCAGCGTAAAACTTTATGCTTCTCTATAAACAAATATCATTTATTGTTCGTCTTATTAGTTTTGATATTGCTTATAACTTTCCTATGTATACATGCCCTATTAGATACAGTAACGATATATGATGGCCCTGCTAGATGCTGTTGTAAACACAAGCTATATAATTTTCGATTTCTATTCCAGGTGATTTATTATGTATTTGCAATCTTTGGCATGATGATATTCGATGGATACAGTCCTCAGCCAACTCAACGGCCATTGAATTCAACAAAAGTTAATGTGTAAGTGATGTTAGCTGAAAATGACGATAATGGTTTATTGCCGCTGTGAATTCATCCTTAACCTCTCCTGATGCTGCGGAAAACTTTCACGCTAACCTATGTACCAAATGCATTGGGGCGACATATTTTCTGGAAGATGATGGAGATGTTCTAATTCTTCATTCTTCATTAAATCCACACTTTAGGATCTAAGAGCTTGGTTATATATATATATAATCGTCCCGCTCTGCCGAGATGGGACGTTTGTCGAGATCTGTTGTTTCTTTGTGTTTTGCATTTGGCTTATATGATAAATTTCTTCCTGCAAAGCGAATCCCGATGGCTTGTAGAGGGATCTAGGCTAGGCAGGGTGATTTTTCTCGCAACAAAAAACCGGGACAACTTTACCCTCAGTGTCATTTTCAAAGCTAAATTTAAAGTTGGCGTGCGAGACAGTGGCTGCTGGCAAGTCCGTAGCAGCCTATGGGGCAGGGGTGGGGGGCTGCGGCCCCCTAATAATTTGCAAATTCTACTGTTTTTGGATATGAATTAGATTCTTTTGTATTGTTCCTATTGTTTCTGCTATCCCCGAACATTTTCTTCGTCCTACACCACTGGTGGTGGAAGGTAAAGCTAAGCAGTTAAGGTACTCTTCGGCTATGATTGAAAATTTTTAAATGAGAAGCAAGATTTAATTGTCACTTTCCTGCGTACAGAGAAGAACACTTGTCCCGCTTTCCTGGGATAAGTATTTTCATGCAACACCGGGACTAATGGTAATTGTTAATCTTCTCCAGACGGGATGATTTATTTCATATAGCCAGTAGCCAGCCCCTAAGAGTGAGAAATGACTGTCCAAGAGCTAGGCCAGAATAATTCATCATGTGACAGGATTTTTTGTCTCATTCATGCATGATAGAATTCTACACCAGAGCCAGCGAGGTTGTTATAGGTTTTCTTGCCCAATGTTTTGACGGAAAATTTTTACTTTTACTCCAATTAAACGTGAATCTAATTAAAGATCTCCAATGCTACCTCTCTTGAACGACTCTGGGAGGACGAGACTTCCCGTTTAGTCGCAAACCTCTGGGATTATTCGTGCATTGTTGTAGTTCAGTGTATATAACTGCCATTTGGATTTGAATTATAGCCGGTTTGAATAATGTGGAAAGGATATGCAAAAATGGGTATATTCATTATATGTAGGCCTTATATTGTAACTATTCTCTGTCCTCTTTCTAAAGGTCATTTTGTGGAACATATGAACAACTTGATTACTATGCAAATAATTTTGATGATTTTGGCGTAAGTTATGCACCTTAATTTGTCTTCTTTGCTTTGTTGCTAATGTCATTTTTTTTTTTACTTGATTTCTATATCAAGGACAGTACAGTCGCTAGCTTTTAGAACAATGCAGAACTCATGTAATCCAGGAAGGATGAAAATGTCGAGATATTGATTCCAGTATTGCTCTTTGTACTTTTGTGGATTGAAGATTTTCGATCAGAAGTGTCAACAAGTCACTCGTAGTAAGCCATTGTATGTCCTTGACATAGCTCTTTTCTGCTACTTGCGATATATTTTGAACTCTGCAAGTATATACTGCAGCAGAGGCAAATTGATCTTTACAAACGAGGCTATCAAATAATTAAGGGCACCTTCGAGAAAAGACTCTCGTTTCCAAATCTTTCTCGTTTTTAAAGTACATGTACATAGTAACAGTTTTATAGAACTTCTTTCCATTCTCGTATTGTTTTTATCGATTTTAAGTATCATCTTAAGTTAATTTTTCCCTTTAGGCTGCCCTCGTTGTTTTGTGGGACGTGATGGTTGTCAATAATTGGCATATTTTTCTGCGAGCCTTTAATGAAACAACAAACAACAGGTATTTACGAGTAACAGACATGTTTGAAGTTAAAGTAGGATTATATATGAAAGAAATAAATTTAGTTTTTACCTTTTCTAGCCATTTGTTCCTTAGCACAGAATTGGGAAGCATTTGAAGTCTTTATATGCATTGAAAAGAGCCCAAAATTCATATCTCAAATGGGCAAAAATCCTACACGTAATATTATAATAAACCTCATGTGGCTTGTAGAACAGACCCTGCTTTTTCAATTTTTTCCTGTTTAAATGCCACACAGTGACATAATCTACTCAGAATTCGCCCGAACTCCTTTTCTTGCTAAAGGAGCCTTTGCCAACTGGCTGACTTCTATTTTACTCTTGGTTTTTCTGTTTTGTTGGGCTTTTTTGGTCTTACAATTTGCTTCAATTTCATCGTCTTAATCCTGAAACGTGAATTGATGGGTGGATTTCCTTTCACGCATTTAAAAGGTGGTGTGGCTGAGTGGTCCAGGCGCTCGTCTCGCGATCGTGGGTTCGATTCTCGTCAGGACCACTTTCCCCAATCGTAAAGTCCACGCAGCTGTCCATCCTTCCAAGGCCTGTTGGCCCACGTTAACAAATAGAATTGCTTGATTGATTGCTTGATTGCCTCACTGTCCAGTGCCGTCTACTTTCGGAACAGACAGAAATGATCTTTATAGCATTTATTCGAATCCAAAATTCTCTTTTGCTATACCATTGCTATATTGATCAGTTCCAAGCCTATTCAAGGCTTGGTGATTCGAAACAACAATGAAGTATTGTGGGTGACCAGTCTACGTATATGAAAATGTTCTATTTCGTAATCTCTGGCTAGGCTATCCAGTCGTGGTTTTGACTTTTAAAATTTTGGCGCGACTGTTGGTAAATAGAGAAGAAATGAAAAAAATAAATAATGAAATGAACGATTAATTTGGACAGGTTGAACTGAAACCATATAAACAAAACCTAGTCATGGACAATGTATCAAATTTTAGGGAAATGCCATTCCTGTTCTCAGTGGCAGAACTCATTCCAGCACGTTTATATCATTTGTCTCAGGTATAAGGTTTCCATGTATACGTTTGCATCTTGATCAGTGTCTTAACAATTTTCCTATTTATATATTTAATTCTTTTTTCAGATGGTCACAAGCCTATTTTGTTATTTGGTGGTTTCTTTCTGTTGTCATTTGTGCCAATCTCTTGATAGCCCTTGTTCTGGAGGTAAAGTAGAACTTAAATGAACCTTTTCTAACCATAGAAAATTCTGTTTTGTATTATTGTCATATTTTTTCATTATTTAGGTTTTTTAATAGAGAATCGTCATTTTTGTATCACCTTTGAAAATCTGAATCATTCACAACTGTTTTCTTTCAGGCTTTTTTCACTCAATATGAAAGAAACCAAACGCAACGGCGAAGAAAAACGCGACGGAAGTTCGCTGCTACCGAAGAGGTATTTAAGCTTCCTGAACTAAAATATTTCGGGTACGAGCCAGTAAGGGTTTCACTCTGTACCTTATGCCGCATAATAGCAATGTTGTCCTTATGCGTGTACATTGAAAACTTTTTGTCCACAAATTTAACCGCCCGAACGATTGAAAATCACGCGAAAAGTTGACCAAATTATCTTTTCACAAACTTTGTTCATTGAAATACTTTAAATGGACGTGTTTGTGTGACACAACATTTTGGAATTTTACTGGACGCAAACTTCAAATATATAATATATATTACAGTACAAAATATCCTTGACGAACCGCAAAACAGAATTTTCGAAACAGCTCTGAGAAAAGGTCCGATAGTTTTTGAGAAGTTATTGTCTAACATTTTGCTGTCCGAAACTTTTCTTTTTTTGTATAGTTAAGTTATATTAGTTTACAAATCACATGAAGCATTTTTATTATTTGCTGTACTGGACACAAGCATATTTGACTCGAGTCTTACTGTTATGCACGTGATATGTTAGGGCTATGACAGCATGCCCTACGATTTATCAACGCTAAACTAACGTGTTGTATTGTTTTCAGACCACTCCTCATTTTCGCGTTCATCAGATGTTCATCAACTATATGCAAGAGCCAAGTGAGGATGAACTATTGGAAGAAATCCATCAACATCATTATTTACAGCCTTTTATAAACTACAGACCGATTAATATATTGGATGATTGACGACAACATGTCTGTATTCAGGTATGTACTCAATTGTGTTACTCGGTCTTCTTGCATAACTTGCTTTCTGATTTATGCGTTGTCGTTCTGAATATGAAGCATTGGGACAGAAAACTCCATACCACAATGGCTTACTTTTTATCAAGAATTCTAGAATATTTCAGTGCTCATTACCCTTTTGTAATATACACAAGTTGTTCACCTCATATTGCTACAAACATACAGCATAAAAGATTTCATATTACCGGTTTTATAGCTAATGGATCTTTCCCATTATGACGTCACTTGTGTGAACGCCCACAATGCATGGTAGTATTTGTGGTCACCGAACCGACTTTGTCTTTGTTAGTACAGTAAATAGCGTTGTTATCTTGATATCGTAGCTGCAAATTCCGAGGTTACTTCTAAGGACTAAAACAAAAAGATTTTTTCCTTCGAAATCAGTTGTGCATGGAACGGCTCGCGAACGATCGGGGTTGATTTTGGCTGGCATGTCAGGTCTGGATTAATCTTTTTATCAGTATGAAAAATAATACCCCTATCTTCTCTTTTACAGCTCTTCAGTTTTCTAACATAATGGAAATTCCTCATCAATTCCTCAAAAGCCTGTATACTTTTGTGTATCAGCTGTGTGTCTTACAAGCTAGTTCTTTCTGACAATTACTTACGCTTGGCAAACAGCATTGCGTACGTTTAATAGAAGTCAGTAATTGTCACAATAAAAGCCAAATTTTGTGTCGTTGTAGAATTGCAGACAGGTAGGACATAGATAAATTCAAAAGCTCAAATTTATTCTACTAATACACAGCCGGAATCGAATCTTAACGAACTGATATAAGAAGATTCGAAAAGCTATTTGAAACACGTTATGTCCGATTAAAACGATCAGTTTAATGACGTGCTAGTTGCCTACAACGTAATATAACAACACTGCTGATGTTATGCTGCTTGTTGCTAACTAGCATTATTATCACACGAGTTATAGGGTTTCCTAAGAGGTACCTACGTTGCATATACACTGTGTATATTACACAGTAAAGCCGGATCTTCACTAGGCGGAAAATGTCGAAGCGGAAAAATCTCCTGCGATCTAACTGGCCAATAAAATTGTCGCCGCAGAAAATTTCGACGAGTGAAAAGTAGAAAGAGATCCAACTTTTCGCGGCTCGACATTTTTCCGCTGAAAGGTAGCCAACAGAATTCGCTTACTTTCTGATGAAATACAGCTACAAAACAGCACAGAGAACAAGATGGCAGAATTTTCAAGTTAGCAAGACGGGCAACATGTCTCAAGTTTCATTGCAGCCATTTTGTACAAGCTCCCAAAGCAAAGTAAAGTGGAGTTCATGCATTTCCTTCCGCAGCGGAGAATTGTCGCATGAAGAGTCGCCCGCCGCTACATTATTGGGTCTAGTGGAGTTGCGGCTTATGCAAGCAAAACTATACTGTTATTTGATATATTGCTTTTTCAAGATAAGCTATGTTGAAAACAGCTGATGTGTATGTTCAAATAGTTTTTTAAGTTATTGCTTACATACCAATTTACGATATGTTAGATGCGTAAATATTAAACGCTTGATTATAAAAAAAAGTCTTGAAGTAAACTTTTATATAATCAACTAATGTAAAATTGATAAATATTTTCTTAACAAGTAGTTTTAATCATAATTCTTTTATTTTCGTTTTTATCATAGGATACCAAGTATCTCGAATTACACCCTTCAGACGCTTCGGTTTTACTTAATCCTCCCCTGTTTGGGAAGACAACTACTGTCCTCTTCTCGGATGTTGGAAAAATTCACTGATGCCCTCAACTTTGATCGCCTAACCGTCCATCTACACACCCACCTTAGCACTAGCCTCTAGATAACCCCATTATTGTCGGCCCTTGTTACATGTATAACCGATAGTTGTTGAAGGATGTTATCGTGTTTGAATTAAATTCTGTTCGATCAAATTAGTAATTCATGCACGCGCTGGCAGCTTGTACACGTTTTCTTGTAAATTATGCAGTTTTATATGTTGATTTTTATATATCTTATTATTTCTCTGGCTAAATCGGTTTGTTTTTCTTATCCTGTAAACCCTTCCTTTTGTTATCAATAAATCATTGAGTAAAGTTTTCGAGGCCTTAAAGTGGGCCTAAAGAGAACACGCGACATCACGGAAAATGAGGGACGTAAAATTGTAAGGAAATCAATATAGGGAGAGATAGAATGAGATCAATGAGATACAGAGAAGAATAAGACAAATAGCTAACGGAGAACAGTGTACAGAGTTTGCTATTTTATTTATGACACGACTTTGCGCTTGGAGTTTTTTCAGAAAGTATTGTCTCAGGGACATGTTAGAAAGATTTTTCCGCTAATTTCTACTGAGCCAGAGCCAGCATTTTGTGTGACACTGATGTTGGTAGGAACCGCTGCGACTTTGACATGATACCAGATGCTCCCGGTCCTCTGAAAGGATTTAGCCTTGCTCTCAAGCCGTGGAAACGTCCAATAAAGAAATATGCATGCCTTTATGATAACTTAAAGAATAACAATCTTGCTGCAGAGGTTCGCTTTTCGGGTTCAAGAGGCCTGTGTATATTCACAGTGATATCCATTCAGAATCAACACTGTAATAAAGATTCTTTTTTACTGTGATATAATTACAACAAGAAAAGATTTCTAAACTGTGTTCACATTTCGGCCTCAGTTAACCCTCACAGTCTTGTAGTGTTAGTATTTTTGTTTGGTAACACGCAAGACATATCAGAATCCTTGCCGTCTTTTTTATTCCTCCTCAGAAGCATTCGAAAGGCATTAAAAATCTTTCTGTGATGTCCAAAGGCAATAAAACAAACGTTCCTTGAAAGCTGACAATTATAGTAAAGCAGACAGACAGAGCATTGCTTTCTACAAAACCATCGATAAATCCCAAAATCCAACCAAGGCCAAGCAGAACAGAGAGTTTCAGCGTGAGAACAGTCAAAACTATCTTCTTTCGAGAAGATTGGTTATTCTGGGTTGATAACATTTCACTGTTTTGTTTCTCTGTTGAGTAGATTTTCGTTATAGCTATGACCAGTAGAGCCATGCTTACGAGGTAAAGGATGACTATAGGGACAGTAAACGCGAATAGATTTGCCCAAAATTTTGAAACAAAACAGTTACCATCTACGCCATAGCCTGAAAAATCTTGCTTTGGAATACCGATGAAAATGCACACCAAAACAATAACACTTGATGCTGAAACAACTAGTAACATGTATTTTTTAAAACGCTGACTGCTGTGATTGGAATCGACCGGACGCAATTTTGTGAATGTTATGAAGATGTCATAGGAAATAACCGTTATCCAGAAGAAAACAAGTAGCAAAGCCCAATGTAATAACATTCCAGTGATTTTGCATAGAGTGTTGTTATACGAAAATATTGCAATCAGCAGTTGCATTAAATGAGAAATGCATAAGCTGCTAGCGAGGCCAATGATGCACTTATCTGGTGTTAAAAACTGTTTCTTCACATAAAACAATGACGCTATCAATACAAGTATGCTGAATATGCTGCAAGAATTCCCAATTATACCAGTTAAAATGACTGCATAATCATTTTTTGGGTCCAAATGTTCCAGGCGTATAAAATTCCCGTCAACATACGTCGTGTTACCTAGTGAAGAATTCGATGAAGATACATTTCCAGATTTGATATGACAAATGTAACTTTCTTTGTCGAAAATTCCGTTGTTAGCGAAGCAAATTATTTCAGGTGAAACAGCAACTTTTGAAATGATTTTTATAGCGATAAACAGATATGGTGAGGCACTTGTGAGTGGAGGGGCAATCGGAAAAGTCATTGAAGTTCTTTCCCTTTTATGGAGTGTAGTTGACAGCATTACTGTGGGTTTTGTAGTTTCATTTGATGCAGTGTATTCTGTGAACCGCTTGCTTCTTACTGTTTTTCTTTTGCTGTTAAATCCAAATCCTTCCCGTTCAAATGTAAATTTCTCATTCCTCCTCGGTATATTACTTTGCAACAAAAGTTTTCTCCGCTTTTTATTACTCGCGTTTTTACCATTGGTCATCATTTTAGTTGAAACTATTGTTCTCGTTGTTGTTGCAACTGGCTTTTCTTCCTTTGAAAATTCTTTACAAATTCCCTGCACTTCTGTCGGCAGTTTCGGTGGGTCGACGTCGCATTTTCTATCGGTCGGAGGTATGCAGCCTTGTTTAGATGTTTCGAGGTAAAATGCAGCATCATTACAAATTGCCGACTCTGTTAAGTTCTTATTCGTACCATTAATTGAACTGATGATGACCTGCCGAGTCACATTTAACAGATCCGGAAAATGAAGGAGCAATTTCTTGTAGAGAGAATCATCGCGTTCATTGATTGCTTCTCTTATTAGAGCTTCTTCAATTTCAAAATTATCTTTGATTTCACCTGCATTTCCCGTGTCTATCGTGTTAGTAAAAATAACAAACACGACACTACATATCGCCAACAAGCAGCTCTTATGAATATAGAGTTCTTTGCGAAGCAGCATTTTGTGTATTGAGATGATTTAAACACCTGAAAAGTTTATAGATTCAGAAAGTTTTAACAGCTGTACCTGTAACAACGTTTTTAAAACACTTAATAAATTAAAAATTCTCTTTTTATGGTGGCGATATCTAGCATGTGGGTTGATGCAGATACTGTCATATTTCGGAACAAGACAATGCATTTCTATTTTTCATCAATTTCAATTCAAATTATATAACCACGGCACCAACTGTGGAATTGCTTATCTTGATTTGGCGCTATTTCTTAGTGTTTTTCTGCAATTAACTGCCGAAACTCTTATGCTAGCTTAAACCTATCCCACATTGTGCCCTCCTACCAAGCGTTTGATTCGTTTGTCTAAAATACAATTAGAATGCATTGCAGAATGTAGACAATGAATTACTGTAGACAATGCGTTTCTATTTTTCACCACTTTCAATTGAAATTATATAACAACCGCACCAACTATGGCGTTGCTTATCTTGTCATTCTGGCACTATTTCTTTGTGTTTTTCGCTAACTTTACCCTACCATTGTGGTCTCCTACAAAAGTTTCGATTCTTGTGTCTAAAATGCAATCAGAAGCCACCTGATATGCCTCAAGATTAAGCTTCTACCTTATTTTGTGTCCGAAAAAGTAAAATCTTATGGTTTTACTTATACCTCTGTCTCCGTGACAACCAGTTTGACTTCTCGCGTGAGAACTATCTATTGGCTTTGATCTTTGATTTCAATTTTCCTTAGTAGGATGATTTAAGGGAAGCATATGATAATTTTATCCGTAGCCAGTTCATTGCTACACCGAGGTCTAGATTTTTACCACACAAAGTTCAAATGTCAGTGTTATGAAGTGTCAAGCTTCTCGTGCAAAAGTTTCAAAGGCATTAACACGAGTTGCGTGAACGAAGCATGCAGACGTACTGGATTATGATACAATCTTTCCTTCTCGCGCTCATTGACGCAGTTTGCAATTGTTAAGTGTTTGGTTCAAATATCTCTGGGTGAATGCATTAAATACCCCAACGTCGCATATTTCCTTTCGACAGTTAACCTTGCCTCATCTGAAACATTGCTTCCTGCATGTTACCATTTGTCTGTTAATGGCGCAAGCAGCGGCTCAATAGATACATTAAAGGCAATACCCATTACCCATTACCCATTGGCCATTTGGGATTCAAAGGCAAGGCAGTGGAATAAGCAAGCAAGATGCACCTTTTTCTCTATTTAAGCGGTTTGCCCGATGTTGTTCTAATGACAAGAAGTATTTTAATTGTTCTTGTTTTTCTCGCTGAAGTTGCAATCGATCTACCGATTGCGAATTTGCCTAGCATCATCTCTTCATCTTAAGTCGTCGCACTCTGTGTGTTCTGATTAACAATATTGTAGAAGAAAAAGCTTTGTAATCTGCGTGTTCATGCGCTGCTAGGTCAAAGAAGATGGGAATATCTATGTTCCCTTGTTGATCTGCTTTTCGTCAAAGCAAACTGGATTTGTTACACGTCTGTGAATCAAAGTCAGATTTTACCCGTAAAAGTTCTTCGAAATGCTACATAACTGCAACAATTACCGTTACAAGGCAATTGGGCGAACGTGGGGTGGGCGAGTCTTTATTGTTAACACAGGTTAAAGTGTACACTCATTCTTTTATAAGGAAGCTGGGCTCAGGCTGAGTAGTGACAATTCTTTAACTGATGGCGAAATTTGAGTACTCAATATTCCTTAGCAATTCCTTAACTTTTTACTTTGCGGTTCTTCAAAACAACCAATGATCCAGCTAATATACGTAGATCAGAAGACGAAAAGAAATTAATACTCATTGGAAACCATTTTCGATAAGTATTGCTTGCTCTGTTAATGTAAAACTTCATCTTTTTTTAACAAAATGTTAAGTTAAAGAAAAGTCAGATTCCTTAGAAGTCTCAGATCCAGTACTACAGGGTGGCCCAAAAAAGGGACCCCCTTAGGTAAATAATTTCTGTATAAATTTTCTCAAGAAGGAATTTTATCAAATTTATACCAGGTAATATTCAAGTCAAGTGCGTTATTGTGTAGAAATATGTTGGTGATAAGAGCTTCCATCTCGGCGCAATGAGACATTAAATTCATGATGTCCAAAAACCAGCTGTTTATATTCCATCATTGCGTACTGTACTGCAATCGTGCGTGAAGGAGAATCATAATCCCAGAGTAAAATTGTCATGACATTAATGTATGGTCTGTCATACTAGAGAATTGTATTGAGCAGGATTGAGGACATTTTGAAAATCATTTGACTGAAAGAATAAGTTATTGATTTTTCTGTTTTGTTGCGTAAGGATTACGTAAGGGTATAAAGTTGTATATTTTGCTACAGTACGTTTTGGGATTGTAAAGTTTTAAAGTCAATTTGTTCAGAGACACTAACCCGTATCATCATGATATTTACATGATATATCTCACTTGAGTTGAATATCATGTAGTATTAATTTCATGAAATTCCAACTTAAGAATAAATTATTTATAAATTATTTAGCTAGGGGGTCCCTTTTTTCTGGGCCACCCTGTAGAAATTCCTTAAGTTTTTGCCTATCCGAGAACTACCTTCCTTATAAAGCACTTCTTTATAAAAAATGCGTGTATTCGCAGCTGCACAGGTGGTCTTTACACTTGTGCTCCAAGGCTAAAGCCATCCCATTACCGACACCAGAAAGATAGAGAGCTAAGTTGACCATTGGCCAGAGGGAAAAGAATTCACGGACAACAAGCTCGCGGATATAAAAGGAAAAAATCGAATCTTAAAGACAGGTCATTGCTGTCTCTTCTCACCTACACCAAAGAACATTTTCAATCTACCAATGAATTTCATGAAGAATAATGATTTCAGCAGCATTTATTAGCTTAGCAAACAAAAATTCGATATTTTCAAAACGTTGTAAGCAAAAAGCTCAACAGTTGTTAAAGTACCGTAAAAGCTCTATTTAGCCGCCGGGAGGCCTATTTAATTTAGGCAATTTTCGAGGGGAACTTGTTAGAGGGGGCTTATTTTTTAATTCGTTTGTTTGCTTTTTATTTGTCAAAACGAATGTTACAGACATTAAAAATAAAGTATATAAATAGTCTTTGAGTTGTACAAAACTTCAAAATTGCGATGAATAGCGGAATCATTTTCGGGCATACTTAAAAGCTTTTTTCGTCTGACACTCCTCAGAGTATGAACGTCAGAAACAGACCGAAACAATAGACTAAGGCGGAATTTATACCCAGATGCGGCTCGAAATGCACCAAACAGAAAGAACGAAAAGCTGAATTGGCATTAGACCCACGGGGTGGTTGCTCTCTTTGCCGAAAATTATGCAGACGAATGTTAGTTGGGACATGCTGCTTTATCCTATCACCTAATCTCTGGGAAGTACGACCTACGTACCTGGCATCACACCGGCACGAGAATTCATAAATGACCAAACTTTTTTGTGTGGTAGGTACGCAATCCTTTTGAATAGATGGTAGAACTTTCCGAGTGCCAAAAACTAACCGAGGGTTGGCAGCAGCGAAGCACTTAGTAATGGCCTTTTTAATTTGACTTTCGAATCGCAATGAGACGTTTGCTATCCAAGGCATTTTTAGGTAAACAGGGCACTTTTGCGGACCATACTTTTATCAGCCGAAAACTTGCGATCTTCTTGCGAAAACAATCCGAAATGACGTCCTCAGGGTAACCGTTTTCAATGAGAATAGACCGTATTTTATCCAATTCCGAATCAAGCCGAGATTTAGAGCAAATCATAAGTGCCCGATGAACTAGCGTGTTGATGAGGTTAATTTTCCTCTGTTTTGGACTAAAGGAATCCCATCGTGTATAGAGGCCGCTAAAGGTTGGTTTCCTATATATACTGGTGAGAAATCCAGTAGCAGTGTTTTCAACAAAGACGTCGAGAAACGGCAAAGAGTTGTTTTGCTCCTTTTCGAAAGTAAATTTTAGAGACGGATGCAAGGCGTTGAGCTTTTGGAGGAAAACGTTACAATCGGACTCTTTTTTGAAAATGGCGAAAGTGTCATCAACATATCGAAAATAAACCGGAGGTTTTGATGTGGAGCCGAAAAGTTGACCTTCGTAGAAACCAACAAAGATGTTTGCTAGCGCTGGTCCCAATGGGCTCCCCATGGCGACTCCGTCCCTTGTCGGTACATCTCATTGTTGAAGCTGAACTCTACCGACCTGGTAGCAGACTCCATCAATTCGACAAATACCTCCTCAGGGAACGGCGGACTGACAAGTTCACCCCGGTATAGAGCTCTAGCGCAAATCCCGATAGTCTCATCCAAAGGTACGTTAGTGAAAAGGCTGCTGATGTCGAAGGAACACATAAACGATTTTGTCGGGTCTAACTGAAGGTTTTGAATAACGTTAGCAAAAGAAAAAGAATCCGAAATACAATTTTTAGAATAAAGTTCCAAAACAGGTGCTAAAATTTCCGAAAGCCATTTAGCAAGCTCATGTTGAGCTGAACCAACCATAGATAGAATAGGCCTAAGAGGGACGTTGGGTTTGTGAGTTTTAGGTAGACCATACATCCATTTTAGGTAGACCATTCAAATAATTCATTGGTCCTCCCGCTGTATCCGACCAGCTGATTGGTGTTTAAAACACAATGCCAATTCAGCTGGGGGGCTCGGTCCCAGTCCTCATAACCGTAAAATTGATTTAGGTGGATATATTACCTGTGTAACGATGAAATTTAGTATTTAAATTCCCTTCACGACACCGGTCCCAGTCCACAGAGTTATTACCTAATTTCTAAGTTAACAAAACATGTGATATACAAACCAAATAGTACAGAACGATTGACGGTCTACTGATATTATCTCAGTCGAAACATTTGCCACTGCATTCACACAATTCCGTGCACTCTAATCCATAGTGCTTGCACTTGCACCTGGTTACGCAACTGAGTTTGCAACCGCATTTGACCAGTTCATGGCAGGCCTGTGACGCTTCGGATATCAGTGTCCAAATTGGAGTCATCATCCCTTCCTCTCCTTCTGTTCTCCGCCAACCGTAATCAACGAAATCTGGAACATTTTGCCATCGGTTAAGGGACTGGCCCCAAATAATCCTACAAGCAAAATGTGACAATTAATCACATTAAATTGTTAAGTAGTTTTTCGAGCACGCAAATTACGGCAAAACGTTAACTGCTCTTGAGGTGAGGCACCATTTACAATACAGTTTAAACGGCGTTTCGCTTTGTAATTACGAACCATTACTCATTCCATCCTAATTACGTGTGGTAGAAGGTGTGGTAGCAAGACGTGTTTTTTTGACGCTCCAATGTCGGTATATTTTTTCTTTTATTAGTGCTGCTTTATAATCATAATTTCTACTTAAACTTGACATTTTTAACTGCGTTTTTAATGAAATTTCAACAAGTGAAGAACTTTATATAGCTAGCTGGATATTTAAGTCAACTTTTGGTACGAATTTCGAAATAGAACGAAGGAAAGGTTAGGCCCAATTTTGGTGGAGATGGCGAGGGAAATGAATGCATTAGATCTTGAGAATGAAATCATATCTGTTATAAATGAAATCCGATCAAAAGATAAGAAAAGGCCCTGCTCCACTACAATCGTGGCAAAACTTGCAAAAATGAAGTTAACCCACAAAGCAAACGACGTTGACGATGCACTCAAGCGTCTCGTGCAAGAAAAGCGTATCGAAAATCGCGGAGAAGCCAACGAAGAATCTTACTTCGTGCTCGATTCTCATGTTTGGCCTGAACTGCCAGCAACACAGAAAAGCAATAACAAACCAGTCGATGCAATATCTGTAGACAATATCAAGTATACTCCGCTTAAGGATTTTCTGGCATTAAAACAAGAAGTCGAACCTTTGACAAAAGCTATCGACAAAAACAATGGCTGCACAAGTGGAAACTTGAACAGGAATAAGGAACTTGAGCTCAAGGAGGAAATCATGTTGTTAAAAAAAGAAAACGAATCCTTAAGAAATGAAATTCGACGTAAGGATTTACTGATCGAAAGTATTCAAATTCCGGATGCAAATACAGAAAATGCAGAGATGCACGATACATGTCCCCCTACCGAACCGAATTTCAGGCTGGTGAATCGAAAACATTCTATCAAAAAACCATCATCAAAGCCCTCACGGGAACTCTCGATCAGTTCTCATAACAGATTCTCACCATTAGCAACGGCAGAATTGGAACAAGAAAGCAGAATCCCACAGGACAGTTATACAATAGATGCAGATCACATAAACAGAAACAAGGAGTGGCTTAGAAGAAACAACATCAATGGAAGGAAAGAATTTCAATCTGTTATTGCAAGAAACGCTTCCAATTATATTCGAAGAGATACAGCGCTAACAGGTGAAAAAAGGAAAAGGAAAACCATAGAAATTGTTGGGGATTCGTTGATAAAAGACATCCAATCCTACAAAATGAATGAAGCTTCTGGAAGTTCCGACGAGAAAATCTATGTAAAATCGTTCCCAGGAGCTACCATTGACTGCATGCACAGCCACGTATGCCCAACGATAAAACGAGATCCATCAACGATTATTATTCATTGTGGGACAAACGATTTGCGCAAACAGGCAACTCCTAAAGCTATTGCGGAGGAAGTATTTGAGCTTGCGAATCTAATCCATACAAAGGATAACAAAGTACTTGTATCTAGTATTGTGCCAAGAGGAGACCAATGGGACAGTAAAGCAATGGAGGTAAACCGTTTTTTGAAGCAACTATGCGTAGATAACAACTTAGATTACATTGACAATAATAACATTTCTCCAGTTCACCATTTAAATAGAAGTAGACTACACTTAAATAGGGAAAGTACTCGTATTCTTGCTAACAATTTTTTATATGCTCTACGTTTCTGACTAAATGAAACCGTACCCCATTCAAATAGATCAATCGTTGAACCTCATAACTCAGAAATAGAAACCTTAGGTAATAACAAAAATAATGAGAATTCTATAGTAGATTCAAATTCGAACCACCTAGTGTCAATCAGTGATAGTGACGTTGAGTGCGATGCTTTTTTTTTTTTTTTTTAAAGACGCTATATCATAAGATACATGGTCTACAATGCTAACAAAAAAATACAAAATATTAAAATTACAAAATAAAGTAAAGTAAAACTAACAGTTAAATTTGTCAATCATCTATAGAAGGTAAAAATTATCATTATTCTAATTCCAGACAAGCTTACTTCTCTAAAGCAGTACGTTTGTCGTAAATGTCATGAGTGAAGGCACTGAAATTCTCTAGGAAGACTTTATTCTCATTCGTCATTAAATATATAAATTTTTGGTTTGCAGAGGGGATAGTTGTAAAGTTTGGATAAAGGCTGTGGATTTGATTTAAAAAAATTTCTCTTTCAAAATTATATTGACTACATACTAGGACAAAATGTATTTCATCTTCTACAATATTTTTGCAGTATTTACAGTATCTTTCGTTTCTATCAATAGGTGGTTTATAGTGTCTACCTTTTCGATAGCTAGGCAGTGATCACTTAATCTTAGTTTTGACATTATTCTTCTATGTCTTCTAGTTGGGATTAGATCAAGATATTTTCGTAAATTATTTGATTTTTATAGGATTTGTACGTCAAAGCTTTGGAACAGTCATTTATGTATGTTCTCCAGTAAATGCTGTAGTTTGTTTCTAGTGCTTTCCTTGTAGCAGTCTTAGAAAGAGAGGTTAGTGTTGAATTGGTCAATCCATTAGTTTTTAGCTCGTCTGTTAGTTGGTTAATGAAAGATACAATTGTTTTTCGATCTGTAACAGATCTTTCATATTCAAGAGCTTGTGTGACAAGTGAATCTGGCTCAGAGTAATGTAAGATATGCTTTATGAAATTATTGGTCCTACAGCTTACCGAAATGTTTAAAGGGAAGCGGCCTAGATCTCCTCTTACTAGAGCATTGGTTGTAGATCTGTTTACTCCAAGTATGCGTTTTAAAAACTGTGTATGGATTTTTTCAATTTCATTTTTGTCCCAATCAGTCTGGCTAAAGTTAAGGTAAGGCCCCCACACTTCCGATCCATACAAGAGTATTGGGGCAATCATTGAATCAAAAAGTTTTAGAGCTATTTTAACCGGGAGGTATTTGAGTTTAAACTTACTGTTAAGGGCTAGTAGGGCGCGGTTCGCTTTAGTACTAAGCATATGCAAAGATTCTTTAAAATTACATGCCGCATTCAGAGTAATACCAAGGTAAGTGAATTCCGTCACATTTTCTAGCGGATTACCATTAATGTAGAAACATTTTCTATATTTTGTGTTATTTTTATAAAAGGTCATACATTTAGACTTATCGCTGTTCACTTCAAGTTTCCAGTTTTTACAATAATCGCTGAGGCTATTTAGACATTTTTGTAAACCATTATGAGAAGCAGAGAGAATGATTAGGTCGTCGGCGTAAAAAAGGCAAGTTATTTCTTCATGTCCAAGATTCAGAGGGGATGAGTTACTTTTGTTAAGATCGTCAATTAGATCGTTTATGAATACATTGAAAAGTGTAGGACTTAGAGGACATCCTTGTCGAACACCTTTCGAGCATCTAAAAAAGTTTGTACACTGATTGTTTAATTTTACAGCACATTCAGTATTTAAGTACATGCACTGAATAATTTCTAAAAATTTGTTATCGATTCCTTTACTTCGAAGTTTTTGGAAGAGGCCATTGTGCCAAACATTATCGAAAGCTTTACGAAAGTCGATAAATGCTGCGTGCACCTTTTTTTTTGAATCATCATGTACATGCTTATTTATTAGAGCCTTAAGAGTAAGTAGGTGATCAGAAGTACGTTTAGCATTTTGAAACCCAATTTGATTTTTGTGAATTAATTTGTTGAAACTTACAAAAGATTTAAGTCTGTTATTAAGAATCAAGCAGAAAAGTTTAAGCAATGCATTGCCAACACAGATACCACGATAGTTGTCGGGATCTGATTTATTTCCCTTTTTGTACACAGGCGTGATAAGACCTTTACACCAAGTTTTAGGTACTGTCCCTGTTTTGAGGACCAAGTTAAATATCACTTTGATCAACTGAAGCAGGTCGGAGGGGCTATGTTTAATCATTTCATTGCTTATACCATCGAAACCGACAGCTTTTTTGTTTTCAATTTTCAACTGCTTCAATGAATTCATTATTATCTATTTCTTTGGTTAGGATCGAGCTGTCGCTATTAACGCTAATATTCGTTGTCTCAGGGTAATGCCTATAACTTTCTGTTTCATTGGATGCGAAAAGCTTTTGTAATAGTTTTCCCATACTAGACCATCTTGAATTGCGATAGGTTTTTGTGAGATGTTTTCATTGAATTCCTTCCAGTTATTCCAGAAGTTATCTTGGTTGGAGTCTTGTTGAAGTTTTGAGATCTGATCATTCCAAAAGTTTTTACGCTTGATGTGTTGAAGAGATTTGTATACTTTTAGTTTTTCACGGTATCTAACTCTAGCGATCTCGTTAAAAGGGTCCGATTGTTTATACTTGGAAAGTTTGTTTACTTCTTTTTTCAAAGCCTTACAATCTGAATCGAACCATTTCTTTTTGTTTGGGGAGTTGTTGGCTTTGTTGCGCCTTATCATAGGTTTTGATTTTAATGAGTTTTTGGCCGCAAGGTAAAAAATGTCGGTTAGCTCTGATGCCAATGCATTAATATCTTTACAATTTTAACCTTATTTAGTAAGTTTGAAATAGTGTCCCTAACCGCTGAAGTTCCAATAGCTCTTTTAAATTTTTCAGGGGACTCGTCATCCCATTTAAATTTATTTAAGTTTGTCCATTCGTAATGTCGTTTCGGTTTATTCAATGGTTTTCTGTCTGGTATATGAACAGTTATTTTACAATGATCGGAAAGACAAGATTGTTCGCTAACATAGAAGAGAGAAATTTTATCGTATAAGGTTTGAGAAGCAATGCCATAGTCAATACTACTTGCGCCATTATGGGAAAAGCAGGTTAGGTTGCCGATGACGTCGCCAAATTTTCTACCGTTAAGTATTCTTAGATTTGTAGATTTACACAGATTGATTAGATTTCTACCATGGTTATTTGAATCACTTAGATCACAATTGTATCTTTTAATGAAATGTCCTAAGTTAGGAATGACCAATTCACCATCAGATGTATGTTTAGTTTCAGGAATGTGGTCTGGAAGGCAATTAGTACGAGCGTTAAAGTCACCTATCAATAATATATGCAAAATCTGAACTTAAGAAATTGAGGCTGAAGAATAATGAACGTATGATAATTGGTTATTTGAACATAAATTCCATTAGAAACAAATATGATGCACTGAAAGAGATTAATTCGAAAAATCTTGATATATTGATGGTTGCAGAAACAAAGATTGATGACTCTTTTCCAACAGAGCAATTCTCGATGGATGGGTACTCTGATCCCCTACGGTTAGACAGAAATTGCGAGGGTGGGGGACTTTTAGTATACATTAGAAACGATATCCTATCCAGTGAACTTAAATCTTTTAGGTTTGACGAGGATTTAGAATGCATCTGTTTTGAAATTAATTTAAGAGGTAAAAAGTGGGCTCTTTTCAGTATTTACCGACCACCATCCCAATCACAAGAATATTTTTTCAAAAATCTTGGCAAAGCAGTTGATCATTTCAGTGAAAAATATGAAAATTTCCTTATTATTGGTGATTTCAATACAGTAGAGACGGATCAGCAGATCCATGATTTTATGAACAATTACTCGCGCAAAAATCTAGTTCAGGATCCAACATGCTACAAGGCTGAAAATCCCCGGTTCATTGATCTTATTTTAACCAACAGATACAGATGTTTTCAAAATACTACCACAATTGAAACAGGACTCTCTGACTTCCACAAAATGGTGGTTACAGTTCTGAAAACGACGTACCAAAAAGCTGGACCCACAGTGGTAAATTACAGGGATTATAAGAATTTTTCAGAGCAAACTTTCAAACAAGACCTTAGGGATGAATTAGAAAGTATAAGATTATCTACTCCAAATTATGATTCTTTCCAAACCTGTTTCGATAAAGTACTAGATAAGCACGCCCCGATGAAAAGAAATATGCAAGAGGAAATGACGGCCCTTTCATGAATCGAGCTCTCCGAAAAGCAATTATGTTCCGCTCACGACTGAAGAATAAATACAAAAATAAAAATAAGTCTAAAGCGAAAATTACTCTGATTGAGGACGAAGGATAATCTCTAAAGACGAGGAAGTTGCTGAAATTCTAAATAACTACTTCGTCACTGTCACTGATTCGCTAGGTATTAAAGAGAACAGTGAGGTTATAACAAGTACAGTAGGTATAACAGACCCTATAGATCAGGCGATTTTAAAATACTCAAACCATCCCAGTATCAGGAAAATTCGTCACTTTGTCAAACATGATATTGGCTTCGATTTTAATTCAGTCTCTATAGAAGAAATGCAAACAGAAATTGAGGCACTTAATCCAAGAAAGGCAACGACTTTCAAAAATATTCCACCTAAGATTCTAAAAGGCAGCTCTGAGATTTGTTCTGAAACCCTACAGAGTATCTTTAATGAATGCATTGAAAATAGTTTGTTTCCTGATAAACTAAAATATGCAGATGTCACCCCCCTCCATAAAAAAGACGCAAAAACTTCAAAGGAAAATTACAGACCCGTAAGTGTACTGCCAACAGTATCTAAAGTTTTTGAAAGAATTATGGAGCGGCAGATAACTAGGCATATAACCCCTTTTCTATCAGATCTTCTATGTGGATTTCGCAAAGGTTTCAATACACAACACGCCCTGATTCGGATGCTAGAGAAATGGAAAATAGGCTTGGATAATGGAGAAAGCATAGGTGCAATTTTATGGACCTTTCAAAAGCATTTGATTGCATCAAGCATGATCTTCTTTTGGCCAAATTACATGCGTATGGTTTTAATCGCGAGGCTCTTTCACTAATTCACAGCTTTTTGGAAAACAGACAGCAAAGAGTGAAAATCAATGGATCTTTCAGTAAATTTAAAAATCTTTTGTTAGGAGTACCACAAGGGTCAGTTCTTGGTCCCTTTTCTTTAACATGTATATAAATGATTTGCTACTCTCCATTCAAGAAACTAATATCTGTAATTATGCAGACGATACCACCATTTATGCAAGCGATAAGAATTTGGATAACGTAATCATGAGATTAGAGAATGATTCCACGATATTTATTCAATGGTTTGAAGATAACTTTATGAAATTAAATACAGAAAATGTCACTTTATGGTACTAGGGAAAAGCGCTAATCAAACTATTACAGTTAGTGTAGGTGACAGCATTATTGAAAATAAGGACGAGGAGAAGTTGCTCGGAGTAATAATCGATCACAAACTAACTTATGAGACGCATATTAATAAGCTATGTAAGAAGGCTGGAAACAAGCTTTTGCACTCTCCGTCTCTCTGCATACATGGATTCCAACAAGCTGCGAATTTTAATGAGAGCCTTCGTAATGAGCCAGTTTCAATACTGTCCACTGGCTTGGATGTTCCATAGCAAGCATTTAAATTCTAAAATTAATAAAATACATGAAAGGGCCTTAAGAATTGCTTATAAGGATTTTGTTTCTAGTTTTGAATGTTTATTAGAAAGGGATAATTCAGTCACTATACATGCCAAGAATTTACAAACTCTAATGACTGAAATGTTCAAAACACACAAAATATAAACCCCACATTCATTAAAGAGATCTTTAGGGAGCGAGAAAATATGTATAGCCTTAGAAATAATAATGAATTCGAAATACCTAGGATAAAAACTGTAATTTTTGGGTCCGAGACTATTAGATACAGAGGACCTCAACTTTGGCTCTCCCTTCCTCGAGATACTAGAAATGCTGAATCAATTCGAGATTTCAGATCCAGAATAAAAATTGGAATGGAGAGGAATGCTTCTGCAAAATATGTCGGCCTTTCATCCAAAATCTTGGGTTCTTATAGAATGATTATGTTTCATGTTTTATCAATAAGTTTTGATCGATTTTATGACATTTTATCACATTTTAAGCTAAAAATTTTATCACATGTATATAAGTTTTAAAGGATTTTATCTAGTATTTTAGATCAGTATTTTTTAAATAGTTGGCGTAAATTAGCTATAACTTTTAATTAATGTCTTCAGCTATGTAAAGCCAACTTAAAATAAATTTATTATTATTATTATTATTATTATTGTCGTACGTGCTCGAAAACTACTTAACAATTTAATGTGATTAATTGTCACATTTTGCTTGTAGGATTATTTGGGGCCAGTCCCTTAACCGATGGCAAAATGTTCCAGATTTCGTTGATTACGGTTGGCGGAGAACAGAAGGAGAGGAAGGGATGATGACTCCAATTTGGACACTGATATCCGAAGCGTCACAGGCCTGCCATGAACTGGTCAAATGCGGTTGCAAACTCAGTTGCGTAACCAGGTGCAAGTGCAAGCACTATGGATTAGAGTGCACGGAATTGTGTGAATGCAGTGGCAAATGTTTCGACTGAGATAATATCAGTAGACCGTCAATCGTTCTGTACTATTTGGTTTGTATATCACATGTTTTGTTAACTTAGAAATTAGGTAATAACTCTGTGGACTGGGACCGGTGTCGTGAAGGGAATTTAAATACTAAATTTCATCGTTACACAGGTAATATATCCACCTAAATCAATTTTACGGTTATGAGGACTGGGACCGAGCCCCCTGCTCTAAATATAGAAAATAGGGTAAATTATTGACCTGATTTGATTTTCATGATATTGTACATGTCAATTTACATAAGAATACTACATTTCATGGTTACACAGGCAATATATCCTCCTAAATCAATTTTATGGTTTTGAGGACTGGGACCAAGCCCCCTGTTCTAAATATAGAAAATAGGGTAAATTACTGACCTGATTTGATTTTCATGATATTGTACATGTCCATCTACATAAGAATACTAAATTTCAAGGTTATACAGGCAATATATCCTCCTAAATCAATTTTATGGTTTTGAGGACTGGGACCAAGCCCCCTGTTCTAAATATAGAAAATAGGGTAAATTACTGACCTGATTTGATTTTCATGGTTTTGTACAGGTCAATTTACTTAGGAATACTAAATTTCATGGTTATAACGGTAACCAATTACTCTAAAATCGATTTCATCATTCTGATGACTGGGGCTGAGCCCCCTGTTCTAAAAATAGATCATAGGGGCATTTTTCAGCTTGGGTCTGTTTCGCATCGTTTTCTACGACTCAAACTGCATATTTTGTGAAATTTTCATGCTGGTATCATATTTTGCACGATTGAAGTGTTATTTTGTGCTAACAGATCTAACTATATTGTTTCGGTCTGTTTCTGACGTTCATACTCTGAGGAGTGTCAGACGAAAAAAGCTTTTAAGTATGCCCGAAAATGATTCCGCTATTCATCGCAATTTTGAAGTATATAAGAAAGATTTAACCTCAGATCACATGAAATTCGTAGTTACTTAGTGTAGTTACCTGTGACTATTATAGTTATTAGTAGTTATGAGACACAATTTTGGTATTTCAAACATGTTGCCACTTGATTTCATTTAATTTCGTATGGTACTACCAAACTGTTGAGTTGGGCTTCATAGAGAGGGGGGTTATTTGAGATTTTCACTTGAAAAAGGGGGGCATGGAAGAGAGAGGGGCTCAAAAGATAGAGGGCTTAATGGAGCTTTGACAGCAATCAATTGAACTTTTAAAACTTTTTAAGTGAAAATATGACTGAATGCGCTCTCAGAACTTTTAGCCTTGTCTGAATCACTAACTTATTTTAAAACTTACCTTCCAACCAACACAAACTAGAAATTAAGAAAAAGTTGATCTGCCCCTCCAAGTTAGAAACTTTTCTTTTAGGTTTTACAACCCTCTTTGTGATTGTTGGACAATCATCCCTGCCTAAAAGATTCCTACTCAGAGGGATTAATCATATTTTTTACATTAGTATGAAGCAGTAAATAGATATATAACTAACAAAAAGTCTTGTTATTTATTCAATGATGAATAAGAACCAGCCCCACTCCCCCCCCTTATAACTTTTAACCAATAAGCTTTTATTCAGAAACTTTACAATAGATATTGCAATGAAATAAATTTAGAAATGCAGCTGCTGAGATTAGTTTTTGCTTTCAAATAGGGAACCTATAAAACCTTTCCTGGCAATGTGCTTAATTTTAGTTAGAACAATAGACATGAAAACTCAAAAAAGAACAAAATTTGGAACTTTTGGGTAGGTAGGCCTATGCATGTTGTGTCTGCAGTCTGCATATGCATATTGTGTCTGCAGTCTGCCCATCCTTTTTGTGTACAGCAAATAAACGTATTGAGCTTTTTCCTCAACAGTTGTAGAGCAGTGGACAGTGGGGTGGAGCTTTAGAAGTCTTAACTCAAAATCATATTTTGCTCCTGTGCCAGTATGTGTTGGTATAATAAAACGTATACTGCAACTTCATGTTAATGTTGCTAAATGCTAAACCATGAATGAATACATGAACACTTGCATATATAACAAATATAACGTAATAAAAATTATAGACGAAAAAACAATCAATTTCTAATTTGCTTTTTTTGCAAATAGCATGCCCACGAGAACGCCAGTCAAAGCAGCAGCACCGCCCACCAGCGCCATTCCAAATAGGCCATCTTTTTTCATATCATTGTCAATCAATTCCTCCATTTCTTTAGCTTGACGGTTATTTGGTTCAATCGTTAATAATCTCTGAATGAACTTCAAAGCTGTTGAATATTCTTTTAATTTATAATGGGCTAACCCAAGAAAAAATAGAAAATCTCTTTGATCGCACCCTTGGAGACACAAGTCATTGAACATGTCGATTCCTTTTCTAACATCTTCTTTGTATCTACTGCGGACTAGGCAATGCGCATACTGAAATTGTGTATCAATTGATGCACTGCCAAATCTTTTTTCATGCGTGTATTTTTCTTCAAACCTGGCTAGATCTTCATCTGAAACGTAATCGTTCACCAACACCGCCATTTTTCGACATCTCCAACTTTACAACTTTCGTTTTCGAAGAAATCGTTGATATTCTCTTCCCACAATGCTTTGTAACAATTACGTTTCTTTATTTTTAGCATGGAAGTCGTGACGTCATAAAATCTATATTTAGAATTTCTGATTATGTTCTTCATTTTCTGAAAAAACATATAAAATAAGGCAGAACTATCGAAAATCCACCGAATATGTTTAAAACGATGCCACTTTCAGATTTTTGAGGACACCAATTACACACATTCTGTGGGAGTGGTGTCGCTGTTTATGAAAGAAAAGGAGGATGTGACTTAATAAATGTACAATATCAATTCACTTTCTAGCACTGTAGTGTTACTTCTTAGACAACTATATATAAAAATCAATCCTTATTGAGGACCAACTTTATTTCAATTTTATAAATCCTAATACATAGGATAACCATTGTTCTAACCGGCTAAAGTTAATATTTGGTTGAATCTATACACTACAGCTTTTTAATAAGTGTATTAATTGTCTTGTGTCTCTAGATCATATTAGGCCTCTGGGGCAAGCACATATTATAATGTGCAATTTGATCCCAAAACTTTGGACTTTTCCAGCCACACCATCCCTTATCTTGCACAGTCTTGAGATTTTCAGCTCCAGTGTAATGTGGGTCTAAAATCAGAAACTTGATGTCTCCAGTGAGCTCATCAAAATGAACACCTAAAATAGTGTGAGCAAGAACACCACCACCAATCATAACTGGTGTGCCTTGATCTTGAAAATGATCTAACAGCTCTCTTCCCTTAGATACCATTTCTGCACCAGATGACACATGCAGAATCTTTGATGAAACATTGATCAATTTTTCAAGGCATAAATTAACTTCAAATGAACCAATCCATTGTTTAGATCCACTAAATCTCTTTGGTTTGTCACCAATCTCCACAAGAGCATCTTGTATTTCCTTGTGATTTGGAACTGGCTTTGTAGTGAAACCCTGTAGTCTGAACCATGAGCATATTGTCTGCAATGAGCGATATGCACAACCCCAGCCATTGTCATCAAAATAATCTTGCATGTAATGACGATACTCATATTTGCCTTCAACAATAGCACATAGCCCATCTTTTATCCCAGACTTCAAACCTAAATGCGGGTTGATTAAATATTCACTGCTGATTTGATGAAAATGATTCTGATCTTTCTTTAGCAACGGCCTTCTTTTTGCTAAAAAGAACATTTCATGGAGAGATCTTCTTTTGCTGACCAGATCATCCTCTGTTTTATTTCTTTCATCAGTATCACAATCAGGATAAAGAATTGTGATCATATGATTACAATCATCTAAATAAAAATGGAATGCCTTCATCTCTTGGGTCAAGGGTCCAGCATCTTGAGGAACAGTAGATAAAATCATATTAATTGCTTGGATGCAAAGAGAGTTTTCACATTTCAAAATGAATTCATCAATTTGACATGACTTGTCTGCATAAATGATACTGTCTATATCCAAGTTAAGTTGGATAAATTCTTCAGAAAAAGAATTGAACATTAAAATTGGGCAATAAATGTCTGATTGTAATAACTCATTTTTACAGAGGCTGGAAAGAACTTTGACTTCTGTAATATTTTGGGCACTGTTGGCTTTGCGGATTTCATCCAGAGCACCTACCCAATTTTCTTCAGATGTATTTTTTGAGATTATTACATCTGAGTTTTCAAAAATAAAAACAGAATGTTGTTCCTTTAACTTGCTCATAGCCCTATGGCATTCTTGATTGATGCTATCAACTGATTTTCCAATGCTAATATGACATTGGAAAGAAGCTCTCAACCTAAACATCAATCTATTTTCTAGCCATTCTTTGCCAATACTGTCTTGGCAAACAGTTTCTATAGTCTGGTCAGAGAATTTGTGATTTCCATTATTTTCAGAATCTAAAAACTCAATATTAAAATGTTTTTCTTTGTTAATATTGCAAAGTAGGAACTTTTGAGATATTTTTCTGAAATGAAATTCCTTCAAAAATGACACTAGTGTTTTCTCAAAACATGTCAATAAGTCATGTTTCAGTGATTCGCTGTTACAGAATAATCCAATTATATCTACTCCTTCAGGTAAATAGGCAATAATTTCACTGACTATCTTATCTTTCTCTGACTTTGAATATTCTAAAGCACGTGTCAAAATATCAAACTTTTCAATACACTTCATAGCCCCAATAACAGCGAATTCATTCTCTGTTTTGCTTCCAAGCAAGAATCCCCATGAGCCATTGCTATCTGTTGTTATTTTTCTTGCCACAGCAGAGTCGAAATTCACTAGAATTCCGTTGAATTGGCCGAGATGTTGTGAATTTTCTCTCTGAAATCTACTGTCATCCGCCATTCTCAGTGGTGTCGTGTACTTTTCTCAACCTCGGTTGAAGTTTGAACATGAAAACGAGGTGACACCGTTTGTCGGCCATGCTTGTTTTTTGAAGCTTGGCATTGTCGTCCTTTTGTCGTTGCTCCAATTTTTGAAAACTTGTGAAGTCTGAAAGAACTTTAGAACTTTGCAATCATGGCAGGAAAAAAAGTACAGAAGATTATGGTTCAACCGATCGTATCCTTTCAATTACTTCCTGCAATTCTGTGAGGATGATAAATACCAGTCTTGTTGTCGTTGTCAGAGTCAGGCTGTCACTGTCAGTCATTGTCCTGTCGTCCCTGGCCACTTCATATGAGACACAGGGACGCCGGAGAGGGGGGGGGCGCGGGGGCAGGCGCCCTTCCTGCCTTTTCTTAAAGGGGGCAAGGAAACATGTGGAGACATAGCCAAAAATTGTCGTATAAAAACATTATTAATACTCATTGAAAAACTTTTATTGCATTTTTAGCCAATCTGAAGGGCGTGGACACAAAAAATTTTTCTGGGGGAGTACCACCAAACCCCCTAATTTTTTATCTCAATTGCCCTTACATTCCTGGTTGCCCCCCTTGCCCTATCATCGCTCCGGCGTCCCTGATGAGACAGACATGACTACAAGGTAGATAAATCCTGTCTAGGACTTTTGTAAGACAAGGTCCAGAAGATGCTCTCAATCTTCCCCAATCGGCAGAAAGTCCATGATAGTCTATCTACTAGATTGAGTATCAATTGGGCAGCAATTTGTTTCACGTCCAGAGGAGAGGAGGAGGAGACTGAGAACAGAATACCCTTTCCCCTTCATTTCATTTGTTGACAAATGAAAAAACTACTTACCAAAAATACTTGTCAGTGTTTTAATTATCCCCTACTCACAGAAGTAGTATCGTATAGAAAAGAGAGGGCAAATTGAAGTTTCCTGTATTTTTTGGAAAATTTGGTTTGCTTCACAAAAATTCAAAGAAAAAAACCAAATCCAAGTCCAACCCCAGTCTGGATCTTCTGTTTGTGGCAACATCGCACCCAGTGTGAATTCAAACTAAATAGTGGCGGAAATTCAAGATTCCAAAGATGCTAAAATTTCTGAAAATCACTGAAAAATGTTCTATTTGGTGCCGTTTTCAAAGAAAGAAAAATCGCAAAATTTCCAATGAAATTGGAAGATAACCAGTGAATTGAATCAAGAATATGCGCAGATAACTAACCAGGTGTTGTTGCCCCCTTGCAAAAGTGCCCCCTTTAAATTTAACACTTTGATCATTTCACAGAATCGCCTGAATCAGCTTAGGGCCTAACATGCGTATCATGCTGTTGATATGTTTGTTATACTTGTCTTTGTTTGATCTGATTGACATTTTTGCAAGGGGGCAACACCTTGTTCTGGCTGGTTGTCTCATTCCTATTGCTCATATTCTTGACTAAGCTTGAATAAGTATGATGAAAACGTGCTTACAGTATGAACACTTTATTGTTTAGAATTTGATAATGTCATAATTCCTTAACTTCTGTCTCAGAACCTTATTTTTAGGTATTTGCAGAATGTAAGTATTGTTGATTTGGTCAATTCAATCATTAATTTTGCGTTCCTTAAGTTGAAATTATGCAATTTTAATCAGAAGTTTGGAAGTTTTGTCTATGGGAAAGGGAAAGTTCTGCCACAAAGTATTAATTTCTCAAACTGCTCACGTTTAAATCAATGATAAGATAACTTTGTTTCTTATAATCTTGGATGATTGGGAGACATATCATATAACAATTGGAAATCTCTTATAAAGCCAGATTCGCTGGAGATTACTCCCATGAGTTGTGTCAGAAACAGTGTAGAAAGTAGAAACTACATTTTGCTCTTCAATATCTGTGAAATGTTTTCAGGGAAACTGTTTCCTTTTGTTGTGATAGAATTTGTTATGTGAAATTAGACCAAAACTGATAATGGACAACATTCAAAACTTTTTCCGATGACATGTTAGCTTGTTAATCATTTCTTAAAATAATATTTATCCTCTTTATTAAAACATTCAAGATCATCTCCTTTTTTACACAGTTGTGTGAACTTTAATTAATGAAATAATTATTAAAACTTATCAATTTCGAAAGGCTAAAACTGGGGTTTTGTTCAAGGTGCAGGGGCACCTTATACTCAGTTTTTACCATATGTTGATATTATGGAAATAAGACGAGGAAGAAATTCTTATATTATAATTTTTCTAATATTCAATCCCTAAAGTTTCCTACCTTCAAAGTCACATCTCTTAAAGTGATGTTTTTTGCTGCATGAATCATCTAGGATATCAGGCCTCGCCAGGAAGATTTTAGTAGGTGGGCGGTAATTGCTCACCTCAAAAAATTCAGGCGGGCGGTATTTCATCTTCCTTAAGAGGCTATTAAAGGGTATAATGCAGTACTAAACGGAAGAAAACAAAGTTTTTAACGAGAAAAACATTTAAACGAATTGAAACCAATTAAAAAGTTGGAACAAAAAAGAAATAAAAGAATCTTTATAACGATAAAAGTATGATAAAAGTATGTATCTGTCTTCAACTGTGATACTTATCGTCATTAAAAAATTGTCAATAGAACTAAAAACAGGAAAAGTCCATGGTGACAAGGAGATCAGTCAATTTAAAAATTAACGCAGGAGATTTTCTGTCTGTCTGGTAATGAAAGAAAGGGAGGCGGGCGGATTTTTTGGTTAATTGATATTGAGGGGAGGGATGACAGCTTGCCCCAAGCATTCGAGGGGAGTGACGAGGCAGGCGTGGGCAATCACCTGCCTTAAAAGACGAGTCCTGGGATATTTTGTCATCTTTTGTATTTTCTTGTAATCAAAATATTCTTTGCTATTAATTAAAATTATACATTTTGCCATTATCAAACTCTCTCTTTGCAAGCCCTCTTGAATTTAGAGAAGTATGATTCTGATATACCTTCTAAAGATCTTTGCTTTTTAATTCTAGAGAGCCAGAATTCAGATATGGCTTTATGAGCAAACAAACATGAGAATAGAAGGACACATTATAGTAAGTTATTTTGACTTTTTGTTCATTTTCAACTAACAAATTCAACATCTGGATGCAACATTTAATGCAATGTATGTTGCAGGCCTGATGTTGCATAAATTGGTCACCCGATTGCATGCTGTGTTTTGACGTTTAATATTTGTTTCATAATGCAGCATCAAGTTGAATATTGTCAAACTTATAGCATCATGATTGTGAAGCTCCATTGTTTTGCCACGTCTTGAAAAATTTTTACATAAGGCCAGAAATAACTTAACCTTGTTTTCCTACGAATTCATATGAAATTCACATAGGTTAAGTTATTTATGGCCTGTACTGTACCAAGGTGATAATGCACACAACAGGTACTGTATTTCTCATGCCACAGTGCCATCTCTTGGCAAAAAGATTCTTCTCTTGTCTGCTTCAATGCCCAGTCTGCAGGCAAATGAAAAACAGGAATGAAAAACAAATTTATTGTGGTAATATAGTAATAGAAGGATCAGATGAGAAAAATTATGATATGGGAAAGGCCAGTGATCTACTCTGGACAAGACTATTTTTCGAAGAATATGAAGTCTTTATTGTATATAGTGGAAGACAAGCTGCAAGCAAAGAAAAATTTAAAGTACCTTTCTACAACAATTGAGAATCATGTAAAAAATTTTGAACGTCTTGTACTTCTTCAATATTCCCATCATGAAATCTTTTACTTCATAATTATTGCTGTAAGATGTTGAACTACATGATGCTTGCACAGTTTGCAGTGCCTTTTTTTATTTTTTGTTAAATTTCAGTCATCCTCTTATAGGGTTTTGATGAATACATGAATTTGGTTCTTGATGAAGCAGAGGAAATTCATATAAAAACAAAAACAAGAAAGTCACTTGGTAAGAATTACCAAACCATCTTACTGGCACCTCGTTATATCATCTCTGAATCTGTTGTCTTACTATCTTCAATGATTTTATTTTAGTTCTATTCTCTAGAAAAATAAGCCTTGCGAATTGTCTTGAAAAAGTTTCATCTCCCTTCAGTAAGCTTAGAGATATGTGGTTTTTCTCTTTAATCGGTAACATTAAAGGTAAATAAAACGTACAAATGGGAATAAGTAAATAATAACGAATGAAATAAAATAAAATCAATTAAAAAGAAAGATTTAATTTGTAATGATAAAGTTGTTTGTTAAGCGTAGGTTTGACCCAAGAGATATGTAGCGCTTCCTTGATCTTGAGACAAAAGCTGCTATTAGCGCTGTCAAGAATAGAGAAACTATCCTCAGAGCAAAGAGGGCGGCAAGAAGGGGACCCATTAAGGTGTTTGAAAATATGTGAGTTTTTGTCTGTTACCGATTTGATTATTTACCTCACGTGTGATATCAAGTTATGTAATATTTTATAGCTCTATTTAACCCTTGTAATATCGTGATTAGCTTATAACAATTTTTGCAACTGAAGATGAACATAGAATGTTCGAAACATGTTTTGCCGCTTAAAAGTTGTCGTTTTTCTCTTGAAATTTCTTAAGTTTAGAATTGTTGTTTACCCAATAAAACATCCACATCAAATTTTTGCCTTGCTACTATTATAGAGGAGATCTTCATTAAATTTAGTCCCTCCAGATACAACAAGAATAAGTTTTCCCCTAATTTTCTTTTATCCAGGGAGAATAATGCTGAAAGGGGACAATATAACCCTAATTCAGAATGCAGTCACAACATAAGTAACTGGAGACCTGGTCTATGTAGAAACTGGATGTACAATAAAAACAATTGTTTTGCACAATGTCTATCATCATTTTGTAAAACATTGCAGAGCATGGTGGAGAACATTCAAGAAATCAGATCGTAAAAAAACTAAGCATCTAAACAATCTGAAACATATTTGTGTTGAACACCCTCATCTTTTGTTTTTAATTTCTTGGTATATTTTGTCTTCAACAAGAATACAGTTTAATGTTTTCGATTTCTTGCTCAATATAAATACCATGTCTTCTGTAAGTGTGGTAAAGAAACATGGTCTGAGAGAACCAGATAAAATAATTTTGAGAAGTAGTAAGTCTTGTTGATTGTTATTTGGATCACCATCAACCTCTGATGTCAAGCTGTGATGGCCGAGTGGTTAAGGCGTTTGACTAGAAATCAAATGGGATATTCCCGCGCAGGTTCAAATCCTGCTCGCAGCGTACATTTTGTGCCTTGTTTGGTATACAGAATCCCTGTCTTCTGGTTTGTTATTTGGATCACATCAACATCATATATCAAGCTGTGATGGCCGAGTGGTTAAGGCGTTTGACTAGAAATCAAATGGGAGATTCCCGCGCAGGTTCAAATCCTGCTCGCAGCGTACATTTTCTGCCTTCTTTGGTATACAAAATCCCAGTCTGCTGGTTTGTTATTTGAATCCCCTTAAACCTGAGATATCAAGCTGTGATGGCCGAGTGGTTAAGGCGTTTGACTTGAAATCAAATGGGATATTCCCGCGCTGGTTCAAATCCTGCTCGCAGCGTACATTTTGTGCCTTGTTTGGTATACAAAATCCCAGTCTTCTGGTTTGTTATTTGAATCACATCAACATCATATATCAAGCTGTGATGGTCGAGTGGTTAAGGCGTTTGACTTGAAATCAAATGGGAGATTCCCGCGCAGGTTCAAATCCTGCTCGCAGCGTACATTTTGTGCCTTGTTTGGTATACAAAATCCCAGTCTGCTGGTTTGTTATTTGAATCCCCTTAAACCTGAGATATCAAGCTGTGATGGCCGAGTGGTTAAGGCGTTTGACTTGAAATCAAATGGGATATTCCCGCGCTGGTTCAAATCCTGCTCGCAGCGTACATTTTGTGCCTTGTTTGGTATACAAAATCCCAGTCTTCTGGTTTGTTATTTGAATCACATCAACATCATATATCAAGCTGTGATGGTCGAGTGGTTAAGGCGTTTGACTTGAAATCAAATGGGAGATTCCCGCGCAGGTTCAAATCCTGCTCGCAGCGTACATTTTGTGCCTTGTTTGGTATACAAAATCCCAGTCTGCTGGTTTGTTATTTGAATCCCCTTAAACCTGAGATATCAAGCTGTGATGGCCGAGTGGTTAAGGCGTTTGACTTGAAATCAAATGGGATATTCCCGCGCTGGTTCAAATCCTGCTCGCAGCGTACATTTTCTGCCTTCTTTGGTATAGAGAATCCCTGTCTTCTGGTTTGTTATTTGGATCACATCAACATCATATATCAAGCTGTGATGGCCGAGTGGTTGAGGCGTTTGACTTGAAATCAAATGGGATATTCCCGCGCAAGTTCAAATCCTGCTCGCAGCGTATATTTTCTGCCTTCTTTGGTATACAGAATCCTTGTCTTCTGGTTTGTTATTTGGATCACATCAACATCATATATCAAGCTGTGATGGCCGAGTGGTTGAGGCGTTTGACTAGAAATCAAATGGGATATTCCCGCGCAGGTTCAAATCCTGCTCGCAGCGTACATTTTGTGCCTTGTTTGGTATACAGAATCCCTGTCTTCTGGTTTGTTATTTGGATCACCATCATCCTCTTATGTCAAGCTGTGATGGCCGAGTGGTTAAGGCGTTTGACTAGAAATCAAATGGGATATTCCCGCGCAGGTTCAAATCCTGCTCGCAGCGTACATTTTGTGCCTTGTTTGGTATACAAAATCCCAGTCTTCTGGTTTGTTATTTGAATCACATCAACATCATATGTCAAGCTGTGATGGTCGAGTGGTTAAGGCGTTTGACTAGAAATCAAATGGGATATTCCCGCGCAGGTTCAAATCCTGCTCGCAGCGTACATTTTGTGCCTTGTTTGGTATACAAAATCCCAGTCTGCTGGTTTGTTATTTGAATCCCCTTAAACCTGAGATATCAAGCTGTGATGGCCGAGTGGTTAAGGCGTTTGACTTGAAATCAAATGGGATATTCCCGCGCTGGTTCAAATCCTGCTCGCAGCGTACATTTTCTGCCTTCTTTGGTATAGAGAATCCCTGTCTTCTGGTTTGTTATTTGGATCACATCAACATCATATATCAAGCTGTGATGGCCGAGTGGTTGAGGCGTTTGACTTGAAATCAAATGGGATATTCCCGCGCAAGTTCAAATCCTGCTCGCAGCGTATATTTTCTGCCTTCTTTGGTATACAGAATCCTTGTCTTCTGGTTTGTTATTTGGATCACATCAACATCATATATCAAGCTGTGATGGCCGAGTGGTTGAGGCGTTTGACTAGAAATCAAATGGGATATTCCCGCGCAGGTTCAAATCCTGCTCGCAGCGTACATTTTGTGCCTTGTTTGGTATACAGAATCCCTGTCTTCTGGTTTGTTATTTGGATCACCATCATCCTCTTATGTCAAGCTGTGATGGCCGAGTGGTTAAGGCGTTTGACTAGAAATCAAATGGGATATTCCCGCGCAGGTTCAAATCCTGCTCGCAGCGTACATTTTGTGCCTTGTTTGGTATACAAAATCCCAGTCTTCTGGTTTGTTATTTGAATCACATCAACATCATATGTCAAGCTGTGATGGTCGAGTGGTTAAGGCGTTTGACTTGAAATCAAATGGGATATTCCCGCGCTGGTTCAAATCCTGCTCGCAGCGTACATTTTCTGCCTTCTTTGGTATACAGAATCCCTGTCTTCTGGTTTGTTATTTGGATGACATCAACATCATATATCAAGCTGTGATGGCCGAGTGGTTGAGGCGTTTTTGCTTGAAATCAAATGGGATATTCCCGCGCAAGTTCAAATCCTGCTCGCAGCGTATATTTTCTGCCTTCTTTGGTATACAGAATCCTTGTCTTCTGGTTTGTTATTTGGATCACATCAACATCATATATCAAGCTGTGATGGCCGAGTGGTTGAGGCGTTTGACTAGAAATCAAATGGGATATTCCCGCGCAGGTTCAAATCCTGCTCGCAGCGTACATTTTGTGCCTTGTTTGGAATACAGAATCCCTGTCTTCTGGTTTGTTATTTGGATCACCATCATCCTCTTATGTCAAGCTGTGATGGCCGAGTGGTTAAGGCGTTTGACTAGAAATCAAATGGGATATTCCCGCGCAGGTTCAAATCCTGCTCGCAGCGTACATTTTCTGCCTTCTTTGGTATACAGAATCCCTGTCTTCTGGTTTGTTATTTGGATCACATCAACATCATATATCAAGCTTTTATGGCCGAGTGGTTGAGGCGTTTGACTTGAAATCAAATGGGATATTCCCGCGCTGGTTCAAATCCTGCTCGCAGCGTACATTTTGTGCCTTGTTTGGTATACAAAATCCCAGTCTGCTGGTTTGTTATTTGAATCCCCTTAAACCTGAGATATCAAGCTGTGATGGCCGAGTGGTTAAGGCGTTTGACTAGAAATCAAATGGGATATTCCCGCGCAGGTTCAAATCCTGCTCGCAGCGTACATTTTGTGCCTTGTTTGGTATACAGAATCCCTGTCTTCTGGTTTGTTATTTGGATCACATCAACATCATATATCAAGCTGTGATGGCTGAGTGGTTAAGGCGTTTGACTAGAAATCAAATGGGAGATTCCCGCGCAGGTTCAAATCCTGCTCGCAGCGTACATTTTCTGCCTTCTTTGGTATACAAAATCCCAGTCTGCTGGTTTGTTATTTGAATCCCCTTAAACCTGAGATATCAAGCTGTGATGGCCGAGTGGTTAAGGCGTTTGACTTGAAATCAAATGGGATATTCCCGCGCTGGTTCAAATCCTGCTCGCAGCGTACATTTTGTGCCTTGTTTGGTATACAAAATCCCAGTCTTCTGGTTTGTTATTTGAATCACATCAACATCATATATCAAGCTGTGATGGTCGAGTGGTTAAGGCGTTTGACTTGAAATCAAATGGGAGATTCCCGCGCAGGTTCAAATCCTGCTCGCAGCGTACATTTTGTGCCTTGTTTGGTATACAAAATCCCAGTCTGCTGGTTTGTTATTTGAATCCCCTTAAACCTGAGATATCAAGCTGTGATGGCCGAGTGGTTAAGGCGTTTGACTTGAAATCAAATGGGAGATTCCCGCGCTGGTTCAAATCCTGCTCGCAGCGTACATTTTGTGCCTTGTTTGGTATACAAAATCCCAGTCTTCTGGTTTGTTATTTGAATCACATCAACATCATATATCAAGCTGTGATGGTCGAGTGGTTAAGGCGTTTGACTTGAAATCAAATGGGAGATTCCCGCGCAGGTTCAAATCCTGCTCGCAGCGTACATTTTGTGCCTTGTTTGGTATACAAAATCCCAGTCTGCTGGTTTGTTATTTGAATCCCCTTAAACCTGAGATATCAAGCTGTGATGGCCGAGTGGTTAAGGCGTTTGACTTGAAATCAAATGTGATATTCCCGCGCTGGTTCAAATCCTGCTCGCAGCGTACATTTTCTGCCTTCTTTGGTATAGAGAATCCCTGTCTTCTGGTTTGTTATTTGGATCACATCAACATCATATATCAAGCTGTGATGGCCGAGTGGTTGAGGCGTTTGACTTGAAATCAAGTGGGATATTCCCGCGCAAGTTCAAATCCTGCTCGCAGCGTATATTTTCTGCCTTCTTTGGTATACAGAATCCTTGTCTTCTGGTTTGTTATTTGGATCACATCAACATCATATATCAAGCTGTGATGGCCGAGTGGTTGAGGCGTTTGACTAGAAATCAAATGGGATATTCCCGCGCAGGTTCAAATCCTGCTCGCAGCGTACATTTTGTGCCTTGTTTGGTATACAGAATCCCTGTCTTCTGGTTTGTTATTTGGATCACCATCATCCTCTTATGTCAAGCTGTGATGGCCGAGTTGTTAAGGCGTTTGACTAGAAATCAAATGGGATATTCCCGCGCAGGTTCAAATCCTGCTCGCAGCGTACATTTTGTGCCTTGTTTGGTATACAAAATCCCAGACTTCTGGTTTGTTATTTGAATCACATCAACATCATATGTCAAGCTGTGATGGTCGAGTGGTTAAGGCGTTTGACTTGAAATCAAATGGGATATTCCCGCGCTGGTTCAAATCCTGCTCGCAGCGTACATTTTCTGCCTTCTTTGGTATACAAAATCCCAGTCTTCTGGTTTGTTATTTGAATCACATCAACATCATATATCAAGCTGTGATGGTCGAGTGGTTAAGGCGTTTGACTTGAAATCAAATGGGAGATTCCCGCGCAGGTTCAAATCCTGCTCGCAGCGTACATTTTGTGCCTTGTTTGGTATACAAAATCCCAGTCTGCTGGTTTGTTATTTGAATCCCCTTAAACCTGAGATATCAAGCTGTGATGGCCGAGTGGTTAAGGCGTTTGACTTGAAATCAAATGGGATATTCCCGCGCTGGTTCAAATCCTGCTCGCAGCGTACATTTTGTGCCTTGTTTGGTATACAAAATCCCAGTCTTCTGGTTTGTTATTTGAATCACATCAACATCATATATCAAGCTGTGATGGTCGAGTGGTTAAGGCGTTTGACTTGAAATCAAATGGGAGATTCCCGCGCAGGTTCAAATCCTGCTCGCAGCGTACATTTTGTGCCTTGTTTGGTATACAGAATCCCTGTCTTCTGGTTTGTTATTTGGATCACCATCATCCTCTTATGTCAAGCTGTGATGGCCGAGTTGTTAAGGCGTTTGACTAGAAATCAAATGGGATATTCCCGCGCAGGTTCAAATCCTGCTCGCAGCGTACATTTTGTGCCTTGTTTGGTATACAAAATCCCAGACTTCTGGTTTGTTATTTGAATCACATCAACATCATATGTCAAGCTGTGATGGTCGAGTGGTTAAGGCGTTTGACTTGAAATCAAATGGGATATTCCCGCGCTGGTTCAAATCCTGCTCGCAGCGTACATTTTCTGCCTTCTTTGGTATACAAAATCCCAGTCTTCTGGTTTGTTATTTGAATCACATCAACATCATATATCAAGCTGTGATGGTCGAGTGGTTAAGGCGTTTGACTTGAAATCAAATGGGAGATTCCCGCGCAGGTTCAAATCCTGCTCGCAGCGTACATTTTGTGCCTTGTTTGGTATACAAAATCCCAGTCTGCTGGTTTGTTATTTGAATCCCCTTAAACCTGAGATATCAAGCTGTGATGGCCGAGTGGTTAAGGCGTTTGACTTGAAATCAAATGGGATATTCCCGCGCTGGTTCAAATCCTGCTCGCAGCGTACATTTTGTGCCTTGTTTGGTATACAAAATCCCAGTCTTCTGGTTTGTTATTTGAATCACATCAACATCATATATCAAGCTGTGATGGTCGAGTGGTTAAGGCGTTTGACTTGAAATCAAATGGGAGATTCCCGCGCAGGTTCAAATCCTGCTCGCAGCGTACATTTTGTGCCTTGTTTGGTATACAAAATCCCAGTCTGCTGGTTTGTTATTTGAATCCCCTTAAACCTGAGATATCAAGCTGTGATGGCCGAGTGGTTAAGGCGTTTGACTTGAAATCAAATGGGATATTCCCGCGCTGGTTCAAATCCTGCTTGCAGCGTACATTTTCTGCCTTCTTTGGTATAGAGAATCCCTGTCTTCTGGTTTGTTATTTGGATCACATCAACATCATATATCAAGCTGTGATGGCCGAGTGGTTGAGGCGTTTGACTTGAAATCAAATGGGATATTCCCGCGCAAGTTCAAATCCTGCTCGCAGCGTATATTTTCTGCCTTCTTTGGTATACAGAATCCTTGTCTTCTGGTTTGTTATTTGGATCACATCAACATCATATATCAAGCTGTGATGGCCGAGTGGTTGAGGCGTTTGACTAGAAATCAAATGGGATATTCCCACGCAGGTTCAAATCCTGCTCGCAGCGTACATTTTGTGCCTTGTTTGGTATACAGAATCCCTGTCTTCTGGTTTGTTATTTGGATCACCATCATCCTCTTATGTCAAGCTGTGATGGCCGAGTGGTTAAGGCGTTTGACTAGAAATCAAATGGGATATTCCCGCGCAGGTTCAAATCCTGCTCGCAGCGTACATTTTGTGCCTTGTTTGGTATACAAAATCCCTGTCTTCTGGTTTGTTATTTGAATCACATCAACATCATATGTCAAGCTGTGATGGTCGAGTGGTTAAGGCGTTTGACTTGAAATCAAATGGGATATTCCCGCGCTGGTTCAAATCCTGCTCGCAGCGTACATTTTCTGCCTTCTTTGGTATACAGAATCCCTGTCTTCTGGTTTGTTATTTGGATGACATCAACATCATATATCAAGCTGTGATGGCCGAGTGGTTGAGGCGTTTGACTTGAAATCAAATGGGATATTCCCGCGCAGGTTCAATTCCTGCTCGCAGCGTATATTTTCTGCCTTCTTTGGTATACAGAATCCTTGTCTTCTGGTTTGTTATTTGGATCACATCAACATCATATATCAAGCTGTGATGGCCGAGTGGTTGAGGCGTTTGACTAGAAATCAAATGGGATATTCCCGCGCAGGTTCAAATCCTGCTCGCAGCGTACATTTTGTGCCTTGTTTGGAATACAGAATCCCTGTCTTCTGGTTTGTTATTTGGATCACCATCATCCTCTTATGTCAAGCTGTGATGGCCGAGTGGTTAAGGCGTTTGACTAGAAATCAAATGGGATATTCCCGCGCAGGTTCAAATCCTGCTCTCAGCGTACATTTTGTGCCTTGTTTGGTATACAAAATCCCAGTCTTCTGGTTTGTTATTTGACTCATATCAACATCATATATCAAGCTGTGATGGTCGAGTGGTTGAGGCGTTTGACTTGAAATCAAATGGGATATTCCCGCGCAAGTTCAAATCCTGCTCGCAGCGTATGTTTTCTGCCTTCTTTGGTATACAGAATCCTTGTCTTCTGGTTTGTTATTTGGATCACATCAACATCATATATCAAGCTGTGATGGCCGAGTGGTTGAGGCGTTTGACTAGAAATCAAATGGGATATTCCCGCGCAGGTTCAAATCCTGCTCGCAGCGTACATTTTGTGCCTTGTTTGGTATACAGAATCCCTGTCTTCTGGTTTGTTATTTGGATCACCATCATCCTCTTATGTCAAGCTGTGATGGCCGAGTGGTTAAGGCGTTTGACTAGAAATCAAATGGGATATTCCCGCGCAGGTTCAAATCCTGCTCGCAGCGTACATTTTGTGCCTTGTTTGGTATACAAAATCCCAGTCTTCTGGTTTGTTATTTGAATCACATCAACATCATATGTCAAGCTGTGATGGTCGAGTGGTTAAGGCGTTTGACTTGAAATCAAATGGGATATTCCCGCGCTGGTTCAAATCCTGCTCGCAGCGTACATTTTCTGCCTTCTTTGGTATACAGAATCCCTGTCTTCTGGTTTGTTATTTGGATGACATCAACATCATATATCAAGCTGTGATGGCCGAGTGGTTGAGGCGTTTGACTTGAAATCAAATGGGATATTCCCGCGCAAGTTCAAATCCTGCTCGCAGCGTATATTTTCTGCCTTCTTTGGTATACAGAATCCTTGTCTTCTGGTTTGTTATTTGGATCACATCAACATCATATATCAAGCTGTGATGGCCGAGTGGTTGAGGCGTTTGACTAGAAATCAAATGGGATATTCCCGCGCAGGTTCAAATCCTGCTCGCAGCGTACATTTTGTGCCTTGTTTGGAATACAGAATCCCTGTCTTCTGGTTTGTTATTTGGATCACCATCATCCTCTTATGTCAAGCTGTGATGGCCGAGTGGTTAAGGCGTTTGACTAGAAATCAAATGGGATATTCCCGCGCAGGTTCAAATCCTGCTCTCAGCGTACATTTTGTGCCTTGTTTGGTATACAAAATCCCAGTCTTCTGGTTTGTTATTTGACTCAAATCAACATCATATATCAAGCTGTGATGGTCGAGTGGTTAAAGCGTTTGACTTGAAATCAAATGGGAAATTCCCGCACAGGTTCAAATCCTGCTCGCAGCGTACATTTTCTGCCTTCTTTGGTATACAGAATCCCTGTCTTCTGGTTTGTTATTTGGATCACATCAACATCATATATCAAGCTTTTATGGCCGAGTGGTTGAGGCGTTTGACTTGAAATCAAATGGGATATTCCCGCGCAAGTTCAAATCCTGCTCGCAGCGTATATTTTCTGCCTTCTTTGGTATACAGAATCCCTGTCTTCTGGTTTGTTATTTGGATCACATCAACATCATATATCAAGCTGTGATGGCCGAGTGGTTCAGGCGTTTGACTTGAAATCAAATGGGATATTCCCGCGCTGGTTCAAATCCTGCTCGCAGCGTACATTTTCTGCCTTCTTTGGTATACAGAATCCCTGTCTTCTGGTTTGTTATTTGGATCACATCAACATCATATATCAAGCTGTGATGGCCGAGTGGTTGAGGCGTTTGACTTGAAATCAAATGGGATATTCCCGCGCAAGTTCAAATCCTGCTCGCAACGTACATTTTTTGCCTTCTTTGGTATACAGAATCCCTTTCTTCTGGTTTGTTATTTGGATCACATCAACATCATATATCATGCTGTGATGGCCGATTGGTTTAGGTGTTTGACTTGAAATCAAATGGGATATTCCCGCGCAAGTTCAAATCCTGCTCGCAGCGTTAATTTTGCGCCTTATTTGGCATTCCGAGTCCCGGGCTTCTGGTTTGTTATTTGAATCACATCAACATCATATATCAAGCTGTGATGGCCAAGTGGTTAAGGCGTTTGACATGAAATCAAATGAAATATTCCCGCGCAAGTTAAAATCCTGCTCGCAGCGTACATTTTGTGCCTGTTTTGGTATACCAATTCCCAGTCTTCTGGTTTGTTATTTCAATCACCTTCAACCTCTGATATGCAGCTGTGATGGCTGAGTGGTTAAGGTGTTTGACTTGAAATCAAATGGGATATTCCCGCGCAGGTTCAAATCCTGCTCACAGCGTACATTTTTTGCCTTGTTTGGTATAAAAACCCCAGTCTTCTGGTTTGTTTTTGAATCCCCTTCAACCTCTGATATGCAGCTATGATGGCCGAGTGGTTGAGGCGTTTGACTTGAAATCAATTGGGATATTCCCGCGCCGGTTCAAATCTTGCTCCCAGCGTACATTTTGTGCCTGTTTTGGTATACAAATTCCCAGTCTTCTGGTTTGTTATTTGAATCACATCAACATCATATATCAAGCTGTGATTGCCGAGTAGTTAAGGCGTTTGACTAGAAAACAAATGGGATATTCCCGCGCAGGTTCAAATCCTGCTCGCAGCCTACATATTGTGCCTTGTTTGGTATACAAATTCCCAGTCTTCTGGTTTGTTATTTGAATCACATCAACATCATATATCAAGCTGTGATGGCCGAGTGGTTAAGGCGTTTGACTAGAAATCAAATGGGATATTCCCGCGCAGGTTCAAATCCTGCTCGCAGCGTACATTTTCTGCCTTCATTGGTATACAAAATCCCAGTCTGCTGGTTTGTTATTTGAATCACATCAACATCATATATCAAGCTGTGATGGCCGAGTGGTTAAGGCGTTTGACTAGAAATCAAATGGGATATTCCCGCGCAGGTTCAAATCCTGCTCGCAGCGTACATATTGTGCCTTGTTTGGTATATAAAATTCCAGTCTTCTGGTTTGTTATTTTAATCACATCAACAATATATATCAAACTGTGTTGGCCGAGTGGTTAAGGCGTTTGACTAGAAAACAAATGGGATATTCCCGCACAGGTTCAAATCCTGCTCGCAGCGTACATTTTGTGCCTGTTTTTGTATACAAATTCCCAGTCTTCTGGTTTGTTTTTTGAATCACATCAACATCATATATCAAGCTGTGATGGCCAAGTGGTTAAGGCGTTTGAATTGAAATCAAATGGGATATTCTCGCGCAGGTACCAATCCTGCTCCAAGCGTACATTTTGTGCCTTGTTTGGCATTCCAAGTGCCTTTCTTCTGGTTTGTTATTTAAATCTTCATCAACATCTTTTATCAAGCTGTGATGGCCGAGTGGTTAAGGCGTTTGACTAGAAGTCAAATGGGATATTCCCGCGCAGGTTCAAATCCTGATCGCAGCGTATATTTTCTGCCTGTTTTGGTATACCAAAGCCTTGTCTTCTGGTTTGTTATTTGCATCGTCATCAACATCATATATCAAGCTGTGATGGCCGAGTGGTTAAGGCATTTAACTCGAAATCAAATGGGATATTCCTGTGCAGGTTCAAATCCTGCTTGCAGCGTATATTTTGTGCCATGTTTGGCATTCCGAGTCCCGGTCTTCTGGTTTATTATTTAAATCACATCAATATCATGTATATAGCTGTGATGGCCGAGTGGTTAAGGCGATTGACTAGAAATCAAATGGGATATTCCCGCGCAGGTTCAAATCCTGCTCGCAGCGTACACTTTGTGCCTTGTTTGGCATTCCGAGTCCCTGTCTTCTGGTGTGTTATTTGAATCAAGTCAACATCATATATATAGCTGTGATGGCCGAGTGGTTAAGGCGTTTGACTAGAAATCAAATGGGATATTCCCTCACATGTTCAAATCCTGCACGCAGCGTACATTTTGTACATGTTTTGGCATTCCAAGTGCCGGTCTTCTTGTTTGTTATTTGAATCGTCATCACCATCATATATCAAGCTGTGATGGCCGAGTGGTTAAGGCGTTTGACTCGAATTCAAATGGGAAATTCCCGCGCAGGTTCAAATCCTGCTCGCAGCGTACATTTTCTGTCTTGTTTGTTTTCCCAGTCCCGGTCTTCTGGTTTATTGTTTGAATTACATCAACATCATATATAAGCTGTGATGGCCGTGTGGTTAAGGCGTTTGACTAGAAATCAAATGGGATATTCCCGTGCAGGTTCAAATCCTGCTTGCAGCGTACATGTTGTGCCTTGTTTAACATTCCAAGTCCCGGGCTTCTGGGTTTTTATTTGAATCTTCATCAACATCATTCATCAAGCTGTGATGGCCGAGTGGTTAAGGCGTTTAACTAGAAATCAAATGGGATATGCCCGCGCAAGTTCAAATCCTGCTCGCAGCGGACATTTTCTGCCTTCTTTGCCATTCCGAGTCCCGGTCTTCTGGTTTGTTATTTGAATCACAATTAACATCATATATCAAGCTGTGGTGGCCGAGAGGTTAAGGCGTTTGACTTGAAATCAAATTGGATATTCCCGCACAGGTTCAAATCCTGCACGCAGCGTACATTTTGTGCCTTGTTTGGCATTCCAAGTGCCGATCTTCTTGTTTGTTATTTGAATTTTCAACAACATCTTTCATCAAGCTGTGTTGGCCGAGTGGTTATAATAATAATAATAAGAATAATAAATTTATTTTAAGTTGTCTTTACATAGCTGAAGACATTAATTAAAAGTTATAGCTAATTTACGCCAAATATTTAAAAAATACTGATCTAAAATACTAGATAAAATCCTTTAAAACTTATATACATGTGATAAAATTTTTAGCTTAAAATGTGATAAAATGTCATAAAATCGATCAAAACTTATTGATAAAAACATGAAACATAATCATTCTATAAGAACCTAAGATTTTGGATGAAAGGCGGACATATTTTGCAGAAGCATTCCTCTCCATTCCAATTTTTTATTCTGGATCTGAAATCTCGAATTGATTCAGCATTTCTAGTATCTCGAGGAAGGGAGAGCCAAAGTTGAGGTCCTCTGTATCTAATAGTCTCGGACCCAAAAATTACAGTTTTTATCCTAGGTATTTTGAATTCATTATTATTTCTAAGGCTATACATATTTTCTCGCTCCCTAAAGATCTCTTTAATGAATGTGGGGTTTATATTTTTGTGTGTTTTGAACATTTCAGTGATTAGAGTTTGTAAATTCTTGGCATGTATAGTGACTGAATTATCCCTTTCTAATAAACATTCAAAACTAGAAACAAAATCCTTATAAGCAATTCTTAAGGCCCTTTCATGTATTTTATTAATTTTAGAATTTAAATGCTTGCTATGGAACATCCAAGCCAGTGGACAGTATTGAAACTGGCTCATTACGAAGGCTCTCATTAAAATTCGCAGCTTGTTGGAATCCATGTATGCAGAGAGACGGGAGAGTGCAAAAAGCTTGTTTCCAGCCTTCTTACATAGCTTATTAATATGCGTCTCATAAGTTAGTTTGTGATCGATTATTACTCCGAGCAACTTCTCCTCGTCCTTATTTTCAATAATGCTGTCACCTACACTAACTGTAATAGTTTGATTAGCGCTTTTCCCTAGTACCATAAAGTGACATTTTTCTGTATTTAATTTCATAAAGTTATCTTCAAGCCATTGAATAAATATCGTGGAATCATTCTCTAATCTCATGATTAAGTTATCCAAATTCTTATCGCTTGCATAAATGGTGTTATCGTCTGCATAATTACAGATATTAGTTTCTTGAATGGAGAGTAGCAAATCATTTATATACATGTTAAAGAAAAGGGGACCAAGAACTGACCCTTGTGATACTCCTAACAAAAGATTTTTAAATTTACTGAAAGATCCATTGATTTTCACTCTTTGCTGTCTGTTTTCCAAAAAGCTGTGAATTAGTGAAAGAGCCTCGCGATTAAAACCATACGCATGTAATTTGGCCAAAAGAAGATCATGCTTGATGCAATCAAATGCTTTTGAAAGGTCCATAAAAATTGCACCTATGCTTTCTCCATTATCCAAGCCTATTTTCCATTTCTCTAGCATCCGAATCAGGGCGTGTTGTGTATTGAAACCTTTGCGAAATCCACATAGAAGATCTGATAGAAAAGGAGTTATATGCCTAGTTATCTGCCGCTCCATAATTCTTTCAAAACTTTAGATACTGTTGGCAGTACACTTACGGGTCTGTAATTTTCCTTTGAAGTTTTTGCGTCTTTTTATGGAGGGGTGACATCTGCATATTTTAGTTTATCAGGAAACAAACTATTTTCAATGCATTCATTAAAGATACTCTGTAGGGTTTCAGAACAAATCTCAGAGCTGCCTTTTAGAATCTTAGGTGGAATATTTTTGAAAGTCGTTGCCTTTCTTGGATTAAGTGCCTCAATTTCTGTTTGCATTTCTTCTATAGAGACTGTATTAAAATCGAAGCCAATATCATGTTTGACAAAGTGACGAATTAAGACGTTTGACTAGAAATCAAATGGGATATTCCCGCGCAGGTTCAAATCCTGCTCACAGCGTACATTTTTGCCTTGTTTTGTATAAAAACCCCAGTCTTCTGGTTTGTTTTTTGAATCACCTTCAACCTCTGATATGCAGCTGTGATGGCCGAGTGGTTAAGGCGTTTGACTTGAAATCAAATGGGATATTCCCGCGCAGGTTCAAATCCTGCTCACAGCGTACATTTTTTCCTTGTTTGGTATAAAAACCCCAGTCTTCTGGTTTGTTTTTTGAATCCCCTTCAACCTCTGATATGCAGCTATGATGGCCGAGTGGTTAAGGCGTTTGACTTGAAATCAAATGGGATATTCCCGCGCAGGTTCAAATCCTGCTCGCAGCGTACATTTTCTGCCTTCTTTGGTATACAAAATCCCAGTCTGCTGGTTTGTTATTTGAATCACATCAACATCATATATCAAGCTGTGATGGCCAAGTGGTTAAGGCGTATGACTAGAAATCAAATGGGATATTCCCGCGGAGGTTCAAATCCTGCTCGCAGCGTACATTTTTTGTGCCTTGTTTGGTATACAAAATCCCAGTCTTCTGGTTTGTTATTTGAATCACATCAACATCATATATCAAGCTGTGATGGCCGAGTGGTTAAGGCGTTTGACTTGAAATCAAATGGGATATTCCCGCGCAGGTTCAAATCCTGCTCGCAGCGTACATTTTCTGCCTTCTTTGGTATACAAAATCCCAGTCTGCTGGTTTGTTTTTTGAATCCCCTTAAACCTGAGATATCAAGCTGTGATGGCCGAGTGGTTAAGGCGTTTGACTTGAAATCAAATGGGATATTCCCGCGCTGGTTCAAATCCTGCTCGCAGCGTACATTTTGTGCCTTGTTTGGTATACAAAATCCCAGTCTTCTGGTTTGTTATTTGAATCACATCAACATCATATATCAAGCTGTGATGGCCAAGTGGTTAAGGCGTTTGACTAGAAATCAAATGGGATATTCCCGCGCAGGTTCAAATCCTCCTCGCAGCGTACATATTGTGCCTTGTTTGGTATACAAAATCCCAGTCTTCTGGTTTGTTATTTGAATCACATCAACATCATATATCAAGCTGTGATGGCCAAGTGGTTAAGGCGTTTGACTAGAAAATAAATGGGATATTCCCGCGCAGGTTCAAATCCTGTTCGCAGCGTTAATTTTGCGCCTTATTTGGCATTCCGAGTCCCGGGCTTCTGGTTTGTTATTTGAATCACATCAACATCATATATCAAGCTGTGATGGCCAAGTGGTTAAGGCGTTTGACTTGAAATCAAATGAAATCAAATGGGATATTCCCAGCTTCTGGTTTGTTTTTGAATCCTTCAACCTCTGATATGCAGCTATGATGGCCGAGTGGTTAAGGCGTTTGACTTGAACTCAAATGGGATATTCCCGCGCAGGTTCAAATCCTGGTTCAAATCCTCTGCTGGTTTGTTATTTGAATGACATCTCGCAGCGTACATTTTGTGCCTTGTTTGTTTTGTATACAAAATCCCAGTCTTCTGGTTTGTTATTTGAATCCTTGTTTGGTACATCAACATCATATATCAAGCTGTGATGGCCGAGTGGTTAAGGCGTTTGACTCCTGCTCGCAGCGTACATTTTGTGCCTTGTTTGGTATACAAAATCCCAGTCTTCTGGTTTGTTATTTGAATCACATCAACATCATATATCAAGCTGTGATGGCCGAGTGGTTAAGGCAAATCAAATGGGATATTCCCGCGCAGGTTCAAATCCTGCTCGCAGCGTACATTTTCTGCCTTCTTTGGTATACAAAATCCCAGTCTGCTGGTTTGTTTTTGAATCCATTAAACCTGAGATATCATTGATGGCCGAGTGGTTAAGGCGTTTGACTTGAAATCAAATGGGATATTCCCGCGCTGGTTCAAATCCTGCTCGCAGCGTACATTTTTTGCCTTATTTGGTATACAGAATCCCTGTCTTCTGGTTTGTTATTTGGATCACATCAACATCATATATCAAGCTGTGATGGCCGAGTGGTTAAGGCGTTTGACTTGAAATCAAATGGGATATTCCCGCGCTGGTTCAAATCCTGCTCGCAGCGTACATTTTGTGCCTTGTTTGGTATACAAAATCCCAGTCTTCTGGTTTGTTATTTGAATCACATCAACATCATATATCAAGCTGTGATGGCCAAGTGGTTAAGGCGTTTGACTAGAAATCAAATGGGATATTCCGCGCAGGTTCAAATCCTGCTCGCAGCGTACATTTTGTGCCTTGTTTGGTATATAAAATTCCAGTCTTCTGGTTTGTTATTTTAATCACATCAACAATATATATCAAGCTGTGATGGCCGAGTGGTTAAGGCGTTTGACTAGAAAACAAATGGGATATTCCCGCACAGGTTCAAATCCTGCTCGCAGCGTACATTTTGTGCCTGTTTTGTATACAAATTCCCAGTCTTCTGGTTTGTTTTTTGAATCACATCAACATCATATATCAAGCTGTGATGGCCAAGTGGTTAAGGCGTTTGAATTGAAATCAAATGGGATATTCTCGCGCAGGTACCAATCCTGCTCCAAGCGTACATTTTGTGCCTTGTTTGGCATTCCAAGTGCCTTTCTTCTGGTTTGTTATTTGAATCTTCATCAACATCTTTTATCAAGCTGTGATGGCCGAGTGGTTAAGGCGTTTGACTAGAAGTCAAATGGGATATTCCCGCGCAGGTTCAAATCCTGATCGCAGCGTATATTTTCTGCCTGTTTTGGTATACCAAAGCCTTGTCTTCTGGTTTGTTATTTGCATCGTCATCAACATCATATATCAAGCTGTGATGGCCGAGTGGTTAAGGCATTTAACTCGAAATCAAATGGGATATTCCTGCGGAGGTTCAAATCCTGCTTGCAGCGTATATTTTGTGCCATGTTTGGCATTCCGAGTCCCGGTCTTCTGGTTTATTATTTAAATCAAATCAATATCATGTATATAGCTGTGATGGCCGAGTGGTTAAGGCGATTGACTAGAAATCAAATGGGATATTCCCGCGCAGGTTCAAATCCTGCTCGCAGCGTACACTTTGTGCCTTGTTTGGCATTCCGAGTCCCTGTCTTCTGGTGTGTTATTTGAATCAAGTCAACATCATATATATAGCTGTGATGGCCGAGTGGTTAAGGCGTTTGACTAGAAATCAAATGGGATATTCCGTCACATGTTCAAATCCTGCACGCAGCGTACATTTTGTACATTTTTTGGCATTCCAAGTGCCGGTCTTCTTGTTTGTTATTTGAATCGTCATCACCATCATATATCAAGCTGTGATGGCCGAGTGGTTAAGGCGTTTGACTCGAATTCAAATGGGAAATTCCCGCGCAGGTTCAAATCCTGCTCGCAGCGTACATTTTCTGTCTTGTTTGTTTTCCCAGTCCCGGTCTTCTGGTTTATTGTTTGAATTACATCAACATCATATATAAGCTGTGATGGCCGTGTGGTTAAGGCGTTTGACTAGAAATCAAATGGGATATTCCCGTGCAGGTTCAAATCCTGCTTGCAGCGTACATGTTGTGCCTTGTTTAACATTCCAAGTCCCGGGCTTCTGGGTTTTTATTTGAATCACCATCAACATCATATATCAAGCTGTGATGGCCGGGTGGTTAAGGCGTTTAACTAGAAATCAAATGGGATATTCCCGCGCAAGTTCAAATCCTGCTCGCAGCGGGCATTTTCTGCCTTCTTTGCCATTCCGAGTCCCGGTCTTCTGGTTTGTTATTTGAATCACAATTAACATCATATATCAAGCTGTGGTGGCCGAGAGGTTAAGGCGTTTGACTTGAAATCAAATGGGATATTCCCGCACAGGTTCAAATCCTGCACGCAGCGTACATTTTGTGCCTTGTTTGGCATTCCAAGTGCCGGTCTTCTTGTTTGTTATTTGAATTTTCAACAACATCTTTCATCAAGCTGTGTTGGCCGAGTGGTTATAATAATAATAATAATAATAATAAATTTATTTTAAGTTGTCTTTACATAGCTGAAGACATTAATTAAAAGTTATAGCTAATTTACGCCAACTATTTAAAAAATACTGATCTAAAATACTAGATAAAATCCTTTAAAACTTATATACATGTGATAAAATTTTTAGCTTAAAATGTGATAAATTGTCATAAAATCGATCAAAACTTATTGATAAAAACATGAAACATAATCATTCTATAAGAACCCAAGATTTTGGATGAAAGGCGGACATATTTTGCAGAAGCATTCCTCTCCATTCCAATTTTTTATTCTGGATCTGAAATCTCGAATTGATTCAGCATTTCTAGTATCTCGAGGAAGGGAGAGCCAAAGTTGAGGTCCTCTGTATCTAATAGTCTCGGACCCAATAGTCTCGGACCCAAAAATTACAGTTTTTATCCTAGGTATTTCGAATTCATTATTATTTCTAAGGCTATACATATTTTCTCGCTCCCTAAAGATCTCTTTAATGAATGTGGGGTTTATATTTTTGTGTGTTTTGAACATTTCAGTGATTAGAGTTTGTAAATTCTTGGCATGTATAGTGACTGAATTATCCCTTTCTAATAAACATTCAAAACTAGAAACAAAATCCTTATAAGCAATTCTTAAGGCCCTTTCATGTATTTTATTAATTTTAGAATTTAAATGCTTGCTATGGAACATCCAAGCCAGTGGACAGTATTGAAACTGGCTCATTACGAAGGCTCTCATTAAAATTCGCAGCTTGTTGGAATCCATGTATGCAGAGAGACGGAGAGTGCAAAAGCTTGTTTCCAGCCTTCTTACATAGCTTATTAATATGCGTCTCATAAGTTAGTTTGTGATCGATTATTACTCCGAGCAACTTCTCCTCGTCCTTATTTTCAATAATGCTGTCACCTACACTAACTGTAATAGTTTGATTAGCGCTTTTCCTAGTACCATAAAGTGACATTTTCTGTATTTAATTTCATAAAGTTATCTTCAAGCCATTGAATAAATATCGTGGAATCATTCTCTAATCTCATGATTAAGTTATCCAAATTCTTATCGCTTGCATAAATGGTGTTATCGTCTGCATAATTACAGATATTAGTTTCTTGAATGGAGAGTAGCAAATCATTTATATACATGTTAAAGAAAAGGGGACCAAGAACTGACCCTTGTGATACTCCTAACAAAAGATTTTTAAATTTACTGAAAGATCCATTGATTTTCACTCTTTGCTGTCTGTTTTCCAAAAAGCTGTGAATTAGTGAAAGAGCCTCATGATTAAAACCATACGCATGTAATTTGGCCAAAAGAAGATCATGCTTGATGCAATCAAATGCTTTTGAAAGGTCCATAAAAATTGCACCTATGCTTTCTCCATTATCCAAGCCTATTTTCCATTTCTCTAGCATCCGAATCAGGGCGTGTTGTGTATTGAAACCTTTGCGAAATCCACATAGAAGATCTGATAGAAAAGGAGTTATATGCCTAGTTATCTGCCGCTCCATAATTCTTTCAAAAACTTTAGATACTGTTGGCAGTACACTTACGGGTCTGTAATTTTCCTTTGAAGTTTTTGCGTCTTTTTTATGGAGGGGGGTGACATCTGCATATTTTAGTTTATCAGGAAACAAACTATTTTCAATGCATTCATTAAAGATACTCTGTAGGGTTTCAGAACAAATCTCAGAGCTGCCTTTTAGAATCTTAGGTGGAATATTTTTGAAAGTCGTTGCCTTTCTTGGATTAAGTGCCTCAATTTCTGTTTGCATTTCTTCTATAGAGACTGTATTAAAATCGAAGCCAATATCATGTTTGACAAAGTGACGAATTAAGACGTTTGACTAGAAATCAAATGGGATATTCCCGCGCAGGTTCAAATCCTGCTCACAGCGTACATTTTTGCCTTGTTTTGTATAAAAACCCCAGTCTTCTGGTTTGTTTTTTGAATCACCTTCAACCTCTGATATGCAGCTGTGATGGCCGAGTGGTTAAGGCGTTTGACTTGAAATCAAATGGGATATTCCCGCGCAGGTTCAAATCCTGCTCACAGCGTACATTTTTTCCTTGTTTGGTATAAAAACCCCAGTCTTCTGGTTTGTTTTTTGAATCCCCTTCAACCTCTGATATGCAGCTATGATGGCCGAGTGGTTAAGGCGTTTGACTTGAAATCAAATGGGATATTCCCGCGCAGGTTCAAATCCTGCTCGCAGCGTACATTTTCTGCCTTCTTTGGTATACAAAATCCCAGTCTGCTGGTTTGTTATTTGAATCACATCAACATCATATATCAAGCTGTGATGGCCGAGTGGTTAAGGCGTTTGACTTGAAATCAAATGGGATATTCCCGCGCAGGTTCAAATCCTGCTCGCAGCGTACATTTTGTGCCTTGTTTGGTATACAAAATCCCAGTCTTCTGGTTTGTTATTTGAATCACATCAACATCATATATCAAGCTGTGATGGCCGAGTGGTTAAGGCGTTTGACTTGAAATCAAATGGGATATTCCCGCGCAGGTTCAAATCCTGCTCGCAGCGTACATTTTCTGCCTTCTTTGGTATACAAAATCCCAGTCTGCTGGTTTGTTTTTTGAATCCCCTTAAACCTGAGATATCAAGCTGTGATGGCCGAGTGGTTAAGGCGTTTGACTTGAAATCAAATGGGATATTCCCGCGCTGGTTCAAATCCTGCTCGCAGCGTACATTTTTTGCCTTATTTGGTATACAGAATCCCTGTCTTCTGGTTTGTTATTTGGATCACATCAACATCATATATCAAGCTGTGATGGCCGAGTGGTTAAGGCGTTTGACTTGAAATCAAATGGGATATTCCCGCGCTGGTTCAAATCCTGCTCGCAGCGTACATTTTGTGCCTTGTTTGGTATACAAAATCCCAGTCTTCTGGTTTGTTATTTGAATCACATCAACATCATATATCAAGCTGTGATGGCCAAGTGGTTAAGGCGTTTGACTAGAAATCAAATGGGATATTCCCGCGCAGGTTCAAATCCTGCTCGCAGCGTACATATTGTGCCTTGTTTGGTATACAAAATCCCAGTCTTCTGGTTTGTTATTTGAATCACATCAACATCATATATCAAGCTGTGATGGCCAAGTGGTTAAGGCGTTTGACTAGAAATCAAATGGGATATTCCGCGCAGGTTCAAATCCTGTTCGCAGCGTACATTTTGTGCCTTATTTGGCATTCCGAGTCCCGGGCTTCTGGTTTGTTATTTGAATCACATCAACATCATATATCAAGCTGTGATGGCCAAGTGGTTAAGGCGTTTGACTTGAAATCAAATGGGATATTCCCGCGCAGGTTCAAATCCTGCTCGCAGCGTACATTTTGTGCCTGTTTTGGTATACAAATTCCCAGTCTTCTGGTTTGTTTTTTGAATCCCCTTCAACCTCTGATATGCAGCTATGATGGCCGAGTGGTTAAGGCGTTTGACTTGAACTCAAATGGGATATTCCGCGCAGGTTCAAATCCTGCTCGCAGCGTACATTTTGTGCCTTGTTTGGTATACAAAATCCCAGTCTTCTGGTTTGTTATTTGAATCACATCAACCTCTGATATGAAGCTGTGGTGGCCGAGTGGTAAAGGCGTTTGACTCGAAATCAAATGGGATATTCCCGCGCAGGTTCAAATCCTGCTCGCAGCGTACATTTTTTGCCTTGTTTGGTATACAAAATCCCAGTCTTCTTGTTTGTTATTTGAATCACATCAACCTCTGATATGCAGCTGTGCTGGCCAAGTGGTAAAGGCGTTTGACTCGAAATCAAATGGGATATTCCCGCGCAGGTTCAAATCCTGCTCGCAGCGTACATTTTTTGCCTTGTTTGGTATACAACATCCCAGTCTTCTGGTTTGTTATTTGAATCACATCAACCTCTGATATGCAGCAGTGGTGGCCGAGTGGTTAAGGCGTTTGACTTGAAATCTAATGGGGTATTCCCGCGCAGGTTCAAATCCTGCTCGCAGCGTACATTTTGTGCCATGTTTGGTATACAAAATCCGAGTCTTCTGGTTTGTTATTTGAATCCCTTTCAACCTGAGATATCAAGCTGTGATGGCCGAGTGGTTAAGGCGTTTGACTTGAAATCAAATGGGATATTCCCGCGCAGGTTCAAATCCTGTTCGCAACTTTAGTTTTGTGCCTTGTTTGGTATACAAAATCCCAGTCTTCTGGTTTGTTATTTGAATCACATCAACATCATATATCAGGCTGTTATGGTCGAGTGGTTAAGGCGTTTGACTAGAAATCAAATGGGATATTCCCGCGCAGGTTCAAATCCTGCTCGCAGCGTACATTTTGTGCCTGTTTTTGTATACAAAATCCCAGTCTTCTGGTTTGTTTCTTGAATCCCCTTCAACCTCTGATATGCAGCTGTGATGGCCGAGCGGTTAAGGCGTTTGACTCGAAATCAAATGGGATATTCCCGCGCAGGTTCAAATCCTTTTCGCAGCGTTCATTTTGTGCCTTGTTTGGTATACAAAATCCCAGTCTTCTGGTTTGTTATTTGAATCACATCAACCTCTGATATGCAGCTGTGGTGGCCGAGTGGTAAAGGCGTTTGACTCGAAATCAAATGGGATATTCCCGCGCAGGTTCAAATCCTGCTCGCAGCGTACATTTTTTGCCTTGTTTGGTATACAAAATCCCAGTCTTCTGGTTTGTTATTTGAATCACATCAACATCTGATATGCAGCTGTGGTGGCCGAGTGGTAAAGGCGTTTGACTCGAAATCAAATGGGATATTCCCGCGCAGGTTCAAATCCTGCTCGCAGCGTACATTTTCTGCCTTCTTTGGTATACAAAATCCCAGTCTTCTGGTTTGTTATTTGAATCACATCAACATCATATATCAAGCTGTGATGGCCGAGTGGTTAAGGCGTTTGACTAGAAATCAAATGGGATATTCCCGCGCAGGTTCAAATCCTGCTCGCAGCGTACATTTTCTGCCTTCATTGGTATACAAAATCCCAGTCTGCTGGTTTGTTATTTGAATCACATCAACATCATATATCAAGCTGTGATGGCCGAGTGGTTAAGGCGTTTGACTAGAAATCGAATGGGATATTCCCGCGCAGGTTCAAATCCTGCTCGCAGCGTACATATTGTGCCTTGTTTGGTATATAAAATTCCAGTCTTCTGGTTTGTTATTTTAATCACATCAACAATATATATCAAACTGTGTTGGCCGAGTGGTTAAGGCGTTTGACTAGAAATCAAATGGGATATTCCGCACAGGTTCAAATCCTGCTCGCAGCGTACATTTTGTGCCTGTTTTTGTATACAAATTCCCAGTCTTCTGGTTTGTTTTTTGAATCACATCAACATCATATATCAAGCTGTGATGGCCAAGTGGTTAAGGCGTTTGAATTGAAATCAAATGGGATATTCTCGCGCAGGTACCAATCCTGCTCCAAGCGTACATTTTGTGCCTTGTTTGGCATTCCAAGTGCCTTTCTTCTGGTTTGTTATTTAAATCTTCATCAACATCTTTTATCAAGCTGTGATGGCCGAGTGGTTAAGGCGTTTAACTTGAAATCAAATGGGATATTCCAGCGCAGGTTCAAATCCTGCTCGCAGCGTACATTTTGTGCCTTGTTTGGTATACAAAATCCCAGTCTTCTGGTTTGTTATTTGAATCACATCATCGTCATATATCAAGCTGTGATGGCCGAGTGGTTAAGGCGTTTGTCTTGAAATCAAATGGGATATTCCCGCGCAGGTTCAAATCCTGCTCGCAGCGTACATTTTGTGCCTTTTTTGGTATACAAAATCCCAGTCGGCTGGTTTGTTATTTGAATCCCCTTCAACCTGAGATATCAAGCTGTGATGGCCGAGTGGTTAAGGCGTTTGACTAGAAATCAAATGGGATATTCCCGCGCAGGTTCAAATCCTGCTCGCAGCGTACATTTTTTGCCTTGTTTGGTATACAAAATCCCAGTCTTCTGGTTTGTTATTTGATTAAAATCAACATCATATATCAAGCTTCCAACCATGCCAATAAAGGACGCTGGTGAGGTCATAAGTAAACCTTTAGCGATGATTTTTAATTCATCCTTTCGTCATGGAATCTTCCCTAACATCTGGAAGCTGGCGAGGGTCACTCCCATCTTCAAATCTGGAATGAGAAGTGATGCTAATAACTATAGACCCATCTCAGTGATTTCTGTTTTCTCTAGGATTTTGGAAAAAGTCGTCCATGACCAGGTATATGCTTATTTTAAGTCACATCGCATCTTGACAGTTAGCCAATCAGCTTTCCAAAACTCTGCTCGACCATAACATCTCTAATTGACAGTACTGACTTTTGGTACGATAATATCGACAATAAGCAGGTTAATTTGACAATTTTCTTAGATCTCAAAAAGCCTTTGACACCGTTGATCACAAGATCCTGCTCAGGAAACTAGAAGCATATGGAATCCAAGAACTAGCCGGAGACTGGTTCAAATCCTACCTTGAAAACAGACAACAATACTGCAAGCTCAACAGCTACGAATCACGGGCAAAGACAATCACTTGTGGTATCCCCCAAGGTTCCTGTCTAGGCCCCCTTCTATTCATAGTCTACCTTAATGATTTTGAAAAATGTTTAAACGCATCAAAGGCTGGCATGTATGCCGATGATACTCATGTAACATTAGCATCCAAAAGTGCTGATGAGTTGGTTTTGAAAGCGCACGAAGAACTGTACAATATTTCGGAATGGATGAGACTAAATAAATTGAGTGCTAATCCTAAAAAAACAGAGTATATGTTTATAGGTCATCCAAATCGAACCAACAGGATTGCCGAGCAAGAGCCGCTCAAATTAAACAATTCAGAAATAAAAAGAGTGAAAAAAACAAAATCGTTGGGAGTAATTATCGATCAAGGGCTCAATTGGGATGACCAATTTAAGGCCGTCAAGGCAAAATAGTCGGAGGCCTTGCCTCTTTAAAAAGGCTAAAAAACATCATTCCACAATCCCAACTAACCAACGTTTATCATGCCCTTATTGAAAGTCATATGAGATATGCAGATGTCATCTGGGGAGGTCTGTCTAACTCCAAAATGGAGTCACTACAGAGCCTACAAGACAGGGCAATTACAATAATCGACACTGCCAGAATAAAGGATCACTGGTCGAAAAAACTTTTAACGACTCAACAACTAGTAACGTTTGATCGATCAGTTATGACATATAAAATCACAAATAGACTATGTCCAGAAGACCTTCGGAACAAATTCCAAGGAAGATCGCATTACTCTAGTTACAATACCAGATTTTGCAATAATCTTCAAATTCCAAAGTATAATCTGGAGTACTCCAAAAAGAGATTCTCTTACACAGCTCTAAAGGCTTGGAATGAAATCCCTATGAACATTAGGGAGCTTCCTACCTTACACCAATTTAAAAAACATTTAAAGGATTATTTGACGAGCTGAAACGTAACACAAACACGACCCCTTGGAAGATCAGCTTAAACTTTTATCAATATAGGCCTGTATGTAAATTGTAAATTAGGAATCCTCATGAATATTTTTTTTGTTTTGCTATTATTGTATTATATATATTTCAGCTGAAAGGTTTTTCGTGTCAAAATAATTAAATATGAAATATGAAATAAATATGAAATATGAAGCTGTGATGGCCGAATGGTTAAGGCGTTTGACTTGAAATCAAATGGGGTATTCCCGCGCAGGTTCAAATCCTGCTCGCAGCGTACATTTTGTGCCTTGTTTGGTATACAAAATCCGAGTCTTCTGATTTGTTATTTGAATCCCTTTCAACCTGAGATATCAAGCTGTGATGGCCGAGTTGTTAAGGCGTTTGACTTGAAATCAAATGGGATATTCCCGCGCAGGTTCAAATCCTGCACGCAGCGTACATTTTGTACATGTTTTGGCATTCCAAGAGCCGGTCTTCTGGTTTGTTATTTGAATCGTCATCAACATCATATATCAAGCTGTGATGGCCGAGTGGTAAAGGCGTTTGACTCGAATTCAAATGGGAAATTCACGCGCAGGTTCAAATCCTGCTCGCAGCGTCCATTTTCTGTCTTGTTTGTTTTCCCATTCCGGGTCTTCTGGTTTATTGTTTGAATTACATCAACATCATATATAAGCTGTGATGGCCGAGTGGTTAAGGCGTTTGACTAGAAATTAAATGGGATATTCCCGCCAGTTTCAAATCCTGCTCGCAGCGTACATTTTGTGTTTATGTTTGGCATTCCGAGTCCCGGTCTTCTGGTCTGTTACTTGAATGACATCAACATCATATATAAGCTGTGATGGCCGAGTGGTTAAGGCGTTTGACTAGAAATCAAATGGGATATTCCCGCGCAGGTTCAAATCCTGCACGCAGCGTACATTTTGTACATGTTTTGGCATTCCAAGTGCCGGTCTTCTGGTTTGTTATTTGAATCGTCATCAACATCATATATCAAGCTGTGATGGCCGAGTGGTTAAGGCGTTTGACTCGAAATCAAATGGGATATTCACGCGCAGGTTCAAATCCTGCTCGCAGCGTACATTTTCTGTCTTGTTTGTTCTCCCAGTCCCGGTCTTCTGGTTTATTGTTTGAATTACATCAACATCATATATAAGCTGTGATGGCCGAGTGGTTAAGGCGTTTGACTTGAAATGAAATGGGATATTCCCGCCAGGTTCAAATCCTGCTCGCAGCGTACATTTTGTGTTTATGTTTGGCATTCCGAGTCCCGGTCTTCTGGTCTGTTACTTGAATCACATCAACATCATATATATAGCTGTGATGGCTGAGTGGTTAAGGCGTTTGACTAGAAATCAAATGGGATATTCGTGCGCAGGTTCAAATCCTGCTCGCAGCGTACATTTTGTGCCTTGTTTGGCATTCCAAGTGCCGGTCTTCTGATTTGTTTTTTGAATCTTCATCAACATCTTTCATCAAGCTGTGATGGCCGAGTGGTTAAGGCGTTTGACTAGAAATCAAATGGGATATTCCGGCGCAGGTTCAAATCCTGATCGCAGCGTACATTTTGTGCCTGTTTTGGTATACCAAAGCCTAGTCTTCTGGTTTGTTATTTGCATCGTCATCAACATCATATATCAAGCTGTGATGGCCGAGTGGTTAAGGCGTTTGACTTGAAATCAAATGGGATATTCCTGCGCAGGTTCAAATCCTGCTCGCAGCGTACATTTTGTGCCTTTTTGGCATTCTGAGTCCTTGTCTTCTGGTTTATTATTTGAATCACATCAACATCATATATATAGCTGTGATGGCCGAGTGGTTAAGGCGTTTGACTAGAAATCAAATGGGATATTCCTGCGCAGGTTCAAATCCTGCTCGCAGCGTACATTTTGTGCCTTGTTTGGCATTTCAAGTGCCGGTCTTCTGGTTTGTTATTTGAATCTTCATCAACATCTTATATCAAGCTGTGATGGCCGAGTGGTTAAGGCGTTTGACTAGAAATCAAATGGGATATTCCGCGCAGGTTCAAATCCTGCTCGCAGCGTACATTTTGTGCCTTGTTTGGTATACAAATTCCCAGTCTTCTGGTTTGTTATTTGAATCCATCAACCTCTGATATGCAAGCTGTGATGGCCGAGTGGTTAAGGCGTTTGACTTGAAATCAAATGGGATATTCCCGCGCAGGTTCAAATCCTGCTCGCAGCGTACATTTTGTGCCTTGTTTGGTATACAAAATCCCAGTCTTCTGGTTTGTTATTTGAATCACATCAACATCTGATATCAAGCTGTGATGGCCGAGTGGTTAAGGCGTTTGACTCGAAATCAAATGGGATATTCCCGCGCAGGTTCAAATCCTGCTCGCAGCGTACATTTTTGCCTTGTTTGGTATACAAAACCCCAGTCTTCTGGTTTGTTATTTGAATCACATCAACATCTGATATGCAAGCTGTGATGGCCGAGTGGTTAAGGCGTTTGACTTGAAATCAAATGGGATATTCCCGCGCAGGTTCAAATCCTGCTCGCAGCGTACATTTTGTGCCTTGTTTGGTATACAACATCCCAGTCTTCTGGTTTGTTATTTGAATCACATCAACATCATATATCAAGCTGTGATGGCCGAGTGGTTAAGGCGTTTGACTAGAAATCAAATGGGATATTCCCGCGCAGGTTCAAATCCTGCTCGCAGCGTACATTTTGTGCCTTGTTTGGTATACAAAGTCCCAGTCTTCTGGTTTGTTATTTGAATCACATCAACATCATATATCAAGCTGTGGTGGCCGAGTGGTTAAGGCGTTTGACTTGAAATCAAACGGGATATTCCCGCGCAGGTTCAAATCCTGCTCGCAGCGTACATTTTGTGCCTTTTTTGGTGTACAAAATCCCAGTCGGCTGGTTTGTTATTTGAATCACATCAACATCATATATCAAGCTGTGATGGCCGAGTGGTTAAGGCGTTTGACTTGAAATCAAATGGGATATTCCCGCGCAGGTTCAAATCCTGCTCGCAGCGTACATTTTGTGCCTTGTTTGGTATACAAAATCCCAGTCTTCTGGTTTGTTATTTGAATCACATCAACATCATATATCAAGCTGTGATGGCCGAGTGGTTAAGGCGTTTGACTAGAAATCAAATGGGATATTCCCGCGCAGGTTCAAATCCTGCTCGCAGCGTACATTTTGTGCCTTGTTTGGTATACAAAATCCCAGTCTTCTGGTTTGTTATTTGAATCACATCAACATCATATATCAAGCTGTGATGGCCGAGTGGTTAAGGCGTTTGACTTGAAATCAAATGGGATATTCCGCGCAGGTTCAAATCCTGCTCGCAGCGTACATTTTGTGCCTTGTTTGGCATTCAAAATCCCAGTCTTCTGGTTTGTTATTTGAATCACATCAACATCATATATCAAGCTGTGATGGCCGAGTGGTTAAGGCGTTTGACTTGAAATCAAATGGGATATTCCCGCGCAGGTTCAAATCCTGCTCGCAGCGTACATTTTGTGCCTTGTTTGGTATACAAATTCCCAGTCTTCTGGTTTGTTATTTGAATCACATCAACATCTGATATCAAGCTGTGATGGCCGAGTGGTTAAGGCGTTTGACTTGAAATCAAATGGGATATTCCGCGCAGGTTCAAATCCTGCTCGCAGCGTACATTTTGTGCCTTGTTTGGTATACAAAATCCCAGTCTTCTGGTTTGTTATTTGAATCACATCAACATCATATATCAAGCTGTGATGGCCGAGTGGTTAAGGCGTTTGACTCGAAATCAAATGGGATATTCCCGCGCAGGTTCAAATCCTGCTCGCAGCGTACATTTTGTGCCTTGTTTGGTATACAAAATCCCAGTCTTCTGGTTTGTTATTTGAATCACATCAACATCATATATCAAGCTGTGATGGCCGAGTGGTTAAGGCGTTTGACTCGAAATCAAATGGGATATTCCCGCGCAGGTTCAAATCCTGCTCGCAGCGTACATTTTGTGCCTTGTTTGGTATACAAAATCCCAGTCTTCTGGTTTGTTATTTGAATCACATCAACATCATATATCAAGCTGTGATGGCCGAGTGGTTAAGGCGTTTGACTTGAAATCAAATGGGATATTCCCGCGCAGGTTCAAATCCTGCTCGCAGCGTACATTTTGTGCCTTGTTTGGTATACAAAATCCCAGTCTTCTGGTTTGTTATTTGAATCACATCAACATCATATATCAAGCTGTGATGGCCGAGTGGTTAAGGCGTTTGACTTGAAATCAAATGGGATATTCCGCGCAGGTTCAAATCCTGCTCGCAGCGTACATTTTGTGCCTTGTTTGGTATACAAAATCCCAGTCTTCTGGTTTGTTATTTGAATCACATCAACATCATATATCAAGCTGTGATGGCCGAGTGGTTAAGGCGTTTGACTAGAAATCAAATGGGATATTCCCGCGCAGGTTCAAATCCTGCTCGCAGCGTACATTTTGTGCCTTGTTTGGTATACAAAATCCCAGTCTTCTGGTTTATTATTTGAATCACATCAATATCATATATATAGCTGTGATGGCCGAGTGGTTAAGGCGTTTGACTCGAAATCAAATGGGATATTCCCGCGCAGGTTCAAATCCTGCTCGCAGCGTACATTTTGTGCCTTGTTTGGTATACAAAATCCCAGTCTTCTGGTTTGTTATTTGAATCACATCAACATCATATATCAAGCTGTGATGGCCGAGTGGTTAAGGCGTTTGACTAGAAATCAAATGGGATATTCCCGCGCAGGTTCAAATCCTGCTCGCAGCGTACATTTTGTGCCTTGTTTGGTATACAAATTCCCAGTCTTCTGGTTTGTTATTTGAATCACATCAACATCATATATCAAGCTGTGATGGCCGAGTGGTTAAGGCGTTTGACTAGAAATCAAATGGGATATTCCCGCGCAGGTTCAAATCCTGCTCGCAGCGTACATTTTGTGCCTTGTTTGGTATACAAAATCCCAGTCTTCTGGTTTGTTATTTGAATCACATCAACATCATATATCAAGCTGTGATGGCCGAGTGGTTAAGGCGTTTGACTAGAAATCAAATGGGATATTCCCGCGCAGGTTCAAATCCTGCTCGCAGCGTACATTTTGTGCCTTGTTTGGTATACAAAATCCCAGTCTTCTGGTTTGTTATTTGAATCACATCAACATCATATATCAAGCTGTGATGGCCGAGTGGTTAAGGCGTTTGACTAGAAATCAAATGGGATATTCCCGCGCAGGTTCAAATCCTGCTCGCAGCGTACATTTTGTGCCTTGTTTGGTATATAAAATCCCAGTCTTCTGGTTTGTTATTTGAATCACATCAACATCATATATCAAGCTGTGATGGCCGAGTGGTTAAGGCGTTTGACTAGAAATCAAATGGGATATTCCGCGCAGGTTCAAATCCTGCTCGCAGCGTACATTTTGTGCCTTGTTTTGGCATACAAATTCCCAGTCTTCTGGTTTGTTATTTGAATCACATCAACATCATATATCAAGCTGTGATGGCCGAGTGGTTAAGGCGTTTGACTTGAAATCAAATGGGATATTCTCGCGCAGGTTCAAATCCTGCTCGCAGCGTACATTTTGTGCCTTGTTTGGCATTCCAAGTGCCTTTCTTCTGGTTTGTTATTTGAATCTTCATCAACATCTTATATCAAGCTGTGATGGCCGAGTGGTTAAGGCGTTTAACTTGAAATCAAATGGGATATTCCAGCGCAGGTTCAAATCCTGCTCGCAGCGTACATTTTGTGCCTTGTTTGGTATACAAAATCCCAGTCTTCTGGTTTGTTATTTGAATCACATCAACATCATATATCAAGCTGTGATGGCCGAGTGGTTAAGGCGTTTGACTTGAAATCAAATGGGATATTCCCGCGCAGGTTCAAATCCTGCTCGCAGCGTACATTTTGTGCCTTTTTTGGTATACAAAATCCCAGTCGGCTGGTTTGTTATTTGAATCACATCAACATCAGATATCAAGCTGTGATGGCCGAGTGGTTAAGGCGTTTGACTAGAAATCAAATGGGATATTCCCGCGCAGGTTCAAATCCTGCTCGCAGCGTACATTTTCTGCCTTCTTTGGTATACAAAATCCCAGTCTTCTGGTTTGTTATTTGATTAAAATCAACATCATATATCAAGCTTCCAACCATGCCAATAAAGGACGCTGGTGAGGTCATAAGTAAACCTTTAGCGATGATTTTTAATTCATCCTTTCGTCATGGAATCTTCCCTAACATCTGGAAGCTGGCGAGGGTCACTCCCATCTTCAAATCTGGAATGAGAAGTGATGCTAATAACTATAGACCCATCTCAGTGATTTCTGTTTTCTCTAGGATTTTGGAAAAGTCTGACCAGGTATATGCTTATTTTAAGTCACATCGTATCTTGACAGTTAGCCAATCAGCTTTCCAAAAACTCTGCTCGACCATAACATCTCTAATTGACAGTACTGACTTTTGGTACGATAATATCGACAATAAGCAGGTTAATTTGACAATTTTCTTAGATCTCAAAAAAGCCTTTGACACCGTTGATCACAAGATCCTGCTCAGGAAACTAGAAGCATATGGAATCCAAGAACTAGCCGGAGACTGGTTCAAATCCTACCTTGAAAACAGACAACAATACTGCAAGCTCAACAGCTACGAATCACGGGCAAAGACAATCACTTGTGGTATCCCCCAAGGTTCCTGTCTAGGCCCCCTTCTATTCATAGTCTACCTTAATGATTTTGAAAAATGTTTAAACGCATCAAAGGCTGGCATGTATGCCGATGATACTCATGTAACATTAGCATCCAAAAGTGCTGATGAGTTGGTTTTGAAAGCGCACGAAGAACTGTACAATATTTCGGAATGGATGAGACTAAATAAATTGAGTGCTAATCCTAAAAAAACAGAGTATATGTTTATAGGTCATCCAAATCGAACCAACAGGATTGCCGAGCAAGAGCCGCTCAAATTAAACAATTCAGAAATAAAAAGAGTGAAAAAAACAAAATCGTTGGGAGTAATTATCGATCAAGGGCTCAATTGGGATGACCAATTTAAGGCCGTCAAGGCAAAATAGTCGGAGGCCTTGCCTCTTTAAAAAGGCTAAAAAACATCATTCCACAATCCCAACTAACCAACGTTTATCATGCCCTTATTGAAAGTCATATGAGATATGCAGATGTCATCTGGGGAGGTCTGTCTAACTCCAAAATGGAGTCACTACAGAGCCTACAAGACAGGGCAATTACAATAATCGACACTGCCAGAATAAAGGATCACTGGTCGAAAAAACTTTTAACGACTCAACAACTAGTAACGTTTGATCGATCAGTTATGACATATAAAATCACAAATAGACTATGTCCAGAAGACCTTCGGAACAAATTCCAAGGAAGATCGCATTACTCTAGTTACAATACCAGATTTTGCAATAATCTTCAAATTCCAAAGTATAATCTGGAGTACTCCAAAAAGAGATTCTCTTACACAGCTCTAAAGGCTTGGAATGAAATCCCTATGAACATTAGGGAGCTTCCTACCTTACACCAATTTAAAAAACATTTAAAGGATTATTTGACGAGCTGAAACGTAACACAAACACGACCCCTTGGAAGATCAGCTTAAACTTTTATCAATATAGGCCTGTATGTAAATTGTAAATTAGGAATCCTCATGAATATTTTTTTTTTGTTTTGCTATTATTGTATTATATATATTTCAGCTGAAAGGTTTTTCGTGTCAAAATAATTAAATATGAAATATGAAATAAATATGAAATATGAAGCTGTGATGGCCGAATGGTTAAGGCGTTTGACTTGAAATCAAATGGGGTATTCCCGCGCAGGTTCAAATCCTGCTCGCAGCGTACATTTTGTGCCTTGTTTGGTATACAAAATCCGAGTCTTCTGATTTGTTATTTGAATCCCTTTCAACCTGAGATATCAAGCTGTGATGGCCGAGTTGTTAAGGCGTTTGACTTGAAATCAAATGGGATATTCCCGCGCAGGTTCAAATCCTGCACGCAGCGTACATTTTGTACATGTTTTGGCATTCCAAGAGCCGGTCTTCTGGTTTGTTATTTGAATCGTCATCAACATCATATATCAAGCTGTGATGGCCGAGTGGTAAAGGCGTTTGACTCGAATTCAAATGGGAAATTCACGCGCAGGTTCAAATCCTGCTCGCAGCGTACATTTTCTGTCTTGTTTGTTTTCCCAGTCCCGGTCTTCTGGTTTATTGTTTGAATTACATCAACATCATATATAAGCTGTGATGGCCGAGTGGTTAAGGCGTTTGACTTGTAATGAAATGGGATATTCCCGCCAGGTTCAAATCCTGCTCGCAGCGTACATTTTGTGTTTATGTTTGGCATTCCGAGTCCCGGTCTTCTGGTCTGTTACTTGAATGACATCAACATCATATATAAGCTGTGATGGCCGAGTGGTTAAGGCGTTTGACTAGAAATCAAATGGGATATTCCCGCGCAGGTTCAAATCCTGCACGCAGCGTACATTTTGTACATGTTTTGGCATTCCAAGTGCCGGTCTTCTGGTTTGTTATTTGAATCGTCATCAACATCATATATCAAGCTGTGATGGCCGAGTGGTTAAGGCGTTTGACTCGAATTCAAATGGGAAATTCACGCGCAGGTTCAAATCCTGCTCGCAGCGTACATTTTCTGTCTTGTTTGTTCTCCCAGTCCCGGTCTTCTGGTTTATTGTTTGAATTACATCAACATCATATATAAGCTGTGATGGCCGAGTGGTTAAGGCGTTTGACTTGTAATGAAATGGGATATTCCCGCCAGGTTCAAATCCTGCTCGCAGCGTACATTTTGTGTTTATGTTTGGCATTCCGAGTCCCGGTCTTCTGGTCTGTTACTTGAATCACATCAACATCATATATATAGCTGTGATGGCTGAGTGGTTAAGGCGTTTGACTAGAAATCAAATGGGATATTCGTGCGCAGGTTCAAATCCTGCTCCCAGCGTACATTTTGTGCCTTGTTTGGCATTCCAAGTGCCGGTCTTCTGATTTGCTATTTGAATCTTCATCAACATCTTTTATCAAGTTGTGATGGCCGAGTGGTTAAGGCGTTTGACTAGAAATCAAATGGGATATTCCGGCGCAGGTTCAAATCCTGATCGCAGCGTACATTTTGTGCCTGTTTTGGTATACCAAAGCCTAGTCTTCTGGTTTGTTATTTGCATCGTCATCAACACCATATATCAAGCTGTGATGGGCGAGTGGTTAAGGCGTTTGACTCGAGATCAAATGGGATATTCCTGCGCAGGTTCAAATCCTGCTCGCAGCGTACATTTTGTGCCTTTTTGGCATTCTGAGTCCTTGTCTTCTGGTTTATTATTTGAATCACATCAACATCATATATATAGCTGTGATGGCTGAGTGGTTAAGGCGTTTGACTAGAAATCAAATGGGATATTCCTGCGCAGGTTCAAATCCTGCTCCCAGCGTACATTTTGTGCCTTGTTTGGCATTTCAAGTGCCGGTCTTCTGATTTGTTTTTTGAATCTTCATCAACATCTTTCATCAAGCTGTGATGGCCGAGTGGTTAAGGCGTTTGACTAGAAATCAAATGGGATATTCCGGCGCAGGTTCAAATCCTGATCGCAGCGTACATTTTGTGCCTGTTTTGGTATACAAATTCCCAGTCTTCTGGTTTGTTTTTTGAATCCCCTTCAACCTCTGATATGCAGCTATGATGGCCGAGTGGTTAAGGCGTTTGACTTGAACTCAAATGGGATATTCCCGCGCAGGTTCAAATCCTGCTCGCAGCGTTCATTTTGTGCCTTGTTTGGTATACAAAATCCCAGTCTTCTGGTTTGTTATTTGATTAAAATCAACATCATATATCAAGCTTCCAACCATGCCAATAAAGGACGCTGGTGAGGTCATAAGTAAACCTTTAGCGATGATTTTTAATTCATCCTTTCGTCATGGAATCTTCCCTAACATCTGGAAGCTGGCGAGGGTCACTCCCATCTTCAAATCTGGAATGAGAAGTGATGCTAATAACTATAGACCCATCTCAGTGATTTCTGTTTTCTCTAGGATTTTGGAAAAAGTCGTCCATGACCAGGTATATGCTTATTTTAAGTCACATCGCATCTTGACAGTTAGCCAATCAGCTTTCCAAAAACTCTGCTCGACCATAACATCTCTAATTGACAGTACTGACTTTTGGTACGATAATATCGACAATAAGCAGGTTAATTTGACAATTTTCTTAGATCTCAAAAAAGCCTTTGACACCGTTGATCACAAGATCCTGCTCAGGAAACTAGAAGCATATGGAATCCAAGAACTAGCCGGAGACTGGTTCAAATCCTACCTTGAAAACAGACAACAATACTGCAAGCTCAACAGCTACGAATCACGGGCAAAGACAATCACTTGTGGTATCCCCCAAGGTTCCTGTCTAGGCCCCCTTCTATTCATAGTCTACCTTAATGATTTTGAAAAATGTTTAAACGCATCAAAGGCTGGCATGTATGCCGATGATACTCATGTAACATTAGCATCCAAAAGTGCTGATGAGTTGGTTTTGAAAGCGCACGAAGAACTGTACAATATTTCGGAATGGATGAGACTAAATAAATTGAGTGCTAATCCTAAAAAAACAGAGTATATGTTTATAGGTCATCCAAATCGAACCAACAGGATTGCCGAGCAAGAGCCGCTCAAATTAAACAATTCAGAAATAAAAAGAGTGAAAAAAACAAAATCGTTGGGAGTAATTATCGATCAAGGGCTCAATTGGGATGACCAATTTAAGGCCGTCAAGGCAAAAATAGTCGGAGGCCTTGCCTCTTTAAAAAGGCTAAAAAACATCATTCCACAATCCCAACTAACCAACGTTTATCATGCCCTTATTGAAAGTCATATGAGATATGCAGATGTCATCTGGGGAGGTCTGTCTAACTCCAAAATGGAGTCACTACAGAGCCTACAAGACAGGGCAATTACAATAATCGACACTGCCAGAATAAAGGATCACTGGTCGAAAAAACTTTTAACGACTCAACAACTAGTAACGTTTGATCGATCAGTTATGACATATAAAATCACAAATAGACTATGTCCAGAAGACCTTCGGAACAAATTCCAAGGAAGATCGCATTACTCTAGTTACAATACCAGATTTTGCAATAATCTTCAAATTCCAAAGTATAATCTGGAGTACTCCAAAAAGAGATTCTCTTACACAGCTCTAAAGGCTTGGAATGAAATCCCTATGAACATTAGGGAGCTTCCTACCTTACACCAATTTAAAAAACATTTAAAGGATTATTTGACGAGCTGAAACGTAACACAAACACGACCCCTTGGAAGATCAGCTTAAACTTTTATCAATATAGGCCTGTATGTAAATTGTAAATTAGGAATCCTCATGAATATTTTTTTTTTGTTTTGCTATTATTGTATTATATATATTTCAGCTGAAAGGTTTTTCGTGTCAAAATAATTAAATATGAAATATGAAATAAATATGAAATATGAAGCTGTGATGGCCGAATGGTTAAGGCGTTTGACTTGAAATCAAATGGGTATTCCGCGCAGGTTCAAATCCTGCTCGCAGCGTACATTTTGTGCCTTGTTTGGTATACAAAATCCGAGTCTTCTGATTTGTTATTTGAATCCCTTTCAACCTGAGATATCAAGCTGTGATGGCCGAGTGGTTAAGGCATTTAACTCGAAATCAAATGGGATATTCCCGCGCAGGTTCAAATCCTGCTCGCAGCGTACATTTTGTACATGTTTTGGCATTCCAAGAGCCGGTCGTCTGGTTTGTTATTTGAATCGTCATCAACATCATATATCAAGCTGTGATGGCCGAGTGGTTAAGGCGTTTGACTCGAATTCAAATTGGATATTCCCGCGCAGGTTCAAATCCTGCTCGCAGCGTACATTTTCTGTCTTGTTTGTTTTACCAGTCCGGGTCTTCTGGTTTATTGTTTGAATTACATCAAAATCATATATAAGCTGTGATGGCCGAGTGGTTAAGGCGTTTGACTTGTAATGAAATGGGATATTCCCGCCAGTTTCAAATCCTGCTCGCAGCGTACATTTTGTGTTTATGTTTGGCATTCCGAGTCCTGGTCTTCTGGTTTATTATTTGAATCACATCAACATCATGTATATAGCTGTGATGGCCGAGTGGTTAAGGCGATTGACTAGAAATCAAATGGGATATTCCCACGCAGGTTCAAATCCTGCTCGCAGCGTACATTTTGTACATGTTTTGGCATTCCAAGAGCCGGTCGTCTGGTTTGTTATTTGAATCGTCATCAACATCATATATCAAGCTGTGATGGCCGAGTGGTTAAGGCGTTTGACTCGAATTCAAATTGGATATTCCCGCGCAGGTTCAAATCCTGCTCGCAGCGTACATTTTCTGTCTTGTTTGTTTTACCAGTCCGGGTCTTCTGGTTTATTGTTTGAATTACATCAAAATCATATATAAGCTGTGATGGCCGAGTGGTTAAGGCGTTTGACTTGAAATCAAATGGGATATTCCCGCCAGGTTCAAATCCTGCTCGCAGCGTACATTTTGTGTTTATGTTTGGCATTCCGAGTCCCGGTCTTCTGGTTTGTTATTTGAATCACATCAACATCATATATATAGCTGTGATGGCTGAGTGGTTAAGGCGTTTGACTAGAAATCAAATGGGATATTCGTGCGCAGGTTCAAATCCTGCTCCCAGCGTACATTTTGTGCCTTGTTTGGCATTCCAAGTGCCGGTCTTCTGATTTGCTATTTGAATCTTCATCAACATCTTTTATCAAGCTGTGATGGCCGAGTGGTTAAGGCGTTTGACTAGAAATCAAATGGGATATTCCGGCGCAGGTTCAAATCCTGATCGCAGCGTACATTTTGTGCCTGTTTTGGTATACCAAAGCCTAGTCTTCTGGTTTGTTATTTGCATCGTCATCAACACCATATATCAAGCTGTGATGGGCGAGTGGTTAAGGCGTTTGACTCGAGATCAAATGGGATATTCCTGCGCAGGTTCAAATCCTGCTCGCAGCGTACATTTTGTGTTTATGTTTGGCATTCCGAGTCCCGGTCTTCTGGTCTGTTACTTGAATGACATCAACATCATATATAAGCTGTGATGGCCGAGTGGTTAAGGCGTTTGACTAGAAATCAAATGGGATATTCCCGCGCAGGTTCAAATCCTGCTCGCAGCGTACATTTTGTACATGTTTTGGCATTCCAAGTGCCGGTCTTCTGGTTTGTTATTTGAATCGTCATCAACATCATATATCAAGCTGTGATGGCCGAGTGGTTAAGGCGTTTGACTCGAAATCAAATGGGATATTCACGCGCAGGTTCAAATCCTGCTCGCAGCGTACATTTTCTGTCTTGTTTGTTCTCCCAGTCCCGGTCTTCTGGTTTATTGTTTGAATTACATCAACATCATATATAAGCTGTGATGGCCGAGTGGTTAAGGCGTTTGACTTGAAATCAAATGGGATATTCCTGCGCAGGTTCAAATCCTGCTCGCAGCGTACATTTTGTGTCTTGTTTGGCATTCCGAGTCCCGGTCTTCTGGTTTATTATTTGAATCACATCAACATCATATATATAGCTGTGATGGCTGAGTGGTTAAGGCGTTTGACTAGAAATTAAATGGGATATTCCTGCGCAGGTTCAAATCCTGCTCCCAGCGTACATTTTGTGCCTTGTTTGGCATTCCAAGTGCCTTTCTTCTGGTTTGTTATTTGAATCTTCATCAACATCTTTTATCAAGCTGTGATGGCCGAGTGGTTAAGGCGTTTGACTAGAAATCAAATGGGATATTCCGCGCAGGTTCAAATCCTGATCGCAGCGTACATTTTGTGCCTGTTTGGTATACCAAAGCCTAGTCTTCTGGTTTGTTATTTGAATCGTCATCAACATCCATATATCAAGCTGTGATGGCCGAGTGGTTAAGGCGTTTGACTCGAAATCAAATGGGATATTCCTGCGGAGGTTCAAATCCTGCTCGCAGCGTACATTTTGTGCCTTTTTGGCATTCTGAGTCCTTGTCTTCTGGTTTATTATTTGAATCACATCAACATCATATATATAGCTGTGATGGCTGAGTGGTTAAGGCGTTTGACTAGAAATCAAATGGGATATTCCTGCGCAGGTTCAAATCCTGCTCGCAGCGTACATTTTGTGCCTTGTTTGGCATTTCAAGTGCCGGTCTTCTGGTTTGTTATTTGAATCTTCATCAACATCATTTATCAAGCTGTGATGGCCGAGTGGTTAAGGCGTTTGACTAGAAATCAAATGGGATATTCCGGCGCAGGTTCAAATCCTGATCGCAGCGTACATTTTGTGCCTGTTTTGGTATACAAATTCCCAGTCTTCTGGTTTGTTTTTTGAATCCCCTTCAACCTCTGATATGCAGCTATGATGGCCGAGTGGTTAAGGCGTTTGACTTGAACTCAAATGGGATATTCCCGCGCAGGTTCAAATCCTGCTCGCAGCGTTCATTTTGTGCCTTGTTTGGTATACAAAATCCCAGTCTTCTGGTTTGTTATTTGAATCACATCAACCTCTGATATGAAGCTGTGGTGGCCGAGTGGTAAAGGCGTTTGACTCGAAATCAAATGGGATATTCCCGCGCAGGTTCAAATCCTGCTCGCAGCGTACATTTTTTGCCTTGTTTGGTATACAAAACCCCAGTCTTCTTGTTTGTTATTTGAATCACATCAACCTCTGATATGCAGCTGTGGTGGCCAAGTGGTAAAGGCGTTTGACTCGAAATCAAATGGGATATTCCCGCGCAGGTTCAAATCCTGCTTGCAGCGTACATTTTTTGCCTTGTTTGGTATACAACATCCCAGTCTTCTGGTTTGTTATTTGAATCACATCAACATCATATATCAAGCTGTGATGGCCGAGTGATTAAGGCGTTTGACTTGAAATCAAATGGGATATTCCCGCGCAGGTTCAAATCCTGCTCGCAGCGTACATTTTCTGCCTTCTTTGGTATACAAAGTCCCAGTCTGCTGGTTTGTTTTTTGAATCCCCTTAAACCTGAGATATCAAGCTGTGATGGCCGAGTGGTTTAGGCGTTTGACTTGAAATCTAATGGGATATTCCCGCGCTGGTTCAAATCCTGCTCGCAGCGTACATTTTTTGCCTTATTTGGTATACAGAATCCCTGTCTTCTGGTTTGTTATTTGGATCACATCAACATCATATATCAAGCTGTGATGGCCGAGTGGTTAAGGCGTTTGACTTGAAATCAAATGGGATATTCCCGCGCTGGTTCAAATCCTGCTCGCAGCGTACATTTTGTGCCTTGTTTGGTATACAAAATCCCAGTCTTCTGGTTTGTTATTTGAATCACATCAACATCATATATCAAGCTGTGATGGCCAAGTGGTTAAGGCGTTTGACTAGAAATCAAATGGGATATTCCCGCGCAGGTTCAAATCCTGCTCGCAGCGTACATATTGTGCCTTGTTTGGTATACAAAATCCCAGTCTTCTGGTTTGTTATTTGAATCACATCAACATCATATATCAAGCTGTGATGGCCGAGTGGTTAAGGCGTTTGACTAGAAATCAAATGGGATATTCCGCGCAGGTTCAAATCCTGTTCGCAGCGTACATTTTGTGCCTTGTTTGGCATTCCGAGTCCCGGTCTTCTGGTTTGTTATTTGAATCACATCAACATCATATATCAAGCTGTGATGGCCAAGTGGTTAAGGCGTTTGACTTGAAATCAAATGGGATATTCCCGCGCAGGTTCAAATCCTGCTCGCAGCGTTCATTTTGTGCCTTGTTTGGTATACAAATTCCCAGTCTTCTGGTTTGTTTTTTGAATCCCCTTCAACCTCTGATATGCAGCTATGATGGCCGAGTGGTTAAGGCGTTTGACTTGAACTCAAATGGGATATTCCCGCGCAGGTTCAAATCCTGCTCGCAGCGTTCATTTTGTGCCTTGTTTGGTATACAAAATCCCAGTCTTCTGGTTTGTTATTTGAATCACATCAACCTCTGATATGAAGCTGTGGTGGCCGAGTGGTAAAGGCGTTTGACTCGAAATCAAATGGGATATTCCCGCGCAGGTTCAAATCCTGCTCGCAGCGTACATTTTTTGCCTTGTTTGGTATACAAAATCCCAGTCTTCTTGTTTGTTATTTGAATCACATCAACCTCTGATATGCAGCTGTGCTGGCCAAGTGGTAAAGGCGTTTGACTCGAAATCAAATGGGATATTCCCGCGCAGGTTCAAATCCTGCTCGCAGCGTACATTTTTTGCCTTGTTTGGTATACAACATCCCAGTCTTCTGGTTTGTTATTTGAATCACATCAACATCATATATCAAGCTGTGATGGCCGAGTGGTTAAGGCGTTTGACTTGAAATCAAATGGGATATTCCCGCGCAGGTTCAAATCCTGCTCGCAGCGTACATTTTGTGCCTTCTTTGGTATACAAAATCCGAGTCTGCTGGTTTGTTATTTGAATCCCCTTCATCCTGAGATATCAAGCTGTGATGGCCGAGTGGTTAAGGCGTTTGACTTGAAATCAAATGGGATATTCCCGCGCAGGTTCAAATCCTGCTCGCAGCGTACATTTTTTGCCTTCTTTGGTATACAAAATCCCAGTCTTCTGGTTTGTTATTTGAATCACATCAACATCATATATCAGGCTGTGATGGCCGAGTGGTTAAGGCGTTTGACTAGAAATCAAATGGGATATTCCCGCGCAGGTTCAAATCCTGCTCGCAGCGTACATTTTGTGCCTGTTTTTGTATACAAAATCCCAGTCTTCTGGTTTGTTATTTGAATCACTTCAACCTCTGATATGCAAGCTGTGATGGCCGAGTGGTTAAGGCGTTTGACTCGAAATCAAATGGGATATTCCCGCGCAGGTTCAAATCCTGCTCGCAGCGTACATTTTGTGCCTTGTTTGGTATACAAAATCCCAGTCTTCTGGTTTGTTATTTGAATCACATCAACATCTGATATCAAGCTGTGATGGCCGAGTGGTTAAGGCGTTTGACTCGAAATCAAATGGGATATTCCCGCGCAGGTTCAAATCCTGCTCGCAGCGTACATTTTTTGCCTTGTTTGGTATACAAAATCCCAGTCTTCTGGTTTGTTATTTGAATCACATCAACATCTGATATGCAGCTGTGGTGGCCGAGTGGTAAAGGCGTTTGACTCGAAATCAAATGGGATATTCCCGCGCAGGTTCAAATCCTGCTCGCAGCGTACATTTTCTGCCTTCTTTGGTATACAAAATCCCAGTCTTCTGGTTTGTTATTTGAATCCCTTTCAACCTGAGATATCAAGCTGTGATGGCCGAGTTGTTAAGGCGTTTGACTTGAAATCAAATGGGATATTCCCGCGCAGGTTCAAATCCTGCTCGCAGCGTACATTTTGTGCCTTGTTTGGCATTCCAAGAGCCGGTCTTCTGGTTTGTTATTTGAATCGTCATCAACATCATATATCAAGCTGTGATGGCCGAGTGGTTAAGGCGTTTGACTCGAAATCAAATGGGATATTCCTGCGCAGGTTCAAATCCTGCTCGCAGCGTACATTTTCTGTCATGTTTGTTTTCCCAGTCCGGGTCTTCTGGTTTATTGTTTGAATTACATCAACATCATATATAAGCTGTGATGGCCGAGTGGTTAAGGCGTTTGACTTGAAATCAAATGGGATATTCCCGCGCAGGTTCAAATCCTGCTCGCAGCGTACATTTTGTGTTTATGTTTGGCATTCCGAGTCCCGGTCTTCTGGTCTGTTATTTGAATGACATCAACATCATATATAAGCTGTGATGGCCGAGTGGTTAAGGCGTTTGACTAGAAATCAAATGGGATATTCCGCGCAGGTTCAAATCCTGCACGCAGCGTACATTTTGTGCCTGTTTTGGCATTCCAAGTGCCGGTCTTCTGGTTTGTTATTTGAATCGTCATCAACATCATATATCAAGCTGTGATGGCCGAGTGGTTAAGGCGTTTGACTCGAAATCAAATGGGATATTCACGCGCAGGTTCAAATCCTGCTCGCAGCGTACATTTTCTGTCTTGTTTGTTCTCCCAGTCCCGGTCTTCTGGTTTATTGTTTGAATTACATCAACATCATATATAAGCTGTGATGGCCGAGTGGTTAAGGCGTTTGACTTGAAATCAAATGGGATATTCCCGCCAGGTTCAAATCCTGCTCGCAGCGTACATTTTGTGTTTATGTTTGGCATTCCGAGTCCCGGTCTTCTGGTCTGTTACTTGAATCACATCAACATCATATATATAGCTGTGATGGCTGAGTGGTTAAGGCGTTTGACTAGAAATCAAATGGGATATTCGTGCGCAGGTTCAAATCCTGCTCGCAGCGTACATTTTGTGCCTTGTTTGGCATTCCAAGTGCCGGTCTTCTGGTTTGTTATTTGAATCTTCATCAACATCTTTTATCAAGTTGTGATGGCCGAGTGGTTAAGGCGTTTGACTAGAAATCAAATGGGATATTCCGGCGCAGGTTCAAATCCTGATCGCAGCGTACATTTTGTGCCTGTTTTGGTATACCAAAGCCTAGTCTTCTGGTTTGTTATTTGAATCGTCATCAACATCCATATATCAAGCTGTGATGGGCGAGTGGTTAAGGCGTTTGACTCGAGATCAAATGGGATATTCCTGCGCAGGTTCAAATCCTGCTCGCAGCGTACATTTTGTGCCTTTTTGGCATTCTGAGTCCTTGTCTTCTGGTTTATTATTTGAATCACATCAACATCATATATATAGCTGTGATGGCTGAGTGGTTAAGGCGTTTGACTAGAAATCAAATGGGATATTCCTGCGCAGGTTCAAATCCTGCTCCCAGCGTACATTTTGTGCCTTGTTTGGCATTTCAAGTGCCGGTCTTCTGGTTTGTTATTTGAATCTTCATCAACATCTTTCATCAAGCTGTGATGGCCGAGTGGTTAAGGCGTTTGACTAGAAATCAAATGGGATATTCCGGCGCAGGTTCAAATCCTGATCGCAGCGTACATTTTGTGCCTGTTTTGGTATACAAATTCCCAGTCTTCTGGTTTGTTTTTTGAATCCCCTTCAACCTCTGATATGCAGCTATGATGGCCGAGTGGTTAAGGCGTTTGACTTGAACTCAAATGGGATATTCCCGCGCAGGTTCAAATCCTGCTCGCAGCGTTCATTTTGTGCCTTGTTTGGTATACAAAATCCCAGTCTTCTGGTTTGTTATTTGATTAAAATCAACATCATATATCAAGCTTCCAACCATGCCAATAAAGGACGCTGGTGAGGTCATAAGTAAACCTTTAGCGATGATTTTTAATTCATCCTTTCGTCATGGAATCTTCCCTAACATCTGGAAGCTGGCGAGGGTCACTCCCATCTTCAAATCTGGAATGAAACTATAGACCCATCTCAGTGATTTCTGTTTTCTCTAGGATTTTGGAAAAAGTCGTCCATGACCAGGTATATGCTTATTTTAAGTCACATCGCATCTTGACAGTTAGCCAATCAGCTTTCCAAAAACTCTGCTCGACCATAACATCTCTAATTGACAGTACTGACTTTTGGTACGATAATATCGACAATAAGCAGGTTAATTTGACAATTTTCTTAGATCTCAAAAAGCCTTTGACACCGTTGATCACAAGATCCTGCTCAGGAAACTAGAAGCATATGGAATCCAAGAACTAGCCGGAGACTGGTTCAAATCCTACCTTGAAAACAGACAACAATACTGCAAGCTCAACAGCTACGAATCACGGGCAAAGACAATCACTTGTGGTATCCCCAAGGTTCCTGTCTAGGCCCCTTCTATTCATAGTCTACCTTAATGATTTTGAAAAATGTTTAAACGCATCAAAGGCTGGCATGTATGCCGATGATACTCATGTAACATTAGTTTTGTTATTATTGTATTATATATATTTCAGCTGAAAGGTTTTCGTGTCAAAATAATTAAATATGAAATATGAATATGAATA